>OY728159.1:1918720974-1919320974 GCA_963277665.1 Viscum album
ATTCATAAACAACAACTTAACATCTAGGTTATAATGGCCATTTTCAAATAATAATATTTTAATTGAGTATCATGTTTCGTTTAAACTCAGTGTTGCGTGCATTACACGATATAAAAGAGTTCAAATTTTTTTAAAAATAAAAATATTTTAAATTATAGGGGTCTTATATTCTATTATAATATTGGTGTTTTATGTCATATATTGTATTAAATGCGATTTTCCTCTTTTAAAAACTCAAGGTGTTAAATGCTACCCCTTAAATAAATTGTGTCCTCACATTTTAATCTTTATCTCAGTAATCAAGGGTTTGAAATTTGAAAATACCTTTATTGTAAACCCATATCATAATAAGTATTAATAAAACTTCTTATTTATGGGATATAAGGGGAATTATGAAGGTTATATATAATAACACATTACTAGGTTTCCATGTAGGAGAACATTAGTGGGAAGTGAAAATATAGAAATAGAAGAAAAACATAAACAATTATAAAGAGGGATAGAGATCATTGATTATAAGAAAGTTGGTGATCTATAGAATGTTAACAAACACAAAACCATAAATATTTAAAGGGTAAAAATACCATTAGTTCACCAAAATTTAAGGTATTAGGATAACATTTTAGTTTCAATATTCTTTTCCTAGAGTAGAAGAATTCTTTTATTGTCTAAGAATATAAGGAAATATAATTCATTGATATATTTATATATAATAAGAATTATTTAATCCTTTGGTTGAGATTTTATCAATTTCAAATTCATCTATTACTCCATGAAATGAATATCCAAGATGATTTTTTATTCATGAAGCACTAAAATTAACTTTTAATAGATCGTATGATCCATAAAAGATTACCAAGTTATCCCTTCTATCTTTACTAAAACCAAAATGGTAAAAAAATAAATCCAATATTATAAATTAATATTTAATACCTCAATAGTAACTCTCAAATTCATAATTAATCCATTTTATAAATTTTTATCCTAAATACATGTCCAAAATATGTTTGATGAAATTAAAAGTCTAAAAATTTAGAAATAAGGTATCTAAATCACCATTATATTCCCCAGACAATATAAAGTAGATCTAAATGTCAGATACCAAATTTGTGAATACATCGATCAACATAAAATATTTCTGAAGATATACATTCTTCCAAAAACTAAAATCTCAGGTTGTTAAATATATTCCATAAATCCAAACATGCAGTAAACTCCAGCAAAGATAACATAAACCATCAAATCACTCATTAATTTCAAATTGACCAATACATTCCCATAAACACAACTTTATCATTATTATCTTAACATTGAGAATATATTAAGGGTTATACTCACTTAATAATTTGTTTTCCTAAATGTTCTACTTTCCACTATATAACTTTTCTTGGTTATCAGTACCATTCAACATATACTCTCAAATCATTAAATAAAAATTACTATAGTACGGTTCTTATACATCTAATAATTCTTATAACCTTAATACCATTGATAAAATACTAATATATCTTGATTATTTAATCCAAACATAAGTAAATTAATCATTCCACTTCATCTGTAATAATAGCATAATCTTAATATTGACCCCTTAGCATCTTCTGAGTTATATTCCCTTGATGCTTGGGGAATTATTTTATGTAGTGCTCCATCTCTTTACAGTTGAAGCATTTCACATTGGCAGATTATTTTTTTTAATTGAAATCATGATCATGCCATCCTTTATCTCCACCCTTTTATAAAACTCTCATTCCTTTAAAGAAAGTGACATGGTGATTCTTTACACAACTATTACATATGGGAAAATCCTTCTTTCCCTTCTTCCCCTTATCCATTTTTTTCTCTGTCGTCCTCTTCTTCTCTTACTCCCCTTAAAAAGTATATAATACACATATAATTATTTTTTTATATTAATGTCACATGATACTATGTCCTCGTATTAGGATAATTTTTGGGAGACTATATCCCTTAGAAATATTATATTAATCCCATCAAAGAAATGATCATCCTTACTCTTTAGATTACATGCATTGGTAAAGTTACAATTCCTTTCACTAGGTTATATTTATAAACAATGTAATACACTATATTAGATCATAAATTATGAAACATAATGTATAATCCAAAAACTAGTGAAATACTTAACATAAATTGAAAATTTTATGCATGTATTATCTCATATTCATTAACATGGTTAATTTGGGTAATTTTTCAAATCATAAAAATATTTTCAAATACTTCATAATGTTTTGTAAAAAATGTGATTTAACCCAAGAATATCCCTTGGAAGTTCTAAACCAAGTGTACAATCAGGCCTGTTTTCATGCACCATGTGATGATCATGTCAAGCCTAATGTTTCCTTTTCAATGTTTTTATATATAAGTACATCTATTCCAGAACCACATCCACTTGTAGTATCTATACAATGATCTATTTCTAGTAAAAGACACATAATATCTACCTTACCAAAATTTAGGATGTTATTTTATACTTATCCTCAATGTTTATCATAGGGTTTTTTTCCATAATCTATGTTTTCCTAAATCTAGTTCCCAAGGATTCTGCCAAACATCCTCAGTTACCAACTATAAATACTCCAACCCAAGTAGCCTATAGGTGGTGGTTACTTTATTACATTCGAATAAGATACAAGGAATTACATCTTGAAAGATTGAAAAGTTTAGTAATATTGGTAAACTATATACATACCTAAAATTCACATTACTATTGAAAACATAAAATACACAAAGTGTTTTCTCAAAGAATTCAATTATTCTTCATAACTTACCCCTATATATCAATCAAAAAACACTTCCTAGTGTCTAGGGGAAAATAAAACATAAGAAATGTGTGATATCAAATTCCCAGTAAAGGTAAGAATATAGTAGAATCTATCAAGAATAAATATTCATAATCAATATGAAAAGTTAAACAACTGAAACACATTCCATTAAATCAATAAACTAAGCATAATATGTAATAAATAAACGATGATAAAAAAATCCATATGTATAATTGAATAAGATAGAATCTTATCCATGGATATTATAACCGATAAATTAATCCCATTGAAATTAATAAATAATCTCATAATGAGGGAATGTATAATTATGGACATTTGAAATATACTATCAAGACCTTTTAAAATACAATTTAAGTATATTTATAGAAAACTATCTAATTTGGCCAACTTATTTATCTCATGATACCTGTCAATGTATCAAGGGGATATCTATAATTGGGATACACACATCACTTATTAAGTCTAATTTATTTCTTATATAAAAGGGGTTATATATAATCAAGATAAACATTTTTATTGAAAAAATAACCTATGAAATTTTAATACTTTCCCCCAATCAAATAAACATAATCTTAATCCATCTAGAGTAATATGGTGATTGGTAATAAAATTGTACATACTCAGTCAAAATGATTATAAACCATCCAAATAAATAATAAGGATGATATAAATACAATATATCCCCATTTTATCCTATGTAAAATTAAGTATTGATATCATTGATGAATATAAATACTATTAAAATGTCATTAAACCATTTTTGATAAAAATATCCTTTTTACTTTGAAAATATTTTTGAAACAAGAAGCTCAAAAAAAATGAAAATAATTTTCTTTGAAAATAACCCTTTAAATATTGTGAAATAAGTTTTAAAACATTGAGTGTTCATGATAGTAGAAAATTCCATTGATTATGTACATGTTAAAATAAATATTCCTTTCACATTTTTGGTAAAATACAAACGGGCGTTGTTTGGAAAATAACATGAAGATTGTTTTCATTTTTTTTGTAAAAAATCATAAATGGATAAAAATTTATTTAATAAATCATTTATTTAAATTTAATAACATTTTTTAAAACAGTTTTAGAAAACATGGTTTTAGAAGAAAAAGTATTTTCGACCGAAGATAAATGAAGCTGAATTTTCTTAAAAACATTTTATCAATCATTTTAAGTAAAAACAAGTATAAAAATGGTAAAATTAATTAAAATGTTCATGAATAGCCATATTATAATTAAATAAATTGGTTTAATGATATAAATAAAAAATAATTCCCCAAATGGATATTTAACCAAAAAGAATCCCAAATAATGATGAGATATGAAATAAACCCTTAGCACTTTGGTAACTTATGAATCACAATTTCCATATAATAAATAGATTAAAATTTAAATTTAAATAAAATTAATAGAAATATATTTATGATATAACATATAAATATTATTTTATATACACCATACAAAGGAATAAGTGGTGAATATGGTGTGTCTCACAGAAGTAAAAGTGATACGAGAAACCCTTACCCCAAGTTCGACTTCTTTCTTATGTTTCCAAACCTCCTAAATAATAAATATAGGTTTATTATAAATATATTATACAAACATAACATTTTATTTAATACCATATATTATTTAATTATAGTCTTTTATCACTCATTTATTAATAATTATCTGTTAAAATCACTATTCGAGGTGATAATTGTTTTTTTTCATGTATGTTTCTGTTCAGTAATTTTGGTCCTTTTACTTTGATTATGGTTAAATAATATAAATATTTTTAACCATTATATAAATACAATATATATATATATATATTAATTATATATGTATTTATAGCAACCTATAAATTTTAGAGATAGGAAATGGAATACTCTGTTTATGGAGATGGTTGGCTGTATGTATGCATGGAGGTTGTTTCCATTTTTCTCAATGAATGAAATTAAATGGAAATTAAAATTAAATAAACATTATAGAATAATTATTATTTCATATATAGAATTTATATTAATAAAATACATTATTATTATCATCCATGTAAAAATAAAATGGAAAAATATTTCACATCGTTATGTGGAGGCATTATTCAACACGTATGCATGAGCGGCATTATTGTTTTCCAAAATATGGTAAGGTAGAAATATCTATGTGATGTTATATTTAAATAATTATTTTTAGGTCATAAATATCACATATATTCATTAAATATATCCTTATTACCTTCCATTTAAAGAATATGTAAAAATTGGATCACATCGCTTCACGAGGTAGTAGTCTTCCTTACACATGAGTGAAATTATCCTATCCCCTACAGAATGGAAAATAAAAAAATTTAAATTTAATATAATAATTAAATAAGTATAATAATTTCATAAATATCATCTTAATATGTCAAATATAGCATTATATCTACCCTTTAAAGGTGTTGATGGAAAATGAACTATACTGGTTCGCGAGGCGGGAGTCCGCCGTACAAATGATCAACAGTTTTTTTTCCATTAGATGGAAGTGGATGTGGATATAGGTTATGGAATAGACATAATAAAATATAATTATATGTGATACTATGGATTTATTATATTATCATTATTGAATAATAGTTTAATGTGGTTAAAGAATAAATAAAATTAAAATGCTCATTTAAGAATCTTACCTCTTATTCAGGGAACTTCTTTAGATTTGCACCAAAATAATTACTAGGATATATTTATTATCAAAAAAATGCATATAGAATTTTTTTATGTAATTAAGGAATTTATTTAGTTATTTATTTTTTAAACCAAAGGTTTTTGTAAGGGTAAATAGTTAATGATAGGGGTGGCCTTTTATAACTGGGGGAGAGGACACACATGGATTTTTTGAAAAGATAAAGTGTTACACACATTTTTATCATGAACAAATCCTCAAAAATTGGTCATTATTGAACATTATAGGTTATAATTTCTAAATATGACCATAAAATGTATTTTAGACAAGTTTTAGGTCATTTTGAACCCTTATTTTCTTGGTTTAACCCCAGGTAAACCCATTTTTACCTTAACTGCAATAAATATTTTTTATTATTTTCACTATTCATTATGATAAAAAAATTTGTAGAACATATTAGATAATATAAATTATTATTATTCCAAAAATTCAATCCATTTTTCGAAATTCAATTATCATAAGTGGTATAATTCAATTTAAAATTAAACTGCATACGCGACAAAAGCGCTGTTTTTCAAAGAGAAACTTCTCATAAGTATAGAATGTTTAATATACAAATTAAAAATGAAATTTATCATAATGAACTAAATTAGTTAAATTTTAATATAATTTAGCTAATTTTACTTTTCAAACAATTTGAAATATATTTTCACTTTGTAAATTATTTAAACAAAAAATAAAGTTTTCAATGAAAATCAGTATTTTCATTATTCATAAAAAAATTATCCTTTTTAGAAAATTATAAAAAATTCAAAAAAAGATAATTTTTACATGTATATTTATAAAATTAAGTTTAAATTTTCAAATATATTTTATATAAGTGGTATATATTAATTTTAAATTATGTACGCAATGCGCAACTAAACCTCCTTTTAGAGAAATATAGTTTTTCAGAAATATTTTATTTTTCTTTCAAATGATTCTTTTTTTATTTACTATAAATATATAAACATTGAATTTATTTTATACATGTGTAAACTATATAATTTTCATAATTTATTTAGTCTTATTCATACCCACCAACTTAATGGCCATGTTATAATGGTCATGTTTAAATAATAATATTATAATAGAGTATCACATTTTGTTTAAACCCTATGTTGTGTGCATCACAATATATCAATGAGATTGAATTTATATAAAAATAAATAAATTTTAAAGTTTAGTGATGTTACATTCACTTATAATATTTTTTTTGTGTCATATACACTATCAAACATGATTTTCTTTATTTGAAAAATCAGGGAGTTACAAGAATCTTGGAAAAGTTTAAAAGAGCATGAAGATCAAAGAACCATTTCATGAAGAAATTTTCATCTAACTCTCATTTATTGCAATGAATTTAAAACATGTAGGATTAGAATTTTTTTAGTTGATTTTGTTTGAACTATCTAAAGTAAATTGGCTTTATACTAGGTTTTTAGTTAAATATAATGTTTTTATATAAAGAAGTGTTGAACAAGATATGAAGGAGTTTTCAACAAAACCAAAAGTTTAGGTTGTTAAAAAAACACCCTTGTAGTTTTTTATGGTTATTTTTGTTGAAAATGTTGTAGAAATACTTACATGATGTCTTAATAATCCATGATAAATGCTAAAGGATTTTTAGAAGGAGTTGGGAGAAACAATAACAGTTATGTATTCATGATAGAAAAAACTCTAAAATTATAGGTCAAACACTGAGGGACGTTCCCAAGAAAAATGGAAAATTCCTATATAAGAACCTTATATATTTAAATGTTATTATAGGTTCATCAATATGATACAAAAAAGTAACATTTATAGACAAAGTGGAAAAAAATATCGGAAGAAGAATATAAGTCATGTTGTAACATTTCAGGTAATGCTATGAATATGATGTGTCATAAATTGATTATGTAGGTTAGTATCACTTGGATAAACTCACACTATTATGGGTACCATAATATAGTTAAGATCTTATCCATTTTAGATGTGATTTCTTGATCATTCCATAAAGAACCGTTTTATTTTGTGAATGGTTGATCTTTAGAATATGTAAGGGTATTTCCATTTATTATTTTATAGCACTATGAGGATAATTACATAGAAACATAGTATGCAGGAGTTAATTTTCTTGAATTCCATGTTACCACTCCTTTAGAGGGATATTAACTCCATGGTGTGTTAGTTAAAGGGAAATTATGTATTTTTCACCATGATGTATTTTGTCAGTATGATCTATGAAATTGAGAGATTAAGAATTAACTTCTATAATGAAGAGTTTCATGACATGATGATGATTGAGTTCATGATAACAGTTTTAAACGAAAACAGACAACACACCATGATGCTAATGGGAATGTTGTGAAGTAGTAAACTTAGAGGATGTACATATTCAATTATGTTATATTTTAAGAGGAAGATCTGAGAGTTGGGTGGGTAATATTAACTAAATTTTAATGAGGGTTATTGGATGGATGTTTCCATATTTAAAAAGGCAAACTAATGATCATTTAAAAGGGAAAATTAGAGATCATATCAAGATATAATAGGTGTAATTATCTTTATAAAGTAAGAGGTAGGATCATGGATCATACATAGGCATAGATATATACATAAGGGGAATTATAAACATGCGTTATAATATTATATAATAAAGGAAATCTAGGAGGATAAATCGCAATAACTTCATAAAGTTCACTAGGTAGATGAAAGTGAAGATGATTGATTCACCCTTATTAGTGTAAGCTAACTCTTTATTCATAAATATCAAGACAATAACACTTGGGGAGGTAGTTAGTTTGTCAAGTGGTTGAGAGCAGTGAGTTATTTGTTCTATGAGTGTGATAAACCTAGAGGGAAAGTGAAGATACTCAAAAATATAAAAACAATAAATCCCATTAGTTTTTAGGTGCATTAACACATCACCATTGCATGCTCCTTGGATTATCACAATTAAAGCAAACCAAGTGAATTTTTTGTGTCCCTTTATTGTTTTCTTCTTAACTTCATATCAATTTTTGGGGAGGGAAGTGTTCCTAATATTCATGGAACAAGATTTTTATTGAGGGTCACTTATGAAAGATTAACACACCTCAATTCACCCTTTTCACTAGCAAATAGTGTAGTTAACACTACACTAATTCATTATAATAATGTTTGGATCCATTTATTTGGATAGTAATATTTAAAAAAATTATTTTCATTTATTTAATTCAAAAATTAAAAAATAGATATAACTAATTTCATACTTAAAATCATATATTTACATATATCACACACTTAATTTTTAATTATAGGCATTATTAATTCAAGTATAGTTTATATATACAAGAAGAAAATCGAGTGAAGATATAATTCTTTTGATACTAGAGATAGAAATATTTTCCCATTAAAGTCAATAAAGGACTAAAAATAACATATATTAACACAATCCTATGAATATATAGAAATCATTTATAATTCCACAGTTTCGATACATGGTTGTGTAGAATACTAAATAGCATCTCTAATGATGAGAGACCTGCAAGTACCAAGTGTCTTTAGAAATACATCATGTATCAAATTGACACCCCATGAAATAAATTATGAATTAAAGTACCATTATCATTAATATTTACTAAAATTCAATGGAATTAATTCATTGGATGAATTATAATTCATTAAATATTTTTTTAAATGTATGATATGTGTCATTAAATGGAGTTTCTAAGAATGAGTTGAGGTTAAATGTTTTTTATAATGCATGAAGGGTCAAACTAGAAACTAGTTATTATAGTAGGACATGAATTAATTTGATTACTGGGAGAACATTTACAATATATTCATTAGAAGATTCTATCCTACCAAAATAAAAATGGTCTTGAGGATAATGATATTTACATTTGTTCCAAATTATCATGATAATTTTCATGAATCTTGGAAGAGATTTAGTGAATTTTACCAAAAATGTTATATATAATCAATTTCCACCATCTCTATTAGTGTAATTATTTTATGAAGGATTGAATAATATGGTAGAAATTTTGGTTGATTCTCTTATAAAAGGTCACTATAGAGACTCTATTGGAAGAAATTTATATTTAAATGGTCTGAAACCATAGAAATAGGAGGCCTAAATTTGGTGATAAGATATATCCATAGTCAAGCCCACCGTGTAGGATATCTCAATTGGTGCAGGTCAATTGACTATGACTATTATCCCCAACCATGGTAGTAGAATTCAGATCCATCTACATAAAAGACTACCCAGGTTTATCCCTATGGTTACTCTATAGCCACATTCCAGATCGACCATGGAAATAACCCCTAAAAAAAGTTCCATCGATACTCAGACCCCACACCTTTCTTCTAGAGATCATATGATAATACCATTACACTGTAATTAGTTATACTAAAATATAAATAATAATATGTAATTATTATTATTTAAGTGATCTACAACCACTATGATCATGGCCATAGACACCCTAGCACCACATTAAAAGGATAACTATGGGGGAAGGTCCTGCCCAAGATGCCAATGACCATAGTCTGCCTTAAACTATAGTCATAGGACCTACCTGAGAAGGCGATGAAAATTATCAAGCTTGAAACATGGTGGTAGGCCTTTCTTGGGATTCCTACTTCCAAGGTCACAAATAGATCATGGAAGTAGGAACCCTACAACCATAGTCATCGATGTGATCATGACCTTAGGGGTTTTTCATTCCCTTCATGTGACATTTTTCCCTCTGCAACCATTGGGATCCCTATCACCATAGTCAATAATGAACATGGATATAGGTCATTCATGTGACCCCTATAACCATTATTATCATGTTGAATGTGTATATAAGTGGTCTATTTACATGGTCACATCCAACTGTGGAAATAACTCCATGGACACATGACAAATTTTTAGTAGTAAGATAAAATAACTAATGATTTAAAACACATTTTTAATATTCTGGATATAAATTTACAACAAAAAGTAGTTAGATTATGAAGATACATAGTGAATCAATTAACTTACACTAATTAAGTGAAATCTCAAAACACTAATGATAAAAAAAATTACTATATTTGTGGTCGATAACTTAAGGAAATAACGAGTATTGTTTTTGCGGGATGTTTGAGAATAATGTAATACATTTCAGGAACTTTGACATATTAGTATCCATTCCATCATCCAAATTAAAAGAGATTAGATACATGGGAGGAATGAAACCTATGAAAATGAAACCATTTTTCAACACATATAATATAAGTTGAAAAAATCATCTATTATTATCTTTTAAGGAGTAAGATAACTTTAATCAAGCTATCAATTTTTAATTTGAAAGACAATATCAACCTATGTAGAAATAAAGGAACCAATAAGGTACTTATATTTTGGTTTCTAAGGATCAGGATATAAATTTTGAATGAAATATAAGGAACTAGAAAGACCAATCCCAAGATTAACCATGATATGAAAACCAAAACCATTTAAATTTTAAATAAAGAACGTATAAATTTCATTGATTTTGGTCACTATAGTTATCTTCAACCATAATTTTTTATGAAAATCCCTTAGGAGAAACCAATGGGTTCCTCCCTCTATGGTGTACCCTTGATATGATTTGAATCACCCAACAGTTTGGGTAGGACCCTCCTTTATTATATAATATTCTAGTATCTCATGGATTAAAGGAAGGAGAATGATAGAGTAATGTGACAATGGATAGAATGCATAGGCAGGCTCAGACTACTGTTATATCATGGTGACTACCTCTTTATATATCCCTCTAGGATACTCTCTGAGTGATCATGTATTTAATTATATGTTATATTATGTACAACTAAATAGATTCAGTTACAAATCTTATAACCCTTATATGATTTATATTCTCTTATGTATTTCATTATATTAAACATTATAGTTAATGATATCCAATGTGGGAATGATTCAAATGTTAACTACTTAACATTCAACTGGATCGATCAATCATATTAAGAAATATGGATCATACAATATGATTTATAATTCCTTAATATATACACTAATTCATACATTATGACTAGTTTAGGAAATTTTATGATATCATATATCATGATTTTTTATTCATATCATACCAGATGATATAGGTAAATACACATCAAATGTGTAAGGATTTAGGGAACATCTACTTTAATCTCCAACTTTCATTAAATATTTCTAGATTTTGTGACATTTAACCTTATATTATATCATATATAATAAATTGTGAAACTATATCCAAATAACCTTTCATATTTCATCCAAAATACTTTAAAATGATATAATCAACTTCACAATATATCACATCATATGTAATACCTTATGAATATCGATTCAAAATTCCATTTGGATAAACTATATAGAACTTACTGATAATATCTATAAGTATTATAAAACTAAATAACTATTTAATAAACCCAAAAATGTGACCCCATGGGCCTTTTTAACATTGGAAATAAATTTGAATTCGTTAATTAATAAATATAAGAAAAGAGTTTCCTCTAGAAAAGCACCAGTGCTAGTCAAGATACAAAAGGATCTAGTGTGATCTATATAAAACACTTGTATCACTATACCTATGACCAACAGTTTATCATATAAAAGCATGATTTTTCATATGATCACTTTTTTCAAGTCATTGACTGACCATGGGACACAAATTATATCAATCCCATATAACTACTCAAATGTTCTTAATTCTATGAGTATAGGATAACTGAGATGATAAATATATCACATTTCATTCACCCTTATAGACGATAATGTCACATTAACCTCATTTTATATACAATCACATTACATGTATTATCTAGGTGTGTCCATACACTCTTTCATACTCTCTAAATCATGGTCCCGAATTTTATACTCATCATACAAGATAACCCCCAAGAGTTATGTAAGAAAGGTATCAAAGTATGTAGGTTCTCATGTAAGGTATTTAACTAACCTCAAGTATGGATCTTAAATATGAAACATTCACCCTCATAATACCAAATTATAGTGTATGACACTCCATGCAGTATACTTGGTAGGTTATCCAAATCACTAAACCCATTTTGTGCCTCAGGAGCATATTTCATATCTATTTTAGAAATACTACCTATGATCAAATTAACATTCCGTACAAAAATTTTATACTCCACAATGAAAATCAGTTATGGATAACTCAATTCATACTCTGAGAGGTCAAATAACATTTCACTTCATGTAATTTATACAAAAAAAAACAAAAAATAATGATAAAGTAGAGACTACTTTTTATATAAAATGTTATATTCATATTCTTAAACTATTTAAAGAATACTAAAAAATACATAAGAACCTATATAATAATATCTCACATGATAGACCACCATATTGGCCTTATGTTATCTAAACTATGGTTTTTTTTTAACTCATTTTATCTCTATTTAATTCCTGCCTCATCTCTATGTGACCATCAGATAAAAACACTCCAACTAAACTCCTTTAGTGAGAAACATCTACTAAGTAATCCTATTTGGATATTGGAAAGACATAGGAATTATATTCTTACTATTCAACTCATTGAACATAGTATTCAAACTTATCCACTCCACAACATGAAGCATTACGATGTTAATAACTTATGTTATATACTCAGAACACTTTGTAAGTTTATTATTGTCATCATTTATGGAACTTTTCAATTAAACTTTTCCTTCAGATCATTTTAGTAGAAAATTTAACTCTTTAAATTAATTCTTTAATAACATATCCTAAAATTATTTAGAATATGAAGTGATATTAACTTTGTTATAGTAACTATATGTAACTCTTTACATTTCTTTTTATTTAACATACCCTAAACCCTTTTAGGATATTAAGTGACATTTATATTGAATTTATTCTAGTACAATCCATTAATTATTAATATTTGAACTTAACTATGTATAAAAACACTCTTACTAGCCTCTTAGAAACTATATTCTTTTCATAATATCATAATAAGATACAATTTTTTTCTATTATGATATAAAACTTATTTTATTTAGTGGGAATATTTAAATAATAAACTATTGTATCCATGTATTGTATGGTATTCTAACTGTTTGGATCATTTTTCTAAAAATAAGATTTTATATTTTAATATATTCCACTAATGATTGGTGGGATCATATCCCTTGTATTTTAGAAAATATTTGGTTAAACTATTTTATCCTAGATAAAACATTTTTATCCTTATTTTCTTCTTAAGTATATTTTAGAATCCGATGAATCATAAACCAAGTGTATTAGAATCATCATATCAAGTTTTTATAACTCCAATACCTGAAAAGGAATTTCCATGGAGTTTCCCAATCTTCTTCAAGTATCCCATACAATCTCATCACATATGTAAAATTTCCTTCTATTATTTACAACTATAGGTTTCAATGACCAAGGTTAACTATATGAAAAATAAAATCTTATTCTTTTGGATTAAACTTTTAATTTTTTTTACAATTATCACAACATGTGATCCTAGTAATCACATGTCATTCTCATAAACCCTCAAAAGATTGATAAAATATGGTAATCTTTTTAACTCATTCTCATTGTTGGAATTTTTCTAATAATATTTCAAAAAAATTATATATCCAGAACAATCCTTAAAGGAAGAAATTTAATCTCCATAAGTCATTGATATACTCAATAATTTGAACACATGATTAGAGACAAATGGTCCTTCTATAATCATGTGTCTAATGCTTTTTAAACCTTAAGTGAATAATTTTATTCTTCTCATAAGAATATATATTCAATTTTTAAACAACTTTAATAGTTGGTTTCTCAAGTTGGTATTTCTTTAACAAATTAAATTTTCTTCTAACTTAATAACAATTCTAAAAATTCTATGCTAGTTTATGGAATTTCTTATATTATTTTTCTTATTTTTCTATTATTGGTCTAAAAGTAATGTTAAATGATGATAATTCCATTTATCTTTAACATAAGATTTTATCAAAGGAGTATCATATTTAATAACCATTTAATAATATATTTTATTTAAGTGGGACAATATTTCAATCATATCATATATGACTCTTGGATTGTTGAGTAGACAAATCATTTCTTAATATATCATATGGATTGAATCAACACTATTTATCTATTATCTAAACTCTTAGGGTTTATGAACTAAGTTTAAACTAAATCAAATTCCTAAAAAGCCACCGAAATCTTAGGGTCACCTCATTACTTGACTTTTATTACACAATATAATCTACGGACACCTTAATTTGGTAGAACCTACATGGTTGGATGATCGATGTCTTAACATATATTCTATTTGTAAGGGAAGTAACACTTATTATTTTTAAAGGGAATTTAATCTCACCATCCCATGTTGTTCCCTTAACATGTATGCATTATTCCAATGATTTAGTTTGAAATCACATCCCTTCCACCAATGTTTATATATTCAAACCATATTGATGTTCAACCCTTTACACAACTAATAGCTTGTGTTACTAACCCAAATTAAAATCCATCTTTATTTATAAAAATTTAAATTTACCCCATTCATAATATATATAAATATATTTCATGTAAAGTATTAAAAACATATCAAATCAACAATCCCTACAAAATTAATCTTTCAGTGAAAAATATTCAACCCCTAATTTTCAAGACAAGGAATAAACCTCCAATACAAAAAAAAGTCAGAACCAAAGTCTATATTTTCAAAGTTAATTTACTCAAGAGAGACCTAAATTCAATCACAATTATAACACAAAATATATATAAACTATAATTAACTTATTAATTCAAGATCATAAATAAGTACATTCCATATCCAAGGTAGAATAAAACTAAATCAATTATTATACCTAGAATGTAACTCATTATTTTCATGTATAACCATTTATAGAATTGGTTTAAATCTTTAAACTAAACAATACATTCATTCATATTATAAAATTTATATTCATGAATAAAGTAGTGAATAAAATAAATAAATGAACAAATCTAAATTTTAAAAATGAGATGCATTTACGAAAAATTCGTAAATAAAGTACTTATAAACACTTTATTGATTAGCTTTTCATTATGGACATTACATAATAAAATAATAATAAAAACATTATATTTATTCATATATGAACTCATTAATATCATCCTATTATCTGGTATTATACTTAAATATATGATATTAAATTAAATATAATAATTTTATATTCCAATTTTTTCATCAAAACAATTTAAAGAATTTAAATATCACATATTTTGATATTATTTAAACCTTAATCATATCAATTATTTAGACTCCATTTGATATTATTAATATAATTTTTCAAATTAGGCCTTTAATTTGAATAATAGAAATTAAATAATTATAAACAATTTATAATTTTAAATACAAACTCGTTTTTAACTAGACTTATTTTTCTATTTATAAAAACTTTTTAAATCACACTTATAATTTTCATATAAACGTTTTATATCCAAATTATAATTCAAGTTAAATAATTTCAAAATGAATTTAATATTAACATTTAATATTATAGATATTTATTTACTAAATGTTTGAAAATCATTTAATAATTAATTATAAACACTTTATAAAAAATTGGTTTATAAACCTAATATAAATTAAATAAATATCCCTAAATACCATTTTCCATAATTTATAAACAATATATAAATTATTTAATTCAATTAATTATTAAAACTTAGAAGAATAAAGTTTTCCAGTGATATCATATTTAATGAAATACATATATTGTAATCCATGGATTTAATTTACAATCCATGGCATTAAATGCAAGATAATCCGTCAACTCTGATAAATGATTCATGCCTGGGATGTCATTCATTATGATATTTCCTATATCATAATAGATACATAATGATTTTTTATATGCATTGGTAAGATTAAACTAGTATTTTCATCAGCTATGACTCGCTTATATCATATGTCACACCCTCCATCTTTGAATTATTTATTTTATTAATTTCTTTGCATCTGGTAGTTCAAGTTGAAGCTCGACATAAAATTTTTGAGGATGTATTTAAAAACTCTTAAATTGGCCTTGACTGCGTCTAGCGCACCATGGTCGAAGGCGTTCAGCCTTGCTTGGGTTGCCTCATAACCACACCTGGTTCATTACATGACATGCCCGATGTTCAAGGTAGATGAATATAATGTAATGAATAATAAAATAAAAATAAAAATAAAATAATAAGAGTGATAAAATCTAATGAGTTATTTTAAGGATAATAATGTAATTATCTGAGGATGTTATTATAATTATCATCACTATTATTGTTATTATAATTATCAAAAAAAATTATTTTATTTTATTACTATCAATTATTTATTATTATTATTATTATTATTTCAGTTAATAATTTAATTTGGTTGATATTATTAAATTATGGTGATAATTATAAGATTATTAAATTATCATTATTATTATAATATATATATATATATATCTAAGTGGCCTAAAAAAATTTTAGGTTCGATTATTTGTTTATTTATTTATTTTCCTTTTCCTTTTTTCCCTTTTTTCTCTCTATTATTTTTCTCTCTTCTCTTTTTTCCCTTCCCTCCCTCTTCCTCCCCCTCTCTCTCCCTTTGCACCTCCATAACCCTAGCACCCCACACCCCCTAGTTCGACCAGCCACTAGACCATCAACCTCCCTCCCGGACGACCTTCTTACGTCATGCCCCTGCCTCATCCCCGGAAACACCGTTGTCACACCCTTCTCCCACTTGTGTGAACCAAGACCGATGCACCCCCTTACAGCCAATGACATCGAACCTCTGCCCTACCACCAACCGGTGTGTTTCCCCCTCCTGATGCAATTTTATGACCGGCCTCCAACTTCCCTCCAGCAGCGGCCCCTCTAGTTAAGCCTACTGTCTCTCTCTATATCTATTCTATTTTATTGAGTTTGGGTTTTCCAATGGGAATTGGATCCGATTTTAATGTTTAACTGTTTATTTTTGGGTTTGATATCCTTGGTTAGGCATCCTCTTTGATTTTTCGTGGTGCGAATGAGGTGCGGGTGTGTTTTTCACCATTTCTAGAATGATATTCATGTGAGGTAGGTTGTTCCATTCCTTAAAACCCTTTGATAATTTTATTTTTCTTGTTTAAAATTGTGGGTGTGTTATACCATTTCTTTTCTTAGTGAGAATAATAATTTCAAGGTGTTTTAAATGTTTAAATATTGGGAATATGATTTAAAATGATGGTGAATGTTCTTTGTGCATGAAAATTGGTGTGTTGTTTTGAAAATATGTTTTAGGAATTGGTTGTTAGGTGTGAAGCATGTTTTAGTGTGATAATGTTGGGTGTTAGTTTTAAAGTGACTTTCTTTTTATGTAAAAATTGGTATGTTTTATGTAAACCTCGGTTTATCCACTTGTTGATCTTTTATAAATTATTCAACTGGTTTATTACCTAAATTATGTGGTGCGTATAATGTTTTCAAAATGGTTTGAGTTTTTAAAGGCTGGGATTGGATTTTAATATAGGGATTTGGTTGTGTTTTAATCTATGTTTTTATGTAATGTCCCTAGAAAGTGTTATAAGGGTTTGTTGGATGGTGAGAAGTGTGTTTCCAAGGTCTTTTATGTGTGTGTAAATTTAAATGGTGATTTTAAAAAAGAAAATGAGTCACTTTGGGTGTGTTTGTATTGTTGTGAACTTTTGAAATTGAAATCCAATTTGTTGAACAATGGAAAACAGATTTTGATATGGTTACCTTGGGTATTTGGTTTTAATGTAGTGTCACTAAATCGAATCAAGTTATTTTTGATTTAAAGTCTTCTTGGTTTTTCTTGAAATGATTTAATAAATAGTTTAAATATGTATTGATTTATTTGGATTGTGCAGAAGCTGTGTTTTTGAAAGATTTAAGTATGCGTTTGTTTTTAAAGTAGTGTGTTTATATAAAATGAGAATTTTTTTTATTGTAAAACCTCTTTGCGTCACTTCATGGTGTTTTATAAGTGGTGAAATCGAATCATTTAATTGTATAAGTGGTGAGAAACTAGTTTTATAGTGAATGTGTTAAGAAAGTGATTTGAAATGGATTTCCTTTTTGAAATGAGGTATGTTTATTGTGTATTCCCTTGTTGTTCTATTTACTAATGCTTTCAATGTTGTGAAAATTGATTATGTTATTCTTTGAGTGTTTCCAAATGGGGATTTTTGAAATGAGTAAGTAATGAAAAGTGTATTTTTGAAAGGTATTTTGGTGTGCCTATGTTTTTAAAATGGTTTGTGTATGCAAATGGTGGCCTTTGTGTGTAATTTCTTGTGTGGTTTGTGATATGAGAAAGAAATATAATATATGAATGTGGAACTTTATTGAGAAAAAGGGAAAACCCCGGGTACCTAGGTGGGAGGATTAGGACTAGTACGCTAGATTACACGTAATTGGTTCATCCCGGTTTCATCTGGCAGTATTGACGTTACAACACTAACTAAACTTTTGCAATGATTAGAGACACCTAGGTTACGGATGTGTTTCCCTACTAGTGGATCGTGAAAAAGAGTGTTGATTATTTTTGTTCATATTCCACATTAAAACCGAGGTATGATGTCTCAAGCATCCCACGCATACTAGATACCTTAGGGTATTTACCCACAGTGCTCTACTATTCATGACGTGGTGCCTTCTGTCGGCATATGGGGGACCACTTGAGTCTCTGTGTCTTCCTTATTTATTTTACCATCCACTTTAAATTAGTATTTTTTTAAAATGTTAATGTTCAAAAATTATTTTCCTTTTTTTACTTTCAACTTGTAAATGTTTTCCTTAATAGTATTTTTTTTAAAAATCTTGTTTTTTATAAGCATAATAAATTATCTCATAGATGTTTTGGCATGGAACCTTTTTATTGGGTGGTATCCTAATGGTAATTTGGATCACACCCTACATACAACTTTGGGTGTATATAGATATTGTCTTTTGTTTATTCTATGTTGGGGAATCGTGCTTAGTGATGGTGGTTCGGGTCATCGGTGATTTGCTTGTGCAGGTTTGATGTTGGTGAGTTATGCAGGTGGCTCTACATGTTTCATGAAGGTGTTAATAGATTTGTTGGATTTATTTTCGTTAAAGTCTTCTTAGAGTTTTGGGTTTAATTGTAAACTTTTTATTTTGTTCAATGTTAAGGGTTTGTTTGGTTTGGTTTTCCAGCGTTTGTTTATTTATCTTGTTAGTTGTTTTTTTTCTGTCTCTTATTTCTGGTAAACTTTTCCCACATGTTACTATTAATACCCAAGTACTTGTGCCACTCTGTGGGGATTGGGAATGCCCTTTGGTCCATGTTGTAGAACGGTTCGGGCACTGGGTTGGATGGCGATCGGACCTGGTTTTTGAAAAAATGGTATCAAAGGAGGTTTTCTCTCTTGGGTTGTGTTTCTTTGGGATAGAGTCAGGGTAGACCAAAGTTAAGGGTGTAAAAACTTGATGTTATAGCTACGATAAATGTGCCTAGCTAGCACACCTCATGGTGGGACTCGAGTTACCAGGATAAGTTTAGGTTTTTCTGAGTCGTTGGTCCTTGTGGTTAATCTTTTTTAGGGGAGATGAAAAGGGAGTAGGGTCAGTGGTCCCAGTGAGCTCGCAGGGTCTGGAAAGCCATGTGGAGCCAGGGAATCTTTCGTAGAATACTCTCTGTGGTGGTGGAGTGGTTGGCGTATGACCGCCAACCATATTTCTCAGTCACCTGCCGACACCAGTCTCCTCTTGCATTGTTCCTCATCTCTATGTTTTGGATTCATGAAAATCTAGTTTTTAAGTAAAAATGATTTTTTTTCAATAATCAGTGGTTGTGTGGTGTGTCCTTGTATTTTGGGAATGTTGGATGTGAGAGGTTTCGAGCCGAGAATCCTTTTTGAATGATTTATGTCCTCAGTTTGAATTCTTATTTGTAAGTTGGTGAGAAAGCGTGTGGTTAGTGGTTTATTTTGAAAAGTAATCCGGGAAACCTTTGCAGCGGTTCCCCCTGCATGTTTAGTGTTCGCTTGTGTTATGACTTGGCCATTGGACCAGTTTTATTGGGTCCATGGTTTTCTTTCTTGACTAGTCAATTCCCCCCATAAAGCGTTAACAAGTGATTGAAGTGCGGCCACAGGAAATTCATCATTGGCCGACCCTCTAGTTGATCGAAGGACCCTCTTCTTGAATTCTAGAATTGAGAACACCTCTCCTTTTTTTATGAATAATTGGATCCTATCGCAGTGGGATGATAGATTCTAGGGGAGTTGAAGGGAGTTTTGTTCCCTTTGAGTTGTCTAAGTCATCAGGTATGAAGTCGGACACCGTTGTATCTGAAGTTTCCCCTGTAAGCGGTGAAAGAAATTCCAACGGGGAAAGTGTAAGGTGGTTCAGAGTTTTCAACATTGAATGATGTCTTGAAAGGCTTGTAGTGCGTTCATCGACTGCAAGGGTCATGTTTGGTGACGTCTCGCAGTGTGAGTTCTCTTCAAAGTGAAAGGGTGGATTTCGTAGAATCCTTCAGAAATCTCTGTTTTCATAGGAGTGTGTCCTCCTCTTAGGGAGATCTATTTCTTTTTGTTCAATGTATAGTGTTTATTGTGCATCTTTCTCCTCTTTATGTTTCCTGGTTAAGGTGAAGAGGTGACGCATGTGCATCATCTAGACCCCTGTTTTGGTGGATGTGCCACAAGAGAGTAGTTGGACGTTGAGGTGCGTAGTGTATGATGGTGTTGTCTCGGTTGCAATATGGTTGCATGTGACACTAAAAGGAGAAGCTCCGTTTAAGAGAATTCAATGCCTAACTATGAGGCATGAGATGATTCAAAAATCAGGTCCCCAGCCATAGGCCTCAGAGTGAAGTTGGAATGTGGTCAAGAACCCCGGGAGTGTATGGGACCCTAACTTTATTTATGTTATTGGTATTGAAGGTGAAGGTGGTTTAAATTGTTCTCTATGGTTGTTCCATTCCAAATGACTCTTTTGGGTGCATGAGGTTTCTGTGGCAATGAGCAGGCATGGTCATCCCAATACCTTAAAGTTCTGGGGGTTGTGTCCCACTGGATGTAATCACTTTTAGCAGTCCTTATGGGGTTTGTTTGGGTGAATTGGTATCAAATTTGAATGATGATCATCCAGGGATGTGGAGATGTTGGTTTGTATTAGACTATGGTTTTGACGGCCCGATCATTGGTCCCTTCCCTCCCCGCCCTTCATAGTGGGGTGTTTGGTCACTGTCGAAAAAAAAATTCAATGTTTTTGTATCTTTCATCAGTTCTAATGGTGGGAAGACCCATGACGGGTCTTGTTCAAATGCCTCTGGAATGAGTCAATGTTGTCCTTTTTCATAATGGTGGGGACTCCAATTGGGCCTCCCTGTGTCATTTTTCCAGTCTCCTCATGGGTGTTAGTAGATTTATAATGGCAGGGATCCCCCTTGGGCTTCCCCATGTTGGCCTTTTAGTTCGATTCCTAGAGATGACTTGGTCGTAGGTGATCAGAGTGTTCCTTGGACGTGCTTGGTTTTTTTATTCATTCCAGTCATACGGTGTGGTTCTCATTCATTGGTGTTTGAGGTGGTTTGGTTTGTGAAGTTGGTTTCTGTGGGTACAAGAGTTCCTTTCCTAAATTAATCAATTGGAGGTGTTCTAGCGCTTTGGGGCAAGCAACGCATATCAGAAATTATTTTTACGAGTTTCTTGAAGTTGTCTTTTGAGTCACTTTCTCTGACCAGGGTGTGTTTTTCTCTTTTCACTTGCTTTTCATAGGGATCCTTTTTGAACCATATGGTAGGGTCATTGTCTACGTTGGGGTTCAACCTTAATTGTGGCCTTTTGGGGGAGAAAATATTTATAGTAGGGAGAATTGTCACACCTGTCATCTTTGAATTACTTATTTTACTAATTTTCTTTGCATCGGGTAGTTCAGGTTGAAGGCCAACATAAAAGTTTTGAGGAGTTATTTAAAAACACATGTATTGGCCTTGAATGAATCCAATGCACCGCGGTCGAAGCCACATGGCCTCGCTTGGGTAGTTGTGTGACCTTGCTTGGTTCATCGCACAACCTACCTGATGTTCAAGGCAGATGAATAAAATGTAATGAATAAAAAAATAAAAATAAAATAAAATAATAAGAGTGATAAAATTTAATGAATTGTTTTAATGATAATAATATTATTATTTGAGGATGTTATTATTATCATCATACATATTATTATTATTATTATAATTCTCACAAATTTTTATTTTATTTTATTATTATCAATTATTTATTATTATTATTATTATTATTATTATTTCAGTTAATAATTTAACTTAGTTGATATTATCAAATTATGGTGATAATTATAAGATTATTTACTTATAATTATTATAATATATATATATATATATATATTTAAGTTTCCTAAACTATTTTTTAGGTTCTATTTTATTTTATTTTTATTTTTTTCCATTTTTTTTCTCTCTCATTTTTCTCTCTTATCTTTTTTTCCTTCCCTCCCTCTTCCTCCACCATCTATCCCATTATAACACCCTAACCCTAGAGCCATGTATCCCCTAGTTCGACCAGCCTATAGACCATCAACCTACCACTTGGTCAGCCTTCTTACGCTGCACCCCTACCTCTTCCCCGGACTATAATGTCCCGGTTATGAAAGCCACACAACGAGTGCCCCGAACCTGGTTGGTCACATGACCTCAAGCATATTCCCACAAACGCCAGTGGCTGCTGACTAGCAGCGAGGTCCAAGGAATGATAGTGGGGAAACTATGCCCTCATTCGTCAAAGTGTATCACATCGGAAAAAAATATATGGATACAAAAGCAGAAGCAGTAAACAATATAATCTAGAAATGGACAACAGAAGGAAAAGATAACTGGAAGTCTTATAGATATCATAATGCAAAATGTCACTAATTTTAAGAAAGCAGACAAAGATGGAAACTGTAATCTAATACAATACAGCATAAGGTACAAAGTACAACAAAACAAAACTAAAGCAGTGCAACAAGAATGCAGCAACATTTCAAGCCTAAGCTCGGTCCCATGCTCTCATACTCCTCTCAAAAAATCATATACCTATGTAGAGACCCTTGCCCTTATCGACTCCTGAAGAAATATAATCTTTTTGGGCCCAAGACATGACCCAACCAGGTTGTGAGAAATAAATCCCTGTAGGTAACCACCAAAGGCCTGTGCCCAACTGTCAGTGAAAATGTGCAATAGTAGTGTACAATAATAAAATGCAGTAAATGAGGCAGTACTCAAAAGTAAATATTTATACAAGTTAAATTGTCATTTTAATAATTATTTAAAAATTCCAAGCCTGTGCTTTAGCTTGGATGGTACAAAATAAAAAATCACCACAGAATATTCAAGTAATCCTTGTCCCCAGACATGAAAATCCTTACACTTAGGCAAACTGAAATGAAACCCTCTGGTGACTACCCTCAGGAATAACGAATATTTCCCTCAGGCATATGAGATTTTCCCTCAGGCACAGAAGCTATTGCCCACAGGCATAAGAAATTTTTCCCTCAAACTAAACAAAACACTACCCTCAGGCTAAGAAAAACACTGCCCTCAAGAATTCATAGGAAAAAACAATTAACCAGGACGAGCACAACTTAGAAGAAAGAAATTTATATATGTTTCCTCTCAAGAAAAATCAAAACATGATATCATCATGACATACCTATGGGTATCCTGTCCAAATGACTAAACAAAGGAACCTCACCCTCGGGGTGGCCCTGGATCAAAGAAACGATCCCAAACAGAAGTTTATACTTATTCATTATATTACCTATGAAATCTAGGTATCTTAAAAGTTAAGTCCTCAGCCATACGACACCCCAATCATGGGAACATAGCACAAAAAATACACAAAATAAACTCAACTGTTGGAAATATACACAAGACTACCTACCTCGACCTCCTCTGATTGATATACTTGAATGAAGCCTCCTGAAACAACCTTGAATGGCATAGATTAGAGATAAATGATTACATGTTCAAAGGTAAATAACTTACCTTATGGAAATAATTTTAAGGAAACATTCATGAAGAGAAAAGACCTTACCCGCGCGGTTCCAACGAGATCGACGATGGAAGAATCTGAGTTCCGGCATGTGATCAGAAGATCCTCCAATCACCTACCTCCTCTCCCGGTGCTCCAAACGAACCAACTACCTCCTCTGCCGAATGAGGAGGATACTGCCTATTTTAACGAAAAAATGACTACACTGCGTGTACTTTCAAGTACACGATGTGTACTTTTCTTTTTAACTATTTCTCTTGCAGCTACTTTTCACCACCACCCTGTTCCTCTGTCGACTGATTACACGATGTGTATTACTAATTACATGGTGTGTAGTTTGTTATTACTTCCTGAACTACCGAAAAGTTTACACGCACTGTCTTCTCATCCCACGTGGCCAAATTACATGGTGTGTATATAAAAGTACACGGTGTATTGTTTGTTTTTATCAACAAACCTACACGCCCTATATTCTCATCCCACATAGCTGAAGTGCATAGCGTGTGTACAAAAATTACACGGCGTGTACCCATAAATTTGGGATTTTTCCCACATTTCCCTTGTTTTATCAAAAACACTTACGGACAAAAGGAAAAGAAGAAACCCGTACCTCAAGAATAAGAACCGGGTTCTTACAAACTTCCCCCTTAAGGCAATTGATCCTTGAATTTCACTTCCAAGGGCGGTGAAGATAAATCTAAGAACAACTCTGGCCACTAAGCACGTATGCCGGTCTCACGCTCCTAGTTTTCATCCTTCACATGGCCATGCAGCCATAGCACCCGTACGAGAGGAACTGACCGGCCTTGGAGAACCTTCGTGCTCCTATCAACAATACGAATCAGATGCTTCTCAAAGGATGCATCTACCTGAAGTTCAACTTCATCGGGATAAAAGACGTGAGATGGTTCTGAGTGATAATGGCGTAGCTGAGATAGGTGGATGACGTCGTGCAAGGCCCGGTACCTCTTTGGTAACTGCAGATAATAGGAAACAATCCAGAATCTCTCCAGAATCTCAAACGGCCCCACATAACTTGGTGAAAGTTTACCCTATCTTCTGATCTACCTGTGGTGAAACGTGCAAGAAAACCTGATCCCCAACCATGAACTCCAAGGGTCGTCTGTGGCGATCAACATAGGATTTCTAATGAGACAGTTCAGTAGCCATCCTCTTCTGAATCAACTGGACCTACTCTGAAGTCTCATGTACAAGACATTGTCCCAGTAAAGCTGCATCACCTACCTCCAACTAGAACAAGGGTGATCGGCATGGCCTACCATATAAAGCCTCGTAAGGGTCCATCTCAATAGTTTCCTGGAAAATGTTATTGTAGGAAAACTTGACTAGGGGTATGTGATTATTCCACAAGCCCCCAAAGTCCAGGACGTATGCACGCAACATGTCCTCTAGCACCTGTATTGTGCGCTCTGACTGCCCATCGGTCTGTGGGTGGTAAGATGTGCTTAGAAGCACCTGTGTACCCAGTTCCCTATGAAAACTCTTCCAGAAACGAGATGTAAAATGGGAATCCCTATCTGAAACGATAGAATGATGGACCCCATGAAGACATACTACCCCTCGGATATACAACTTCCTGATCTCATGAACACTGAAGGTCTCCTTGATCAGTAAAAAGTGAGCTACCTTCGTAAGTCTATCCACAAAAACCCATACGACCTCATTGCCTCGAGGTGACCGTGACAAGCCGGTCATGAATTCCATCATGACATCATACCATTTCCACTCCAGAATGGGTAACTGTTGTAACAGTCTGGCTAGCCTTTGATGCTCTGCCTTCACCTGCTGACAGTTGAAACATCTCATAGAAAAATCAGCTACCTTTCTTTTCATACCGGGCCACCAATACTAACATCTAAAGTCATGGTACATTTTGGAAACTCTAGGATGCATTGCCCAAGATGAAGCATTAAATTACAGCATCAACTCCTCACGTATGTCCCCTGGAACACACACTCATCCATGGATATGTAGTACCTCATCATCGCATATCATCTAACCAGGAGGAGGGTCCTCACTTTCCACCGACTCCCGTAGAACTAGGCCTTCTGAATCTGATATCTGTCTCATCCTCACTCTATCCAGGAGGGTAGAAGTCACAGTTGTGGATGAAATATAGGTTCTTCCCTTTCTATCGTGCACCTCCAAATGCATCTCAGAGAATAAATCCATAAACTGCCACTCACCACTAGCCTCTTGAACTGCCTGTATCTGAGTCCTCCTACTTAGTGCATCAGCCACTGTGTTACCCTTACTAGGTGTATAGGAAAGCTCAAAGTCTAAGGACTAAAGGTATTCAACCCACCTTCGTTGTCTCAAATTCAGGTCACACTAGGAAAAGATGTATTTAAGACTTTTGTAGTCCTTAAACACCACAAAATGTTCTCCCAAGAGATAATGTCTCCAACAACATAACACATGAACAACTATAGCCAACTCGAGATCATGCGTCGGGTAATTCCTCTCATGTGGCCTCAACTGCCGAGACCCGTATGCAAATAATCGATCACCCTGCATCAATGCTGCTCTTGGACCAATACCTGATGCATTATAGTAAAATGTATAACTCTTCCTTTGCTTTGGAAGTATCCAGATTGGTGCAGATGTGACCCTTCCCTTCAACTCCTGAAAGGATGTCTCACAATCTTCTGACCAAAAAAACTTCATACCCTTCTTAGTCAAACCTGTCAACGACACTACTAAGTGGGAGAAGTTCTGTATAAAGTGCATGTAGTAACCATCCATCCCCAAGAAACTCTGTATTTCAAACACATTCTTAGGCATATCCAAGGAAACTACTTCTATCACCTTCTTTGAGTCTACTGAAACTATTGTCTCTGAGATAATATGACCAAGGAAGTAAATCTGGTCCATCTAAAAGTGGAACATTGAGTTCTTAGAATGTAAATGATTCTCTCTTAGTGTACTCATAACGATATAAAGGTGTGTGGCATGGTCGTGCTTGTTGTGAGAGTACACCAAGATATCATCCATGAAGACTACCACAAAAGAATCCAGATATGGATGGAACACATAATTTATCATAGCCATGAAAACTGCTGGCGCATTTGTGAGTCCGAACGGCATGACCAAGTACTCGTACAGACTATATCTTCTCTAAAAAGCTGGGAGTGGTATGTCCGATGGTCTAACATGCAACTAATGATATTTGGATCTCAATTCAATCTTTGAGAACACTCGTGCTCCTCGAAGTAGATCAAAAAGATCATCAATCCTCATTAAGGGATATTGGTTCTTAACCATCAACTAGTTCAGTTTCCGATATTCCACATAGAGTCTGAGGGTACCATCTGCTTTCTTCGCAAAAAGGGCAGGCGAACCCCGAGGAGAAATACTAGGTAATATGAAACACTTTTATTTGTAACTTCTTTAACTGCTTCTTGGGCTCCTGCATTTCTGGTGTAGCCATCTTATAAGGAGGAATGGACACCGGTGCCACTCCTAGAACAATATCAATAGAGAAATCCACCTATCGCTCCGGAGGTAGACCTGAAAAGTCATCTGGGAAGAAATCCCTAAAACGATTAACCACTTGAGGTAAATCCTTATAACAGGTTCCCTGGTCATCCAGATATAAACTCTCAATTTGGGCTATCACTCCACCTCGCCCACGATGCTCCGGTTCATCTTAGCTCACCTGGACATCCCATTCGCCCTTGTATAGAAACTCTCTGCCCTCTGGTGATGTGAAACTCACCCTACGACGATAGAAATCTACAAAGGCAGGAAAGGGTCCCAACCAGTCCATCCTGAGAATGGCATCATAGGATGTCATCTCTAAGACATAGAGGTCCCATAGGAAGTGACACCCACCAACCTCTAGGGGGAACTCCTTGCACTGACACACACCTTCTATTCTGATTCCCAACGGAGTGTCTAGCATCTTGATATCCAAAGAAGAAGAAACATAGTGCATAAGGATTTCTAAAATGGGCACAAATATAAAGCTATTTGTAGCACCAGTATCGAAAAGTAACGAAGATAAAACAGAGGAAACTAGAATAGAACTTATGACAGTGGATGGTCTGGGATCATACTCTTATTACTGCATATGTCTGCTCGTTGTCGTGGCCCTGCGACAAAGCCTGGCTACCTTGAGCTAACACACCCTACTATCTCTATGATTCTGGTGTCTAGCTACTAGGACCACAACCACCATCTCGGCCTGATAATCCTGATGTATTTCTATTCCCTAACTGGAAAGAAGATGCTAGCCCTGCTCCTGCATGTGGATTCTGCACAGAACCCCTCTCACTTGTCGCTGGTGGAAAAGACCTGCAAAAATGATGAAGATGACTAGTCTGGCCGCAAGATTGGAACTCCACTGGGTCACATGGACACTGAGGTCTCTTGTTCCCCTCTTTACCACACTGGTAGCACATGACTGGGCCACCTAAATAATTATTACGGCTAGTACTTCCATCGTGATAGAAATCTATCTTCTTCTTTCTCTTTCCAGTAGAAATAGTACTAGAGACTGGTGCCGAACCGCCCTGGTCTACACCACTAGCTTCCCGCAGGTTCTGCTCAGTAATCAATGTCTGGTTCACAATAGCATGCACTATAGGCAACCTGAAAACATTTACCAAATCTCAGATGACATATCAAAGACCATCCTCAAAGTGTCTAGCCCTCAACGTCTCATCACCCACCAGAACAGGTGAAAAACCCTGTAGCTCTGTGAAACAGGAAGAATAGTCCATCACTGACATGGCTCCCTGTTGATGATTCATGAAATCTCGAGCTCGATCTGCCCATAGCATCTCCAGAAAGAAAAATTCATAGAAGACTACCTGAAAATCTTCCCACACCATGTCTAGGGGATGATAAGTCTAGGTGGTAACATCCCACCATCTCTTGGCGGAATCACGCAACATATAAGTAGCGATATTGACCCTCTTCCCTGGAGGTATCTCCAGATGATCGAAGATCATCTGCATAGGACCCAACCAAGACTCTGCAACGTGTGGTCTACCATCCCTTGAAAACATAGGCTGCTGCTACTGCTGGAATATATAAGTCAGCTCTTCCATATATGTGGAAACCTGCGGTGCTCCCTGGAAGGTCTACATAAACCGCATGAATCCTTCACATAACTACGCATCCATTCCTACATCTGGTATAACAGCTGGCACTGAATCTGGCACTACTGGAGGATCCCCCAGTAGCCCATGGCCTACCATCTCTAGAGTGTAATTGTCGCCACTCTCTTGGCGAAAAACTCCTGTTCATCTTGGCGGAATGACTATAAAAGGTCAAAAACATGCCTTAGTTTAATATACTATTGAGGTTCTTTTTTCAGTTTAAAAGTGCCCACACAAAAAGGGAAACAAAAACAAAAGAACTGGAAAAAATAGACTACACAGTGTGTATAAAGTCTACACGTTGTGTACCCTTAATCCCTTACATGGTCGTGTTCTGATCACGGCCTATGTGCATCTCAACCCTAGATACACGGTGTGTTACACCCACACATGGAGTGTACACCACTTTGTTTCCCCATCCACACGGCCAAAACCACGCGGTCTCTCACCGGTCATGACTATATGGCGTGTCCCACAGGTTCACGGCGTGTACTAGAAAAGGTAACACTGGCATGTGTTTTCAGTGAAACGGCCTGTGCACCTAGGTTACACTACACGGCGTGTTCCTGATGGTCATGGTGTGTACTAAGAAAGGATAACACTAACCCATGTTTCTTAGTGACATGGCCAGGTACCACTACACGCCATGTTCAAGGTAGACATGACATGTATGACTTAAGGTTCCTCTGTCGGTGTTGTCGATCACATAGGGGGACATAGGGTCTACACTACACGGCGTGTTCAACCAGTACACGGCGTGTTCCCTCAAGAAATTCCATATCCTGTGTCTCTTCCCACACGGCTTACGACACAGTTAGAGACTACACGGTGTGTATAAGGTCTACAGGGAATGTATATAATTTTTTTTTCATTTTTTCTCGAACAGAATAGTACATGGCATGTAGTCAAAACTACATGGTGTGTATTCTGGGTTTTTTCGGGACATTAAGCCTCAAAAACTACTTCAGAGCCCAGAAAAACAATGAAACTAACACCTAAGTGCCAAATTCCGATCCGTGAGGGCCCATACTCTCTGTGAATCAAATCTTGACATCTTATACATGTTATAAAAAAGTAAAGAAGTCTATGATCCACTAAATCCCAGTTAATGAGGGCCTATACTCCTCAAGAATCAAAGTTTAGCGTTCATTCAAACAAAATCTCATACAACAATACCTTATCAAATAGAATGTATTTTAATCTATTCAACTATCACAAAATCATGCATTTACTATCACAACATCTATCATAAAAACATGCAATTTATAATGCACCTACATGGCATGGAAACTATGAATGGAATGTGATTATAACATATTCCTAAATGATTCTTGGATGGAATAACTCATCTCATCGGGTTGAAAATAAATTGAACCCAAGTATAAACTATAAACATCACACCACAAGTGTGTCACCCAACGGTGAAATCAAATCAATTGTAATAATCATAAACAGAAAATCATAATTTAATTTGAGGCAATCTAGCCTTTACCGGTACACGGGGTAGCTACTCCCGGGCACAATTTATTGCCAAATCCTATAACAATCTATCTCTTTTCATTGTCTCCAAATAATTAAATAACTCAGAAAAAATAAATCGCCTCTAATACCACTCTGTAACATCCTGGTTTCAGAAGCCACACAATGGGTTCCCAGAACCCGGTTGGTCACATAACCTCAAGCGCATTTCCCCAAATGCCAGAGGCTGCCAACTAGAAGTGAGGGCCAAGGAATAGTGGTGGGGAAACTATTCCCTCATTCGTCAAAGTGTAGCACAGTGGAATAAAATATATACATACAAAAGAAAAAGCAATAAACAATATAATTTAGAAATAGAGAAGAGAAGGAAAAGATAACGGGCAGTCATATAGATATCATGATGCAACATTTCACTAATTCTTAGAAAGCAGCCAAAGAAGGAAACAATAATATAATACAATACAGTATAAGGTACAAAGTACAACAAAACAAAAATAAAGTAGGGAAACAGGAATGAGGCAGCATTGCAAGCCTAAGCTCGGTCTCATGCTCCCCTAATCCTATGCAACAATCATGTACCTGGGTAGAGACCTTTTCCCTTATCGACACCTTCAACAATATAATCTTTTTGGGCCCAAGACAAGATCCAAACAGGGTTTGAGAAATAAATCCCAGTAGGCAACCACCAAAGGCCCGTGCCCAACTGTCAGTGAAAATGTGCAACAGTAGCATACAATAATAAAATGCAGTAAATGAGGCAGCACTCAAAAGTAACTATTCCTACCAGTTACATTGTCATTTTAATAATTATTTAACAATTCCAAACATGTGCTCTAGCTTGGCAGGTACAATATAAGAAATCATTAAAGTGAATATTCAAGTAATCCTTGTCCTAAGACATATAAATCCTTACCCTCAGGCAAACTGAAAAAAAACCCTTAGGTGACTGCCCTCAGGCATAACGAATATTTCCGTCATCCATACAAGATATTTCCCTTAGGCACAGAAGCTACTACCCAGAGGCATAAGAAATGTTTCCCTCAGGCTAAATGAAACAATGCCCTTAGGATAAGAAAAACATTTCCCTCAAGAATTCATAGGAAAAAAAAGTAATCGGGCTGAGCCCAACTTATAAGCAAGAAATATATATATGTTTCCTCTCAAGAAAACTCAGAACATGATATCATCAAGGAATTCATGTGGGTATCCTGGCCAAACGGCTAAACAAGGGAATCACACCCTCGGGGTGGCCCCAGATCAAAGTAACGATCCCAAACAGCTGTTTATACTTATTCATTTTATTGCCTATGCAATACTGGTATCTTAACAGTCAATTCCTCATCCACTCGACACCCCGAACATGGGCGCGTAGCACAACGGTACAAAATATCAACTCGAATGTTGGAAATATACACAATACCACCTACCTCGATCTCCTCTGATCGATATACGTGAATGTCGGCTGCCGAAACAACCAAGAATAGCGTAGATATGAGATAAAAGATTACTCGTTCAAAGTTAAATAACTTTCCTTAGGGAAATAATTTTAAGGAAACGTTTAGAAGAGGGAAGACCTTGCCCGCGCGGTTCCAACGAGATCGAAGGTAGAAGAATCTGAGTTCCGGCGTGCGATCGGGAGCTCCTCCAAACTCTGGCCTCCTCTCCCAGTTCTCCAAACGAACCAACTACCTCCTCTACCAAAAGAGGAGGCTAATGCATGTTTTAACAAAAAAACATTGCTACACGATGTGTAATTTCATTTTTTAACTATTCCTCTAGCGGCTACTTTTCACCAGCACCCTGTTCCTCTGCCGAATGATTACACGGTGTGAATTACTAAGTACATGACGTGTAGTTAGTTATTACTTCCTGAACTGTCAAAAAGTCTACATGCCCTATGTTCTCAACCCACACGGCCAATGTACATGACGTGTATATGAAATTACACGGTATGTAGTTTGTTTTTACCGAAAAACCTACACGCCATGTATTCTCATCCCACATAGGCAAAGTACATGGCATGTGTACAAAAAGTACATAGTATGTACCGATAAATTTGGGATTTTTCTCACATATCCGTTGTTTTTTCAAAAACACTTAAGGAAAAAGGAAAAGTAGAAACCCATACCTCAAGAATAAGAACCAGGTTCTTACACGGACACACCACTGTCGTGCCCTTCTCCCCCTTGTGTGCACCATGCATGATGTGAACCCTTGTAGCCAGAGTCATTCGACCTCTGACTCACCACCATCTAGTGTGTTTCCCCCTCCTAAAACAATTTTCCAACCAGCCTCTGACTTCTTTCCGGCGACCACCCCTCCAGTTAAGCCTCCCTATCTCTCTATGTATATATATTTTCTCTTTCTTTTATTTTTGGTTTTCCAGTGGCTTTTGGATCCAATTTTGAGGTTTATCCATTTATTTTTTGGTTTGATCTCCTTGGTTAGGCATCCTCTTTGATTCTTCGTAGTAAAGATGAGGTGCAAGTGTGTTTTACGCCATTTCTGAAAGGATCTTCATGTGAGGTAGGTGGTTCCATGCCTTAACATCCTTTGATAATTTTTTTTATGCTTGTCTAAAATTTTGGGTGTGTTAAACCATTTCTTTTCTTGGTTATAATAATAATTTCAATATATTTTACACGTTTAAATGTTGGGAATATGATTTAAAATGAAGGCATATGTTATTTGTGCATTCAAATTGGTGTGTTGTTTTTTAAATATGTTTTAGGCATTGGTTGTTAGGTGTGAAGCAAGTTTTAGTGTGATAATTTTTGGCGTTAGTTTTAAAGTGACTTTATTTTTATGTGAAAATGGGTAAGTTTGATATAAACCTTCATTGCACCACTTTTTGAGGTTTTATAAATTATTCAAATGGTTTATTTCTAAAATTATGTGGTGCGTATAATGTTTTCAAAATGGTTTGTGTTTTTAAATGCTGTAAGTGAATTTTAATAAAGGGATCTAGTTGTGTTTTAATGTATGTTTTGATTTAATGTCCCTAGAAAGTGTTATAAGGGTTGTTTAGACAGTGTGAAGTGTGTTTCCAAGGTCGTTGATGTGTGTGTAATTTTAAATGGATATTTTAAAAAGGAAAATGTGTCACATTGGGTGTGTTTTCCTTGTTTTTCACTTTTGAAATTGAACTGCAAATTTTTGAACAATAGAAAATAGACTTTGATATGGTTACCATGGGTATTTGGTTTTAAAGTAGTGCCACAAAATTGAATCAAGTGGTTTTTGGTGTAAATTATTCTTGGTTTTTCATAAAATGATTTAATAAATAGTTAAAATATGTATTGATTTATTTGGATAGAACAGAATTAGTGTTTTTGAAAGAGTTGAGTATGCAAATATTTTAAATTAGTGTGTTCATATAAAATGAGACATGTTTTTGGTGTAAACCCTCTTTGTGTCACTTGATGGTGTTTTATAAGTAGTGAAAGTAGTTCATTTAATTGTGTAAGTGGTACGGAACTAGTTTTAAGGTGAATGTGTTAAGCAAGTTATTTGAAAAGGATTTCCATTTTGAAATGAGGTATGTTTATTGTGAAATACCTTATTTTTCTATATTCTAATTATTCTTATGTTGTGAAAATTGATTATGTTATTCTTTGAGTGTTTCCAAATAGGGATTTTTGAAATAAGTGAGTAACGAAAAGTGTATTTTGGAAAGGTATTTTGGTGTGCGTGTGTTTTTATAATGGTTTGTGGACACAAATGGTGACCTTTGTGTGTAATGTTTTGTGTCGTTTGTGATATGAGAAAGCGATATACTATAGAAATGTGGAACTTTATTGAGCACAAGGGAAAACCTCAGGTACCTAGGTGGGTAGATTAGGAATAGTACGCTAGATAACATGTAATTGGTTCATCTTGGTTTCATATGGTAGGATTGAGGTTACAACAGTAACTAAAATTTTGTGATGATTGGAGACAACTAGGTTACGGATGTGTTTCCCTACTAGTGGATCATTCACAAGGGTATTGATTATTTTGGTTTATATGCCACGTTAACACCTATGTATGATGTCTCTAGCATCCCATGCATACTAACTACTTTATGAGATTTACCCATAGTGCTCTATTATTCATGACGTGGTGCCTTCTTTCAGAATATGGGGGACCACTTGAGTGTGTGTGTCTTCATTATGTATTTTCTCATCCACTTTAAAGTAGTATTTTGTGAAATGGTTTTTCTTCAAACATTCTTTTCCTTTTTTAATTTCATCTTGTAAATGTTTTCCTTAACAATTTTTTTAAAAAAATGTTTTTTATAAGCATAATAAATTATCTATTAGATGTTGTGGCCTGGAACCTTTTTATTGGATGGTATCCTACTGGGAATTTTGATCACACCCTACATACACCTTTGGGTGTATGTAGATCTTGTCCTTTGTGTATTCCAGGTTGGTGCATCGTGCTTAGTGATGGTGGTTTGGGTCGTCGGTAGTTTTTCTGTGTAGGTCTGATGATGGTGAGTTGGGGAGGTGTCTCCTCATGTTTCATGAAGGTGAGAATAGATGTGTTAATTTTTTTTCATTGCATTCTTCTTAGAGTTTTGGATTGAGTTGTAAACTTTATGTTTGGTTCAGTGTTAAGGGTTTGTTTGGTTTGATTTTCTAGTGTTTGTTTATTTATCTTGTTAGTTGTTTTTTTGTCTCTTATTTCAGGTAAACCATTCCCACATGTTACTCTTGATACTCAGGCACTTTTTCCAGCCTGTGGGGATCGGGAACGCCCTTCGGGCTATGTCACAGACTGGGTCAGGCACCGGGTCAGATAACAACCTGGCCTGGTTCGTGACATCATATGCTATGATATTTAAAAACTAATGTTTTTGAACTGTGTCACCACCTATGATATCCCATTTCATTAGGTTTAGTTATATTGTTGATTTTGATACCCATATCATATATCCATCCACAAAATAAATTTTCAATTATTTCTTTTGATAAAAACTATGATATACAATATTCTATGCTTATTCTTCAATTTTAAAACATGATTTCATGATTAAAAAGTATGGTAAAGATTAGATACCACTACTAGGTTTATAAGGATTGAAGAAAACTTGTTCAAGGTGGTAGAAAACATTATAAACCTCATTACCAAGATCAGCCATTCTATGAAAACGAAACTAAGTAAACTGTAAATGAAGAATGTGTACCTTTCACCAATATTGATCACTATTGTTATCATCAACCATAGTGGTTCGATGAAAATTCATCAGGGGAAACCAATGTGTTCCTCCCTATGTGGTGTATCTACGGGATAGTTTGAATCACCCAAAAATTTGTGAAGGACCCTCCTTTATTCAATGATCTCCTAGTATATCATGCAGGAAAGGAAGGAGGATGAGAGAGCAATGGGAGAATTAGTTGGATGAATAAGAAGTATCATACAACCACCTTCTCATGGTGACTTCTTACTTATATATTCCTCAAAGATGCTACCCTAGTGATCATGTGTTTTACTTACATTATGTTTGTGTAAATGGATTTAGTTATAACTCTTGTAACCTTCAACCAATTTATATTCTCCCATGACTTTCCTTATATGAAAAATTATACATTATGATATCTAATGTGGAAAATATTGAAATGTTATCCACTTAGTGTTTGAGTACCTTGATCAATCATGGAGGTAAATTTGGATCATCTAATATAATTCATAATGATTTACTATATATACTAAAAAATAAACTATGATTGGTTTAGAAAATAACATGATATCAAATATCATGGCTTATTATACACCCATATCATACCTTATAATTTATCCATATAGACATCAAATGTGTAATGATTTTTTTATATCCTTCTCTTATGGGAATAAAACTTCAAGTTTAACATAAAATAATAAAGTAACTAAAATAACTTGGTAAAGTTATAGAATATTAATAACAATCCGAAAAAAATAAAGGATTTTTTTTCTAAATTATTCAATCAAAATTTTCCAAAAAATAGTGGAAGTATTGATCAACATTATTAGTGTAATCAAACAAGTTTCCATAATATAAAATTTCAAGTTTTAGAATTAGTAAAGATATATTATTAAATAGAAAAATGGAAACTTCCTAACAACATTGATTTTAATCCTAGAGATGGTGATATGTAAATCATTACATGGATTTATAAGGTTATTGAAGAAACAAACTCAAAAGTTATTGAGGAACTAAGGAATTTGAGAGAGGGAAAATATAATTTTAGAAATATAAAAAAAATATAGAGAGATAAATGAAAGATAATTAATTAAAAGACAAATAAAAAATAGGAAAGAAAAATTTGAATTTTACTAATTTATAAATAGAGAATTATATGGTACCTATTTCATTTTTAGAAAGGATCATAGGGATAATAAAAATAAAAATAAACAATTCAAGATATTTTTTATAGTTTTTTATAAAATTTATATCATTATCCCATATATAGAAGTATTGGAAAAGATAAATTCTTACAATAAGTATAAGAAGAAAATCATATCAAAAGGGAAGATGTTCGAGGAACAGGCCACTGTACCCTTTATTTAAGAATGTAGTTAAATTGTTCAAAGTAAGATTCCTTAAAAGTATAAAGACCTATGAATTTTTAAGATTTTATGTGAATTTGAAGTTAAAAAAGGATGTACTTGCATTATTGATATAAAATTAAGTATGAATCTCATTCCACTCACATTTTTAAGGAACTTGAGGTTAGAGAGCTGATGAATACCATTATAGAAATTTATTTGGAAGATAATATCCTATTGTAGGTATTCAGTATTTTTTTAGTCTGAATTTGAAAGATATTCATTCCTATTTATTTTTTATTAGATGAAAACACATATAGATTAGTTCCTATCATTACTGGGAATATATTGTTGGATATTGGAGCATCATTTATTGATGTACTTAAAATAAGACTCATATTTACAGTGGGAGAGAAAAGGATGAACTAATTCTATACCGTGAACTCAAGAAACTTATATTCACACATGATTATTATTAGATTTATATTCTTAATGATGTCATTAACCAAGATGAGTATTATATTTTAAACATAAATCAATTTTATAAATTATTAAGCTAATAGGTTGAGCTTAAATCTGATAAAAATGATGAACAAAGATTTATGGTTAAATAAAATTTGTATATAAGATGTTTTAGAAAATTTATAGAATATTTGGGACCACCAAGGGTGCTCTTAAAACCATAAAATAAAGAGCCACCTATTTTACAATTAACAACACCACTATTAAAATTTAGGTATACATTTCTTGGGAACAAAAACACATTTCAAATGATCATGTCATAAAAATATTAATGATAAATATGGGGAGATTTTGTTGGACGTTCTAAAGCCATACAAATTTCCTTTAGTTAGTTCTATTGTAGACATAAAAGGAATAAAATTGGTTGTTTTCATGAAAATAATTATGTAGATCCTAAATCCAAGTTAGTGGTTGAATTACAAGGGAGTCCAAATCCCAGTATGAAGGATGTGGTAAAGATTAAGGTGATTAAATTTCTTAATACTAGAATTTTATATTCTATATCAGGAAGTTATTGGATAATCAAAATTCTAGTATTATAAATTAAGTGAGTAATTTCAATGATGGAAATTGAAAAAAATAATCCTATAATAATAAGGACAATAAAAATATAAAGTTTATTCAAATATATATAAAACAGATGTACATGGATGTGTTGTAATAATAAACTACAGAAAAATGAAAGGGAAACTATAAGTACCAAAAATGGTAAACATAGAAAGTTAAATTCATCCACCTCGACGGATAATTTTTTAGCCTTTCATATATCAAATTTTTGGAGAGTATTTCAGGGCATGGATTTGATTTCTTTTTGGATAGGTATTTGAGATATAACCAATTTGAAATGACTCAATATGAATTGGATAAGAATACATTTACTTGTATATATGGGATATTTTCTTATAGAAGGATTAATTTTAGATTATGTGGATATCTAATAACTTTTTACAGTTTTATGATGATCATATTCCCATACATGGTAGAAAAGAGAATTGAAATCTTTATTGATGATTTTTTTTATTTAGTTTAAATTATAAGAAATGTATTCATAATATTTTATTAGTGTCATAGAGCTATAAAAAATCCAAATTGGTGCTAAAATTTGAGAAATTCCATTTTTAATGAATGAAGGAATTGTTTTAGGATACAAGATCTCCAAATATTGGATATTAGTAGATAGACCTAACATATAGGTCATTGAATATTTTTCACATCCTACAATAGTGAGGGAAGTAAGAAGTTTCTTGGGTCATGAAATATTATATATGATATATATTAATTATTTTTCCAAAATTTCCAAACACATGTGTTCTTAATTGGAAAAGGATACTCAATTACATTTTTATCAATCATGTATTAAGGTATTAAATTAACTTAATTAGAATTTTATTTCAACAACCATCATTACTTTATCAATCATATTATACCTTTTGAAATCACATTTGATTACAATGACTTTGTTATTGGTATTTTTATTATGAAAATAAAGGATAATAAACAACATTAATTTTTTACTCAAGAGAGTTTCTATATGGTGGTCAATTAAATTACTCAACTACTAAGGAAAAGTCTCTTTTAAGTTCTATACTCCATTGATAAGTATAGAGCATATATTATTGTTACAATAATTGTTGTATTCAATTATCACTCATCAATAAAGTATTTTATTAAAAAAGGTATAAAACCAAGTCTCATTCATTTCGAATTACATATTCCATAATTTTATTTATAAATAATAGAAATAATGGCGATTAGAACCTAGTGGTAATCCACTTGTTAAGAATTAAAGGAAAGAAAAAAGTATATTCTGATTCCATTGGTGAAATATTTATAGATAAGAAAATGTTTTCTATTAAGATACAAAATTTTACCTAATATTTAGATTTTTTGAACTACTTAGATATCTGAATCCCTCCCAAAATGTTCTTCAGTAATCATAGAAATAAATTCTTGGCAGATGTTAAGTAATAAAATTAAGAAATTTCTTTTATATTTAAAAGAGGAGTTTATGGGATTATCAAAACATTCATACTCAAAGAGTTGGTAACTTCAATTATAACCTATTTTAATAATTTACATACTTTATTTTAAAATATAATTGAAAAAATAATAGTTAAGGTTCTTCAATGTGAACATTATTAGCCCTAAATTTTTAATGATTTAAGAAAATTTGTGTATTATTGTGACAACTTTCAAAGAACTGTGGAAATTGGTAATAAAGCAAGATTCCATATACTATCATAATGGAAGTATTTGTGTTTGATTTTTGGTGTAATAATTAAATTGTATCACTTCCCAAGTCATAATAGAATGGGTACATCTTAGTTATAGTGAACTATGTTTCAAACTGGGTTATAGAAATAACCCTACCTTTCAACAAGAGACGTAGACTTGTAAATATTATGAGGAAAAACATTATAAATATATTTGAGGTTCTATAATTAGAAATAAATATTTGAACCTTAAAAACTATTTATTAAATGGATTTATGGAGAACAAAGTATGGATATAGACACAAAACATGAAACAATTATTGTGACAATCCATATATATTTTTAAAAATATACTAGTTTTATGTTTAAGTAATATTAATGTTATGAAATTATATTTATTCAATAAATATATAATTTAATATGAATATATTATTATTTAATATATGATAAATTATTAATTAGATATTTATTATACATTTTAAATTATTGTCCCATAAGGGATGTTTTATTTTAATTCTAAAAACATTTCCTTAACAAAATTCATTATTTAAAGAAATTTTTAATATTTAATTTTTTATAAATGTATATTCATGTTAATTATATAAATTCATACTTATATTTATTATTATCATATTATAGATAATTTATCATTTTATGAAATAAAAATATGATTTTTCATTTGATAAAAGGGTAGTTCTTATTCAAGATAAATTGTTTTTCTATTTCCTATATGATTTTATTTAAAAGATCATTTTATAAATTTTATAATGTTAATTTAATATAAAATTCCTTAATTTTTTTGTTAGAATATAAAAATTAGTTCAGGGTGAATTTTTATGATTTTTCTAATCAAGTTTATTTTTTTAATAATTTAAAAAATACAGTTTTTAAGAATACTATATTTTTATAACATCATCATGAAAAAAATATTTCATTAAAATTTATGAAACTTATATAAAATCTATTACATTTTAATTTAATCTAAAAATTATAAAATTAATATAGAATTAATATTATTTTATTTTTATGTCAAGATAAATATGAAAACATTTATTAGTGCTGACACAGTACTTCCACAACAAAAGAAAAATCAAGATTGATGGCTAAGTGATAATATTTAGAGAAATAAGTTTTTATCATCTTTAAGAGATTTAATGAATACTAATCATTTATTTTTATTTTTATGTAACAATTTTAAAATTAACTAACAATTTAATTATCCAAATGCTTACCTAGTGCTTGCGCAATATGAGAAAAGTCAAAATAATATCTTAAAAATGATTTCATGATAAAGATGAGTATTAAAATATTTTATAAATAGTTATAAATGGAAACAATATTAATGATTAATTATATTTATTTTATTAATCTATTTTTAATTTTTAATTATATGATAATTATCCAAAATGCTCATGTAGAATTGACACAACGCTTCTATAATGAGGAGAAAAGTCAAAGATAAAGGTTTTAAAAATATTTAAAATGATAATATTAGGATTAATTATGGATTATCATGATTTCTAGAGATAAAAATTAAAGGTAATAAATTATTTAAAAATTTAAATCTGGATTCCATAGTTATCCAGAAATTTTTAATGTCGAATTACAATAATAATCTTGAAAATCACTTTAATGTGAATTTAATGTTTAAAATGATTTTTAAACTAATAAAAATTCATAAAACATTATACTAAGTAAATTTGGAAAATATAATTATATATAATATCATATATTTTCCATTTATTATCCACTTTACATTTTAAAATTATGTTCTTGACCCTTAGGAATTTAATATTTTAAAAAACACCTTCGATTTTTTCCAATAAAAGGGGATTGATTATAAACTTTCCAAAACACATCTAAAGTTTTTTTATCTCTATATTTTACCAAAATACCTCCACAAACATATTTTTACATATTTATAAGGCTCTATTATATACAAAATCCTCTCCTATAATGGCCTTAAACTTAATCGGAAGGAGGTGATTCAAAGGTCAAGGAAAGGGTTTTCATGCCTCGTTCTGCTATCTTATTTGTGATTTTTATTTTAAAAATATTTTAAAATTAAACTTATTTTACTAAAATTAATAAATTATTCTATTATTAAAATTATTTGTATCCATAAATTATGATATATAACCTATTACCACTCATGAATGTTTTTTTATAATTCGTTACTACATCAAAATATGGGTTTAAAAAATAATGACTTTTCATTAAAAAAATTCTGTTAAAAATTTAAATATCATAAGTAATGATAAAAATTAATCCTAATATAGTATTTTAATTAAAATATAACATTTTAAAAAAAAAAATTTACTAGGTTTTCCCTTATTTTTACTCTTTTGTAAAACATCACTCACCATAGTGGTTTTACACTACCTAAATGAACTATAACGTTTTATAAAAAAATTTATTTCATTTATATTTTTTAAAACTAATTGAATGATTGAATATAACATTATTATTCAATTAATTTAATTATTATGATTATGTAATGGTAAAATAACCATCATTAAAATGAAATTAAGAGTAGACAATCGTAGTCATTTTTAACCATTAAAAACAAGCTTAAGGAGGAAGATTATTTGATTGGTAACTATTTCATAACTTAATAAAACTATTTTATTCTGAAATGAAATCAAAAATATACCCTGAAATGCATAGATATTATTAAAATACTATTAAAGGACCTTTTATCAAATCAATTTTATATCTTATGAACCATATTACCTCAAAAAGAATGATTTTAATAATACCGATTTAGTAAATGAATGAGACATGATAGTAAATGAATTAAAAGGAATAATAAAAATCAAATTAACATGAAAAAATTTCATTAAAAGTAAATAATTAATATAATTTTATTATTAAAAAATTGGGAGAACAAATGAAGTATGCAGATACTCGATGTAAGGGTTATCTTTCCAAGTCTCTATTCTTTTCAAGTATCGTTCTCCTATTTTATATTTTATTTTCTATAAATCAAATTCACATTCTTGAAAGATTAGCTTCCTTTTTTAATTTCATTTCTATTGAATTTATTATATCATTTTCTCCCTTATGGACTTATAGTCTACACATTACTTGTTTCATATGTTTTCTTTCCCGTTAATTCCCTTTCTTGTGTTTATGTTCTCTATCACTCTTCATGTAATGTCCCGACCCAGGTGCCACTAAACTGATTCCCCAAAATAGAGTAGTATGTGACTTTTAGCATGCCTACCCATACACCATAGGTTGATTACTAGAAACAAGGGTTTAATGGAATATATGGGGAGACTATAACTCTTGTACTATAGTATACCAATAGTAGAAATTAACATGAATATAAACATGCAACAATTATAAATACAAAAACATTACAAAACACCTTCCCAAACTCATGAAGTACCAACTAACCAAAGCAATAAACATGTCAGGTATTGATAGTCAGAACTTCCAGAATAAGAACAAAATAAGACACTAAAGATAATCCCCAAATGAGTCCCAATGTCATGTATGGTCCCCTAATCCATGCATTGTCCTGACTCCCATACCATCCATCTAACATTGGTCCTTTTCCATTATCCTAACCTATAACCATGAATTCTCCTTGGGTACCCAATAGAAGACTGAGTAGGGTGTGATTAAAACATAGTAGTCCACCACTAATATTGTCTATAAAATATCCATTCTAATACAGTGCATACAAAAGTACAGTAAATAGTAGAAAAATTAGAAAGTTAAATAGGTTTAATTATTTGACATTATTTAAATTAACCATTTTAGTTATTAGTTCCAAATGATACCCATACACATAAAACCTACTTCGGACTATGACAGTCATATGAACAATAAAAAAATGATTCATTCATTTTAAATAATAGGGGAATTCATTTAACAAATCAATTCTAAAACGCACCTTGGAGCATTAGTCCAGGTATCCATCTCATTTCCATACATTAGGATCTTGGAGCATCAGTCCAACATCCTAAACCATAAAATACTTTGGTGGGGCCTAGAGTATCATTCTAAACTAAACCATGAGGGATGTGACTTAGTCTAATATCATATCATAGTCTTTACTTTTTATTCCAAGGTACAACATCAGTGGAATTCTTAACCAATAATAATATCAAGGGTGCACCTTTTCATTTTTGACATTTTAAAGTTTCATCACATTCAAGAGTTTACTTATAACCATGTATAACTCATTTAATTAATTAATCACATTTACATCTATTGGACCCCCTTTAAAACCATTTACCCACATGTACATGATTCTTTAACATTTTATCACATTTAATTATTACATGCTATAACTTATTTAGCTTCTTCATGTAAAGCCAAATAGAACCTTATTCTATGATAACAATCTAAACAGAATCCATATTGGTTTAATCCCATAACTCTATTAAAATTTTAATTTACAACATAATTTACCATATCAATTGAGTGGAGTACCCCATGGGTGACCGTAGGCCCAGTCAAATCATTCTCAATGGATCCTATTGGGATTGCGAGGGGTTCAATACACCCTTTACCAACCCATTTTATCATTTCTCAACAAGGGTTCAAGTACACAACACAACGACCCAAAGGAACTTCCAAATACACATAAATTAAATGTCAATACTATTAGATATAGCTTTTAGACCACAAACCTCAAGTTTGTAGAAAAACACTCAATCAAACATTGACCTTGATTCAATACCAAACTACCCTCAATTCACAATATAAGAATATATTGGAAAATAAGTGTTTTGAAGATTTTAAAGGAGAAGAACAATTATACAAGCCCTCTCCTAGAAAATATAATAAAGATGAGTGGTAGGATCACATGATGATTCAATTCACAAACAAAAACACATCAAAAAACCCAATATTAAGGGAGAATCATTATTAAAGGATAAAAGATAACTTGGTTAATCACCCTAATTTCTGAATGTGTAAGGAAGAAAAAAATGGGTTAGAACTCATAAAGAATGAGAGGGAAGAATGGGAAATTCCCTCTTTTAATAAGGTGCACATTTTGGACGCATGATTGGCCAAACCATGAACCACCCTTTTTCCCAAAGGGGGACAAGGTCACATCATTTTTATGGTCAACTTTCATGGGGTTTCAAACCATGTGGTGTCTGTGGACAACCATTGTCCAAGGTAGATTGTTTACATGGTTTCTTGGTCCATGGTTCATGGTCAGTACTAACCATGTAGAAACCATTTTCACCACTCAAAATTGATTTCGTTCTCCTATTTTTCATGTCCCAAACCCCCAAAACTCCCCTGATTTCCATCATAATCTCAAAAAAATTCATTAATAATTTTAAATGGGGTTAACCGAAACATTAAATAAGAGTATACCTCCTTAGAAATTTGGGATCTTACAACCTCCTCACCTTATAATAGATCACCCTCAATCTATACTGCCAAGAATAATTAATACTCATAGGTTAAAATATCATGCCACTAGACCTATATATTTGTTTTCCACTCCCATGTTTACTCCTAGACATTAAAATTTGGCTACTGCACTCGGACCAACTACACGTTCTTATCTCACAAGGCTTTCTCATTGTGATCCACAACACGAACCAGACACTCCTCAAAGAACAGATCAGCCTCAAGATCAACGTCATCAACATATATCACATTATAAGGGTTGGGGTGATATTGATGAAGTTGTGACACATGTAAAATATAATTCATACCTCTATATTACTTTGGAAGATCCAATCGGTGTGCCACCGGTATGATCCTCTCCAAGATCACAAATGGCCATGTATACTAGGGTGACAATATAGCCTATTTCTAAATTTTTCAGTGAACCAATATTAGAAACACCTGAAGGAACACACAATCACTCAATATAAACTTTATAGGTCGAGGAAAATGATAAATGTATGACTTCTATCTACTCTAAGCTATAACCATACTCTTTTGAATCAACTAAACCTTCTTCGATGTATCCTCCATGAGTCTTAATCCTAAGAACTCTGATTCCCATGCTTCAATCTAACATTATAGAGATCTAAATGTAATACCATAGAGTTAATAATATGGTTACATATGAATATTTTACTGATAAATTTTGTTATAGGAAATCTCAATGATAACTATAAGTTTCTCCCAAGATCCACCAAAGTTTAGGACACATTCCCTTAACATATACTCTAACACATGGATAATACGTTATGATTTTTTATTTCTCTAAGGGTGAAAATATATACATATAAATATTTGTTTCCCTAGTTCCTTTTTCAAACCTTTCCATAAGTAAAAATTAAAATGTTGATCATGACCTAAAACAATACTCTGAGGTACCCCATGAAAATTTACTATCTTTAGAGCACAAAATTCACCCAACTAGTCAACAATGAAAGTCTCTTGTATCACTAATAAGTGTGATACATTGTTCAAATAATCCAAAATAACCCATATAACATCATTCTTATAAGTCATCCTTGAAATACTGACTAAAAAATCCATGTTAACATCATCCCACTTTCACTCCAGAATAGGAAATAGTTGTAACAAACCATTGGGTCACTGATGCTTGGCCTTAACTTGCTGACAAGTATAGAATCATGTCATAAAACCTACAATCTATTTTTTCATTCGCATCCACCAATACTATCTAAAAATATATTGGTACATCTTATTAAAACTAGGATGAACTTCCCACATAAAATCATGAACCTCACACATCATCTATTCCCACATAAAAATAGGAACAACAACACAACCATGAACATGAACAGTCTCATCGTCATTAATAGTCCAATATGAAGGTGGATTCCCACCTTCAAAACTATACCTCAAAGCTATATATTATTTATCTTCATACTTTATTCTCTTTATTAAATTCAGAAGATATGAATCAACTAATAAAGACATGAGTTTCATCAACTCATACTCCTCATGAACACCTATATGCATCTCAATAAACAAATCCATTATCCTCCACTTAGAAATAAACTCCTAAACCGACCGAGTCTATATCTTCCAAATCAACATATCTACAACACTATTTCCCTTTCTCATTTTATATGCTAGTTAAATATCAAAATAATGAATATACTTAACCCATCACCACTGTCAAATATTCAAGTCACGTTGGGAACATATGTACTTAATTCTCTTATGATTGGTATAAACAACAAAATTCTCACCCAAAATATAATGATGCCAACATTTCAAGGAATAAATCACTATAGACAACTTTAGATCATGTGTAGGATAGTCAAATTCATGGGCATCAATTACAATGATCCATAAACCATGACTTGATCACCCTACATCAACACTACTCTAAGTCTAATCCCATATACATTACAAAGAAAAGTATACTCCCTAACCGGATCTAGTAATATCAAGATCTATTCAGTGGTAAAATTATTATTCAACTTATAAAAATAAGTATCACATTATTTATACCACTCAAACCTTATACCCTTCTTGGTCTAGCCTGAAAGTGGCACTTCCAAGTGAGAAAAGTCTCTGATGAACCTTTAATAATAACCCACCAAACCCAGAAAGCATCAGATATCAAAACAATTATTTGGATAATACTAATATAAAACTACTTGAACCTTTTATGGAACCACTAACACACCTTCCTCTAAGATTTATGACCCAAGAAATGTACCTTTTTGATCAAAAAAATGACTCTTATATAGCTTGGAATATAGCCAGTGATCTCTTATTGTATTCAAGATGATGTCAATATGTGTGGCATGACTGTCATTATTATGAGAGTATAATAAAATTTCATATACAAAAACAACCACAAACTGATCCAAGTATGGGTGAAATATTCAATTCATCAAAGTCATAAATACAACAGGTGCGTTGGTCAAACCGAAATGACTCGTGAAGAACTCATATAAACCATACCTGATTCTAAAATAAATCCATGACATATCATAAGGTATCACCCTTAGATGATGATACCATAACATTAGATCAATTTTGGATAAAACACAAGAACCTTTTATCATTTCAAAAGGTTCTTCGATATGTGGAAAAGTATATCATTTCTTAACCATCATCCAATTCAGCTTCTGGTAATTAGAACACAAATGTAACGTTCCACCCATCTTCTTAGAAAACAAAATTGATGAACCCCAAGGTGATGTAATCATATGGTTAAATACCTTATTTTACAATTACATTAACTGAGTTTTAAAATCTTAAATTTTTATCGGATCCATTCTATATGGTGGAATGGAAACTAGCTCTGCTCCTGGCATCGACTCAATTTTTGAACTAAACCTCTATCTCTTAGGTGGAATACCATAAAAGTACATAGGAAAATAATCCTAAAACTATATCAATATATGATGGAAGACATAATGATCCACTCCTACACCATAAAGAATAATACTTAACACATTTTCCATGTGATCACATAATTTCAAGTGAATTGTCTCTATATGGCATGCGTGGATATTCCATTCACCACAATGGACATAAGTGTTTCCATTAGGAGATGTGGAACTAACTCTTATATGATAACAATCTATGTGATCCAATTATGTAACTAACCAATCCATCCTTAATATAATTTCATAACCTGTCATCCCTTGCACATAAAAATCCCAAAGGAGATGGTACCCACCAACCTTGGGGGAACACCCCTTACATTGTCTGATACTTTCTACTTGTACTTATAATAGTGTATCAATTGACATAACCCCACACAAATATTCCACTCCTAAACCCAAAAAAATCACAAAATGAGAAGATAGAAAAGAATAAGAGGCCCTTGTATCAAATAAAGTACAAGAAAGAATAGAAGCTACAAGAATTGTACCTCGAACGGTCAATGGTCAAACTTTGCCACTGCTAAGTGTAGGCTAAACTACATGAAGATGACATGTCCCTCTACCCTGGGTTTCAGTCTGAGTTATTGGTGCTACACCTCCTTACTAATATGGATGATATTTCTCTAGAGTATCACATCCTCCACCCTAAATAGTATATCCAGTAGAACTCCAACAACCTTCTTGGCATGTGGTAGTAGACCCCCTTCCTATACTCTACATCGGTCTTGATCCTCCATCACTGCCCACCTAGTGAGGGTTCCTACAGAACCTTTACACATGTCATGTCCTACCACATGCTCGAAACCCGACTGGTGGTTTGGGAAACTAAACGAGAATGTGCATCGTCCCACCTTACCGATTGGAGAACACCTGATCACTAGCTTGAGAGGCTGATCCTCTTCCTTGGAAACTCTATCTACCACCCCTAGTGAAAACTCTCAAAATGATGCTTCCTACAATCAGAATTCATACCACTAGACAACACAATTGAAACCACCTGTCCAACACTAGAATAATCTTTTAGGTTTCTTTCATAAATTAGGTCATGATACACCACCTCAGCAAACCTCTTTAAACAGAATATATTCACATTGGATTTTATCTCACATTTATGATCGTCTTGAAAACATCTCACCATTACTACCTCATCCCCTACCAACGATGGAACAAAGCATTGAAATTTAGTGAAGTAGATAGAATAATCCATCAAAGACTTAATACCCTAGTTCAAGATCACAAATTCCATAACTCTTTCCTATCTTGAAGTCTCTAGATATAAATTTTCCAAAAAAAGTTCTTGGAAATCCTTCCATAGCATACCATATACTTTCTTGGTTTAAACCTGGATATCCCACCAGTGCTTTTCTAGTACTCACAACATATATACTGCCAACTAGAATCTATTCTCTATAAGAGTATCTAAGTATTCTATAATAGTCTGGATAGACTCTATACAAAACTTTACTACCTCCATCCCACCCTTACTAGCAATGCTCAAAGGGTGTTGTAGTCAAAACTCTATTGTCAATTCAAACATACTCTACACAACCTTCCCTATGTATTTTTCTATAAACATCATAAAATGAGAAATGTTCTCATGGAAAATTTCTTCCCCTCTATTACTCATAATCAATAGGGTTTATTCTCTCACTACTGTATGATCACTCTCAATGATGTCCTCTTGTTGTCCAACTAGTAAATGTTGTGGGGGTGGAATCTCTCTACAATTCCAAAAACATGCATCAAAAACATAAAAGATTATTTTTACAATTTAAGTCAAATATGTCTCACAATTTTTAATAACCAAACCAATTTCTATACACTATCCCAATGGATAAAAACACCACACCATAACTACCCCCAACCACCCATATCCTAGGCCATGGATAACATAAGGAAACCAAACTTCCAAATTTCAACTTTACATTATACATCTTACTTACTATTTTATTTAACATACTTTAATTATTTAAACTGTTGAAACATTACAATTAGGTGCTATTTCTTTATATATATATATATATTGAAAATGGTTTTATCTCTTAGATTCTTCATTTTTTTCCCCATGAATTCCTATCATAATTCACGCCACATAAATTGTTATGTTCTTGTAGTTATGCATGTATAAACAACTTCATTCCCTTCTAGACCATGAGAAAAATTATATAAATATATTACATCACACATAACGTCTATCACCCAAGGTGAAATTCTATTCAACTATAACCAAAAACAGCAAGATAAAAATCCCCACCCTGGGTACTTGGGTCTTCCCCCACACATGGGTTAGATAATCCCATGCATGATCTCATAAACAAGGTCACACTACTCCTAGTATCATATCTACATTTCACAAATAATAAATAAATAGATATTAAAACATATCTATGATTCCACTTTCAAACATCCCAGTATGGGTGCCACTAAATCGGTGTCCCAAAGTAGAGCGGTACATGACCTCAAGCGCACCTCCTCATACAGCAGGGGATACTAACTAGTATTGATGGTCTAATGGAATATTTTGGGAGACTATAACCTCTATACTAATGTATAATAATAGTGGAAATCGGTAATAATAGAAATATAAAATAATAATAAATACCAAAACATCACAAATCACTTTCCCAGACATGGGAGTACCAACTAACCAAAGAAGCAAACATGTAAGATCTTTATAGTCTAAACTCAAAAAGAAAACCAAAATAAGACACTAAAGTCGATCCTTAAATGAGCCCCAAATTCATTTCTAGTACCTTCATCCATGCATCATCCCTAATCCCAGATCAACCATCTAACATAGGACCATTTCCATTATCTTGACCTGAAACCATGAATTCTACTGGGGTACCCAACGATGGCCCAAACAGGGTGTCAGTTCAACTCAATTGGCCACCACCAATGGGGTCTACAAAATATCCAGTCTATTATAGTGTTTACCGAAGTATAGTAAACAAATAATGAAATGGATGTTTATATTAGTTACATTATTTTAATTAACATAAATTCTTATGAAACACCGACATAATATTTATTCAATTAATAGAAAATTAAAATTAATGATTTAAAAATATTAATAGTATAAATTAGATAAATTTTAGTGTTACACTTATTTTATATATACAGATAATTTTTTAGATCTATTTGAAAGAATTATATTTGAATTATAACTTTTTATGTATGTATTTAACGTCAAATCAAATGAATAGTATCAAAAATGACAATAATGATTTTTTAATAGAAACTATTTTATTAAGTGATTTAAAATTTATATAAAATAAAAATTTGGATAAGTGATTGGGATATGGTTTAAAATATCACCAATGGTCCATTTATTGGTTGTTTGGCCTCCTATAGTTAAATTATTGACCCTTATAGGGTAGAAAAATTTAATAATGTTGTAATTTCTAAAAGGGTTAATGGGGGGGTAAAAACTAAAAGATAAGGGAGAAAACATAACCAAAACATGTTCAAATTTTATTATATGAGAGGATTTATAATGATAAAAATTTTAGATTCTAATTATATAAATTTTAATCTATTTGGAAATTAAAAATAATTTATATTAATTTAATAATTTAATAAATTCTAAGAATATCGTTCCCCTCACTTGTAAAAGTGTAACATCCCAACCCATCTCACCCCCGAACAGGTAGCCGGACTGGTCGCCACATGACCTCAAGTGCATCTCCCCGTATTCCAGAGGTTGTCGACTAGTAGTGAGGGTCTAAGGATAGTCAGTGGGGAGACTATACACTCTTATCAGAGTAAAAACAATGGACAATATCAGCAAATGGAGAAAGTAGTTTGAATAAGGATAAAGCAGTGAAAGACATAATTTTTTAAATATTGTATGAAAAAAATGGCTAACACCAATACTATACACTGCACGCATGTTATGATGGTACAACTATTAAAGAGATAAACAATACATCATGCTTTACATATCAATAATGAAATAAATAAATAATGACTCAAATCCCCGAGGGCGATCTCCTTGAGCATCCCGAGCTTCCGCTCAGTCCTATTCTCATATCTCCTAAGTATATGCAAACAAGACAATCCTACAACTAAATAGAATCTAATCAGGCACCCAAGTGCAATGGCGGCCTGAGTAGGGTGTGAGATATAAATATCAGTAGGCCGGGACCACTGGTGTCTACCCCAAATCCATACATTCAATAAATAATTTAAACAGTGTGAAGGTATGCAAAAATAAAGTAAGTAGTACAATATAACTATATACCCAAGTACTGCATCTTCTTCAATTGGTGTCTGAAGCTGCATTATACATTTTTCATGCATACACAACAATCACCACACATTCATTATCATTTATCCATTATTAAAGCCTTGTTAAATTATATAAGTCTTGAGATCCAACCTACGACTGACATTACCCGTATAATTCACTCATAACAGATGTCTCTACAGACCATATATGAAAAAAAAAGTAAAGACTGAATCCAAGCTTGTTCTTTGGCTTGGAAAACGCATCATAAGATATTCAATTTAATCTTTCAAGTACAATGTCCGAGATAATCCACTAAAAATAGTGATTCGATCCTGGGTCCATCCACTAAACAGTAATTCACCCAATTCATTAACAAATCCGAACCCTTTAACATATTCAATTCATAAATCATTACATTACATCATCTTTCATTAACCATTTAATTCAAATCATGTACGAACAATTGGACCCACCATCCAATGTCAATTAATGGTGGTAGAACATCATGTCTAGAACCCTCATGAGTATTTTTAGAATCCTTCATTGTCTCACAACCAATGGTTATTTGGAGTATCAGTCCCTGTTCTATAAAAGAGAAATTTTCATGCATGTTGGGTGTGGAACGCCATGTCTAGCACCCCATGTGTATTTGGAGCATCATTCCCTGTCTCACAACCCGTTTGTAAATCATACATATATTTTTATCCTTGGTGTATAATTCCATGTCTAATACCCCAAAACCTTCTATTAATTAATTCATAAATTAATTAATCAAATCCGTTAATTAATTCAACAACTAATTAAAAACATAAATCTCCCATCAAATAACTATAAAATTAATTAACCATTCAAAATATCATTAGTTAATAAATAATTTAACAATTAATTATTCTTAACCACAAACAAGTCAACTAAATAATTAACTGAACATTTAATTATCCCAATCACTTAACCGAAAACATGATAATTAATTCACCATTCAATTATACATATTCCCTTACTAAACCAATCGATTAGTTAAATAGACCAAATCTATTAGTTAACACAAAAATTAACTATGTACACATTACTATTAATTAGTCCATAAATTTATTAATATACAAAACAAATCACCTCGCATAATTAATTTTTCTAGATTTAATTATCTCGTTCTAATCTCACTTCCAATAATTAATTCTCAAAATTATTTCTCCAAAATATCACTGCAAAAGCACACCATTTAATCCATTATTCAATATCTCTATTTATCCAAAACAACATATCTCAATTAATCCCTGAATAAATTATCTCATTCAACTAAATCAATAATTATAATTAATCCTTTGATTAATTATTTTTATTCAGTCTCAAAGCACAAAATTAAATCAACATTAATTATAACAATTTATCTCAGTAAATAACTCATAATTATTCCCCCAAATAATCATATCATTTAAAATTATCAAGGAACATAATTAATATAAAAAATTTATTATTTTATCTAAGCCAAAACAAAACATCATTTAATTGTTTAATCATATCACTTTAACCAATTCAACAATACATGCTTAAAACTAACACATGGTCATGTCCTCATTTATCTCACGTGGCCAGCATCATTTAATAACATCAAAATTCATGCATCTACATATCACATATCACATTAGGAAATTTAATCAAACTTACTAAATTCACATTTGAATGACATTAAATATAATTACTTCACTGAAAAATTTAAATACCAAAAAAATTACATTATTCATTTTATTAATGCATTTATTAAAGTTGAGGACTTGAAAAGGGAACCTAACTCAGGGTGAACCATATTTAATAAACAACCCTTTGATTTACATGGAGAATACCAGTTGCAATTGGCATTCATTCGCACATACACACCATTAACTGGCACCTATAAACAACACGGCAAGGACCAACGCACACCCAAAATATTAACCGCAACACAAAAACTCTATAAGCATCCAAATCATGGGGTGTGAAACCAAATAATGGGTTTAAAACCTTACCCAAATATGGAAGTGATGAACCAAAATTGATCCTAAAATCTTCTCCCTTGGTAGAGGTAGGAGGAAAATGGACCAATGGGTTTAGAGGTGCCCATTGCACAACCCTAAAACCAGGGAAACAAGGAAACCCAATTAATCCCAAGCCATAGAGTTTCAGCTGAGAAAAAATTGCAAGGGAGGAGCCAAAAAACTAATAAAAATCATGAACCATATGTAGATGGACTCACCTTGACAAGGCATACAAGATTCATGAAGACCCTAGGAGGATTCGAGTGTGAAAAGAGGAGCCGACAAGGGGGGTGTATCACGCCTCATAGGGGGAGGGGGGCTGGTGCGTGTTACTGCTCCTATAGTGCGCCTCCTACTTCATTCTCTCTCAATCAACTAGTTTACACCCTATTAAACTAATAGATATAATATAATAGTAATAACATTTATTATTCTTATTTAATATAACATTTCTTTGTTAATTAACCTTTAAATAAATGTTTTAAAATTAATTTTGGAAACCCCCATTAATCATCCAACCAAATTCTTATAACATTTATTTAATTAAATAAATACAATAATAATAACAAAATCCCTATTATTATTATTATTATTATTAAATCTTTCTTTTATTTAAATTAAATAAAAACACATTTAAAAAACCAAGTAACCACGCATCTAACCTGTTCGGTTTAACTAACCATGTATAGCCCGATATCTACATTTAAAATGGTTTAATTAAATTAAAACCAACTCCACATTTATTCCTAATTAAATATTAACATTTAATATTACCATTCTTTGATAACACCCAACTCCCCATTTAAACATTATTTAATTAAATTCACTCACAAATTTTAATTAAATAAATTCCCCGCATTTTGTTATTTAATTAAATTCTCTAAACATAATTAAATTAAATTAAAAACTCCAACTCATCATTATTTAATTAATTCTCTCAACACAAATTAATTAAATGAAACCTCCTCTTTATATTGATAAATTAAATTCCTATTGACCTTGAATTTAATTAAATGAAAACCCAAAATCCATTATTATTATTCTTCATAGAAATAATAATAACCACTCATAAAACCCTAATAATAATCAAATTATTATTATTATTCAACCTTAGATAAAATCCAACACCTCTATTAAATGTAAACGCTTATTTATTAATTCAAAAAATCCTTATTTAATTAAACGTTTCTTTGAGATACCCAAAAGCCTCATTAATTTCACATAACTATTACACCCCATTAATCATTCAATTAAAATTCTTTTAAAATAAAAATAAATTAATAAACGCCATAATAGTAATAATAACATTATTATTATTATTAAAACTTTATTTAATTTCAACAAAAATCTCATATTTAATCATATTTAATTAAAATAAATAAAAAATTAAACTGGGTAAGCTCTACAGGATGGAATGCAACCGTTCACAGCCCGTGCAGATCCATTAAAGTAGACTTTTCTAGATCCGGTTCTCCCAAGACTTATCGGGACTCATTTGAAAATTATTTGGTATTCAACCAAGTCAAAAAACAAGACCTTTAAGTGTTCCAAAACTCAGAATAATGTCTCGGAGCTCAGTTTAAAAAAAACCAACCCGTCGATAAATTTTTTTTTTGAAAACACTCATATTTAAACCTGGTTAAAAAACACGGGACATTGAAATCAACCCACCTTAAAAACTTATGATCCCAAAGAAATCATTGGGAACTACTACAACGTCTTCTGAGCTACCATGTTCGAGAAATGTTTTTGTTTGAACAACCACGTTACATCTCCAAATGCCAAAATTACATTTAACTAAAACATATGTCCAACCGCTTAAAATCCTGATGCAAAGCTCACCAAAATGAATCATACATCTGAGTCCATTACAGGGACCTCATTAAAGAAAAAGGTTGATTCTCGATCGAATAGTAGAAACCGGTTGCTCATGATTTCCTGGAAAAACATTACGGTCCCAAAACCCACACTCACCCTTAAACTGGTGACGTGACTTTTAAAATTATTACATCACGAACTGTATGTACACCGAAGTCTTTAAACGACCTTTGGTGATATTCTATGTCAATCCATTGCAAGTATATTTAAAAAAACTAATATGTCCCAACATGAATGAAGGCGTATCCCAAAGAAACCACAAATCCCATGTATATCCCAGATAATAACCACTCATCAATCCCAACAACATTTGGAACATTAGCGTGGTGTAAGACCAACTCTATCTTAGTGTCTCCATGATTAAGTCAAGATAGGGGAAATGCTAGTCTCATTTGGAAGAGTGAACTAAGAGAAAACCAAGTTCACTAAAAAGATCGATTGAACTACCACTGGACAACTCTGTTCAAAAAGCTCGGTGTCACCTACCAACACATTTACCGAAATTGATGTGACACTACCCACCTTAATATTATCGTTGATGTTGAAATAAAATATCAACCGCTCACCAGTGTGCTATTTTAGAAGACCTTAATGCTTTCATTTGACATTCCTTGAACCACAATCACCACATCAAACATTGATCATAAGATCCCTAACATAAACATATCAGTGTGTCAAAACACTCGAGTCCCAAAAAGTCATCATGAGTAGTGGGATAGACTTACCATAACGCCCAAACCATTCTAAGGGTACTACCAACCATGGGTTAGATCCTTTATGAAACACAAACTTCGACCCTCTCTGTTGGTCATGCAAAACCGAAATCATGTGGTTAAAAATCCCATTTTCCATTTTAAACATTTTAATTAATTCATTTCAACCGTTTAACATGTGAATGAATTTCAAAAAACACACAAGTACTTTTCATAACAAGTCACTTGGTTTTCAATCAACGTCCCACGGAAAAAATAGACATGCTATAATAAAAATCCACTTTAAAAATTTCAAATATAGTGTTATTAAAATATAATAGGAAATTTATAATCTAAATTCTTTTTACCAAAAAGGAAACCTTCAAAGGTCCCATTTATTCAAATCGGGTTCTTCAAAAAGCAACCCCACAATAGTTCATTACAATTAAAACTCTGCAGCTTTACATTCATAACTAATTTCAAACATACTATGGTTATATCATTCAGTCACATGGATGTACATATACAAGTCAATAAGGCACCCATACACCCTACTGCTGGCATTTTGATCCAATTTAAGATATCCAATTTTTCATTTAACATTTTAACTTTAGCATCCATTTTTAATTGTTTGAATACACAGGTTACCCATTTTTGCAGTTATAAGGCACCCATACACCTTACAACTAAAAATTGGTTCCTTCATAATTGAAACCAAGTAAAATTATTCAAAGAAACCAATCATTTATCAGTAAGATAACATGTCACTATATGTTGCTAACACAGAGAAACATGTTGAAACCACTAAAACATGTTATTACACATAAGCTTGACACATAATCAAGTTAGGCATCATGACATATTATCACACAAGCATGTTAATTATATCACTAAAACATGATATCTAAAAAGGAATTCTAAAAAAGTATAATACATGGCACATATTCAAGGTACACAATTCATATTAGTAGGAATCCTACTAATATAACTACACAACATGGAATATATGCATGGCATGTGAATCACTAAGTGCCTAATATGATGCATGCAATGAAAATTTCTTTCCTTATGACCGGGTTTTCATGACACGTCAAATTGATTATATTTATAAAGTTTATTTATAGTCCATGTTAGACCCTAGGTTGTCTCTCGAGGAGCGTCGATGGGTTTAGAGTGTGTTTTTTTACTAAGAAGTACTAAAATATGGGGTGGTTTTGAAAATAGTTTTAGGAAGAAATTAATTAATAGAATCTTTAAAAGTTGAGAAACCAAACAGATTTTAAAAAATATGAGATAAAAGATTTCATTTTGAGTTCACTACTCACTTTCAAGTTCATCATTCTTGGAGATTAATTTAGGTTTGGAGTAATTCTTTGGTTGAAATTAATTAGAATCCCAATTAATTCCTAAGCCTTTATTTCATTTCTTGAAGAACCAATCCTTGACATAACAATTGTATTGCCAAGGTCCAGAACTTATGCATGGAATAAGAGCTTCTAATTCATATTGAAATCTCAAGTAAGTGGGTAAGAAAAGGATTTTTGTGTTGTCCAATCAGAACAACACAAGTCACGCACTCAAAATCTCACACCAATCAGTTATAAATTAAGAGTATCTCAATCACATGAATCAAAACAAGAATTAAAATATAGAATTATGTAATATAAATGGATATATATGTTTTCACACCCAAATTACTCCAAATTAGTAGCTAAAATAAGAAATTTAACTCCCTTGACATGTGTGTATCTCCCTTACAATGAACGCCCACCATTTATCTAGACATTGAGAGGAGGAGGAAGCTCAGGTAGAACTCCGTCTTCATTCTTGATCCCCCTTTGAGGATAGGGGCATCCAGAATTTCAAGGATGAGGAGGATACTCCACTAGGATGTAAAAATGAAATAGTTTTACTTCTGGTTTGAAATTACAAATGGGTATCCCAAGGTTCCATTTTATAAGAAAATGAGAAGGTGTTTTTGAGCACACATATTTATTAAAACCACTTGTCACATGGGTTTCAAACTCCAGATAGGCTTATATCACTTTGAAAAAAATAAAAAAGTTGTATAACCACCTCTTGGATGTCTGCACTGAAATTTTGCAACAATTTGGACAAATATATCCTGATATATGGACAGATAACATCACACCACTTATGACTTTGTGCAGATTTGGTGTGGTGGAGATATCAGGTAGGATGGGTATCAAAGAAGCTGAATGAGGCTTCAGTTATTTAATATGAAATGTATACCATTAAATTATAGACCAGACCACAAAATTTCAGCCCATTTGGATGCATGGTGTAGTTTCAATATGCGGTTGAGTCCACCAGTGTGCATGTATCCTGCGCAGTTTGGCCCATTTTTCTTGGACATCATCATGGGCCCTCCAAATCACCTCCTCCTACAATGGAATCATCAAAACAAGTATCATTTCCATTTTTAATAGTGATAAACACAAAATAAATAATTCAAAAATGGAATTAAATTTGTTATTATTTTTATAATTTTCAATATAAAACAAGTTTAGCATAATGGTGTAAGGGTGAAAATTAAATAGTGAATCGCAGTGTGATCACACCCCCACACCTAAACACTTTCACTCCTGGGAAAAGGTACATTTTCAGAAATTATGCATGTAAATATTTACAAATTCATAAAGATTTAACATTAAATAAAAATTTAATTCCTGATAGAAATGTGATCAAAGAAAAAAACACACCAAGGAGTTATTCTCAATGATCATCGAAAAAGACGTCTCAAAAAGTATCCAAATGAAATTACAAGAGATGCATTATACCAACCAAAGAAAATAATTTAAAAGTTAATCATGTCACTAATTCTCCACGTGTGTGTGTGAAAACCATTTCATGCTATTATTTCCACTTTCTATCGAGTAAATATAAGTTATTTTAATCATTTTCTTCTTTCAAGATCCTTTCCACCGAACTTTCCCCACATCCTTTGCAATAAAATTTCAAAACCCACTCACTTAAGAATTCAATAAAGTCAAACCATAAGCTCCCAACCTAGATATCCCCATATGCTATACATTTCATCACTCCCCTCATTTATTATTATTTTTTAAGTTTCACTTGGAACAAATCACACACTCTTCTCCAAACCCTCATTCGATCTCCTAACGACAATAATTGTAATATTTATAAAAAGATCAAAATTCAAGGAAGGGTGGTTTTTGACCTGCCCAATATAAAACTTTTTTTTTGTTTTTTAGGGTGTACAATAGTCAAATAACAAGTACACACGCATAGGTTAATATGGTATAATAATGAAATAGATCGGATAAGGAATGAATGAATTGAAAATGATTTTTGAAAGTAGAAAAAAATAAACCTAACTTATATATACCATCTATTAAATAAGAAATTTTCACACAATATGGTTGGGTGTAAAAAATGTTTTGAGAGATTAAGTGACACAATTTTCCTTTAAACTATTCAAAAAAGGGCACCATTTTTCTCAAAGGTTTCAAAATGATACGACCATTTATATCGTCTAAAAAGAACTAAATTTCAAAAGAAAGTCACACTATAGTATTGAATTATTTCAGAAATGCACATTTCATCAGATTTTTCTTGAATATTAAAACAACATGAAATACAGATATTCCACATGCATTTTCAATAACTTCCATGATTAAATAGGAATCATTTTCCATGAAAAAGTAGGCATAAAAAATTAATATTCTGGGAGGGAAGGGGGAAAGTAACAAATCAATTCAGTAAGCTAAAAAATAGAAAAAGAAGAAAGATGATGAAAATTCTTAACTAACCCAGGAATATACCCGTCCCCCCACACCTAAAGTGTGCAGTGTCCTCACTATAAGAAAAGATAATGTGGAAAGGAAAGATAAAACCTGGTGAGTTTCATTCATATATTACTTCTTGAACATGGAGTTCCTCCATCGGGGACTCTGGAATGGATTCATGGAAGTGCTTCACCCGCTGCCCATTCACAGTGAAGGTTTGCTCGATTTCTTCATTTTAATCCTGGACAACACCAAATGGTGAGACATTAGTAACAGTGTATGGTCCAAACCAGTAGGAACAAATATTACCTGGATGAAGCTTCATCCTTTAATTATATAGGGGGAACTTCTTCCCAATGTGGAATTGAAGATGAAGGATGAGACGGTCATGGGAAACCTTGATTCACTCCTTATAAATCCGGGAGTTTTCATATGCATCTCTTCTCATTGCCTCTATTTTCTGAATTTGCATCTTACTTTGAGCACTTGCACTAGAAAGATTAGAGTTGAATTTTTTGATGGCCTGGTAGGCCTAGTGCTCAATCTCAATAGGCAGGTGATAACTCTTTCCAAACACATGCCGATAGGGTGACATTCCAATGGGAGTTTTGAAAGTAGTACGGTAGGCCCATAATGAATCATCAAGTCTAAGAGTCCATTCTTTTCTATTAGGTTGAACCGTTTTTTCAAGAATCTGTTTTACTTCTCTATTTGACACCTCATCTTGACCATTGGTCTATGGGAGATAAGTAGTATACACTCGATGCTCGACCCCATACCAACGCAAAATAGATTGCATTGTTTGGTTGCAGAAATGAGAACCCTGGTCAGTGATGATGAACCTAGGTAATCCAAACCTATAAAAAATTTGGGTTCTCAAAAATTCCACAACTTCCTTAGAATCATTTGTCCACTTTTCTCGTGCCTCTACCCATTTTGAAACATAATCCACTGCTAATATAATGTACATGTTACCAAATGAATTGGGGAATAGTCCCATAAAGTCAATGCCCCAAACATCAAATATATCATGGAAGATCAAGGGTTTTTGTGGGATCTCATTTATTTTTGATACATTCCACATTCTTTGACATCAAGAACAATATTTACAGAATTCATGGGCATCCCGAAAAATTGTGGGCCAAAAGAGACCATAATCGAGGACGTTGTGAGCAGTCCGTTGGTAACCAAAGTGTCCTCCACAAGAAAGAGTGTGGTAGAAACTATAGATAGACTGAAAATTTCTATCAGGAACACAATGCCAGAGTAATTAATCACTACATGTACACCAAAGGTAGGGGTCATCCCAAATGTACCAACGAGACTCCTGTTTTAGTCGGTCGACCTGGTTTTTGTTGAAATCAGTAGGAATGTAAGATGATACAAAATATTTTACAATTTCAGCATACCAAGGAATAACATATTGCACTCGGTACAATTATTGATTAAGAAAAATTTCATTTATAGAAATACAGGGAGATGAGTCAATGTCCAAGGATGAGTGTATCCTACTAATATAGTCAACCACCACAATCTATGCTCCCTTTTGCCTCTAATTTCTAGATTGAATTCATGAAGGAGCAGCATCCAACAAATGAGACATGGTTTGGCTTCTGGGTTCTTAAGGTGATACCAGAGGGCTACATGGTCGTAGAATACAATGACTTTAGACCCTAAAAGATATGACCTAAATGTATTCAAGGAAAACACTATGGAAAGGAATTCTTTTTCAACTGTAGTTTAGTTTTCTTGGGTAGGTTGCAAAGTACGTGAGGCATAGGCAATGCCATGTGGAGCTCGATTGAGCCTTTGTGACAAGACTTCCCTAACTACATAGTTAAAGGCATCACACATGAGCTCAAATGGTAAATACCCCAGAGGTGGTTTAATTACCGACGGTGACATGAGACTCCATTTAAACTTATTCAAAGCTTCCTCACATTCATTATCAAAAAAAATTCCTTTTCTTTTTGGAGTAACTGAGGGAGGGGGAGTGCAATCTTACTAAAGTCATGAACGAAAAGACGATAAAATCTAGCATGACCTAGGAAAGACCGCACATCCCATAATTTTTTGGGGAATGGTAGGGAAGAAAAGAAATCCACTTTTTATTTATCCACATGGATACCATCCCCAGAAATGATATTCCCCAGAACTATACCTTGTCACACCATGAAATGGAATTTATCATAATTTAATACAAGATTATTTTTAATACAGTGACATAGGACTAAAGAAATACTACTAAAACATTTATCAAAATCAGTTCCATAAACAGTGAAATCATCCATCAATACTTCCATGAAATTCTCTAGGTAATCCGAAAAAATACTAACCATGCATCGTTGGAAAGTACCTGGATCATTGAACATACCAAATGGAATCTTCCTATATAAAAATGTGCCAAAAAGGCAAGTGAAGCTTGTATTTTACTGATCTTTGGGGCCAATATGGATATGAAGGTATCTATAATACCCATCAAGGAAACAGTAGTGGGGCTTACCCGCTAGCCTCTCTAGCATTTGGTCAATGAATGGAAAAGGGAAATGGTCCTTCCTAGTGTGTTGGTTTAGTCAGCAATAGTCTATACAGACACACCAGCTATTTTTCCAATGAGTTAGAACCAATTCATTGGTTTCATTCTTGATTACTATAAGGGAAAAAAATTTAGGTACCACTTCAATAGGAATGACCCATTGGCTGTTAGATATGGGGTAAATTATTCAAGCAGCCAATAATTTTGTTACTTATTTTTTACAATTTCTAAGAGGTTTGGGTTCAGTGGACATTGTTCCTGCCTCACTATTTTAGCCACATCATTTAATAAAATATGATGTGTACAAATTGATGATCTAATACCAATAATTTCATCAAGTTTCCATCCCAAAGCTTGTTTATACTCCCTCAAATGTTTAAGTAGTCACAATTCATGCCCAAGACGGAGTGAACTAACAATGATGACATGAAACTTTTTTACATTCTCAATATATGAATATTTTAAATCTTGAGGCAGTTGTTTCAGTTCCAATTTAGGTGGATTTTGGATATATAGGAGTGTGTGTGAAATTAAGAGGTCACTGATCTCATCTAACTTCTCAATGGTATCATCCCTAGATGAGGAATGGGCTTTTACAAGCTTAGCAGTATCATCGATGGTCATTGGATCCTCAATGTTAAAGAAATATTCAATTAATAAATAAGCATGACACTTTTCTAGACCACTACACCAATCAATGCATGATTCATTACCTAAAATTTCAATCAATGAATAAAACACAGAAAGGGGATCAGGGGAAAGAAATATTGTTTATTCAGGGGAAGGATGTACATCAATTGAATTAACAGAGAGAGAGGAATGTTCTTCTTTGGGTGCTTCATGGAATCAAGGATGTTGAAGTGGAAAATGTCACCACCAAACTCCGTAGATAATTTACCATTATGGACATTAATTATGGTTTTGGAGGTTTTCAAGAAGGGCATCCCCAATATAATCGAGGCATGCCCATTCATCCTATCATCTTTTATTTTAAGCACATAAAAATCTGTAGGAAAAATTAAAATTTTCACCCTCACATGAACATCCTCTAACACACCAGAGGGGTGTTCCATACTCTAGTTGGGTAGTTCAACAACAATCTCAATTGGATTCAATTATCCAACCTACAATGAAGAGTAAACGGAATGAGGCATCACATTTATAGAAGCACCTAAATCAATCATAGCATTGGAAAATGAATACTCCAATATAGTGCATGGAATCGAGAAGGTTCCAGGATCATTGTATATGGTAGGCAGTGATGGTTCTATCAATGATGAGATATTACTCCCCAAGATTACCTTCTCATCACCTCAAAGTCTCCTTCGATGGGTACACATCTCCTTTAGAAACTTATCATATCTTGGAATTTGCTTCACGAAATCAATAAAAGGAATGTCAACCTGCAATTTTTTAAGAGTTTCCAATACTTCCTTATCAAGTTCAGTTTCCTTTTGTTTTCTTGGTGGGGTGGCCCTTTTTGGAAATAGAAGAGGGATTGTTGGGCTATGTGAATCATCAATAGACACACTCTTTCCTTTAGAGGGGATTCTATCTAGACATGGTTTTTAAACATTTGGAACATTTTCAATGGTTGGGATAGAGGTTTCCTTAGGTGGGGATGACTCTAATGGAGGATTCACTTGTTTTTTAAGTTTTGTTCCACTTCTAAGGGTTATGTCACTAACATTTCTCTTATCCTTGGGGTTAACTACTGGTTGAGAAGTTATTTTACCCGAACCGTGACTTTGAATTTCCCCCACCGAGTTATCTGGTTGGCCTAATTGGATTTTGAGGTCTTGTACGGATGTTTGGGTGGTTTTCTAGAATTGGAGATTATTGGTATTCATATGTTTCATCATATCTTCTAGGCTAGGATTAGGTTTTGGAGGGGGTTGTTGGAAAGGCCTTTGGGGTGTTAAGGATTTCTGGGTGGTGATGCTGGATGACTACTCTAACCTTGTTGGTTCCATGGTTGATGAGGTCGGTTTGAATGCCCCCTTTCCTATCAGCTTGGTTTTATTTCCACATAGAGTTGGATGGATAGTATGGTTATCGCCTAAAGGGTTGGTTATAGGGGCGTCCTGGGAAGATTTCCCCACAACTCTCAGAATTGTCTCTCAATTGGGGGAATTGGTCAGAATAATGGGTGTCAGAAGAGTATATTCCACAATGGATTGGATGATGAGATTGATATTTCCCTTGGGAGAGATCAAGTTGTTGTAGAATGGCACTTACCTCATCAAACTTTGTGTCCACCTTCTTCTCAAATTCAGTACTTTGCACCTCATGGACACATCGAATGCGTACACTGGACCTTGAACCAAATTGTTGAGTTTTTTGTTCCATGTTCTCAATTAAGGTCCTCGCATCGATTTGGGTTTTATTTATTTGTGCACCACCTGCAGCAACATCAATCATGTTACGATCAATTTGAATTAAACCTTAATAAAAATACTGAATTAAAATTTGATCACTTATTTGGTGGTGTGGACAACTTGAACATAATATTTTAAATATTTCCCAATATTCATGAAGTGTTTCCCCTTGATATTTTTTTATCCCGCAAATTTATTTCCTTATTATTGCAGTTTGAGAGGATGGGTAATATTTCTCAAGAAAATAGTGTTTCATGTCCTCCAAACCTCTTATTGGTTAATTAACTTAACAAATCCAGTCTTTGTAGTGTCTTCTAATGAAAATGGGAATGCTCTGAGCTTTAGTTATTTTTCATCCACATTTTTAGGTTTTATTGTAGAACACACAATATAAAATCCTTTTAAGTGTTTATGAATATCTTCCCCCAGAAGCCCATGGAATCTTGGTAATAAATGAATTAGACCAGATTTTAGTTCAAAATTGGGTGCCTCACCTTGCATTTGAATGTAAGTGGGTAGGATATCAACATCATGAGAGGTTAGTTCTTTTAATGTATGGTTATTTTCAGCCATGTTATGCAAGTTTATTTCAGTTTTGATGTTAGTTTCGGAAGAATAAGAGTAAGGATCAACAAGAGTGTCGATGTTTTGTGTGTCCTCCTTTGAAGGGTACTCTTCTGTGTCTCGGTGTCACTAACGTAGGATCCTCTCCGGTTTGGGTTCAAAAAGAAGTAAATATCTCAAATTAGAATGAATCATGCACCAAAACTGCTCAAAAAATTGATCAAAGTACAATAATATAGGTAGAGGTATAATATAAAATAGATAAATACTCAGAAAATTTACAAAACAATCTTATAAAAAACATGCACTAAAAACCAAAGCGCTCCCTAGTAATGGTGCCAAAATTTGACCTCCTTGTCATAACACATCAAAATTATTATATTTATAAAGTTGATTTATAGTCTAGGGAAGACCCTAGGTCATCTCTATGGGAGAGTTGGTGGGTTTAGACTGTGTGTTTTTACTAAGAAGTACTAAAATAGGGCATGGTTTTGAAAATAGTTTTAGGATGAAATTACTTAATTGAAAGTTTAAAAGTTGAGAAACAAAATATATTTTGAAACATATGAGATAAAATATTTCATTGTGAGTTCACTACACACTTTCAAGTTCATCATTCTTGGAGATTAATTTAGGTTTGGAGTAATTATATGGTTGAAATTAATTGGAATCCCAATTAATTTATATGCCTTTATTTCATTATTTAATGTACCAATCCTTGAAATAACAATCGTATTTCCAAGGTCCAGAACATATATATGGAATAATAGATTACAAATCAGATTTAAATCCCAAGTGAGTGGGTAAGAAAAGGATTCTTTTGTTGTCCAATCAGAACAACACAAGTCGCACACTCAAAATCTCACACCGATCAGTTATAAATTAAGAGTATCTCAATCAAATGTATCAAAACAAGAATTAAAATATTGAATTATACAAGATAAATGGAAGACATGTTTTCACACAAAAATTACTCCAAACTAGTAGCTAAAATAAAAATTAGAACTCCCTTGACAAGAGCGTAGCTCCCTCATAACGAACGTCCACCGTTTAGCTCGACATCGTGAGGAGGATGAAGCTCTGGTGGAACCCCTTCTTCATCATTGACCCCCCTATGAGAATAAGGGCCTGCAGAACATCATGGATGAGGAGGAGACTCCTATAGGACTTCAAAATGGTAGATTTTCACTTCTGGTTCGAACTTAAAAATGGGGAGCCCAAGGTTCCATTTTATAGGAAAATGGGAAGGTGGTTTTGAGCACACAGATTTCTGAAAACCATTTTTCACATGGGTTTCAACCTACATAAAAACATATCTAGCTTTGGAGAAAATAACAAAGTTGTAGACCCAAATTTTTTCTATCTCCTCCAAATGTTTGGAATAATTTGGACAACTAGAGCCTAAGATATAAAAAGATCACAACACATCACTTTTGACATCGTCCAGATTCGGTGTGATGGAGAGATCAGGTCTGTTGCGCATCGTAGAGGCCGAATGAGGCTTCAGTTACTCCATATGAAATGTATCCAATTAAATTTTGGACCATACCATAAAATTTAAGCCCATTTAAAATCACCTTTTAGTTTAGATATGTGGTTTATTCCACTGGTATGCATGGATCCTACGCAGTTTGAACCATTTTTCTTGGACATCATCATGGGCCCTCCAAATCACCTCCTCCTGCAATGGACTCATAAAACAAGTAACATTTCCATTTTTAACAGAGATAAAAACAAAACAAATTATTAAAACATGGAATGAAATTTGTTATTATTTTTATAATTTTTAATATAACACAAGTTTAGGATAGTGGTGTAAGGGTGAAAATGAAATAGTGAATTGTGGTACGATCACCTTATCCGGCCAAGATTTTTTTTTCAAAATTCTCAAAATAAATAATCAGTAGAAAGTAAAACATTTTCCCAAGTTGAAATTATATCAACTATAACAAAAAAATATTAACATCAATTCCCATCCTGGTCCACCTGGTCATTTCCCGTACATGTGGTGATCAGTCCCAAGCACGACTATTAAACCAAGTACCGACACATTCATAGTCTTCTGTCTAACAACCCCAGAACAGTAAGAAAAAGAAAAAAGAATATCTGATACAAATTTGTAACGTCCCGACCTAGACCACCCCAGAACCAGTGACCAGACCAGTCACCACATGACCTTAAGCACGTCTCCCAGTATACCAGAGACTATCGACTAGAATCGAGGGTCTAAAGATAATTATTGGGGAGACTATACCTTCTTATCAGATTAAAAATAGTGGAAAATATCATCAAATTATGGAATCCGTGTGAATAATGATAAATCATCGAAATATATAATTTTATAAATCTTGTATAAAACCAAATGGTCAATTCCAATGCTATATAATGCATGCTTGTTATAATGGTACAACTATGAAAGCGATAAACAATACATAATGCATTACATATCATTAAATAAATAAATAAATAATGACTGAAAGTCCTGAGGGATATCTCCTAGAGCATCCCGAGATTCCCCTCAGTCCTCTTCTCCTATCTCCCATGTATATGCAAACAACACAATCCTGCAACTAAATAGAATCTACTCGGGTACCCCAGTGAAATGGCGGCCCGAGTAGGGTGTGAGATATAAATCTCATTAGGACGAGACCACCAGTGTCAACCCCAAACCCAAACATTCAATAAATAATTTAAACTGTGTGAAAGCATGCATAAATAAAGAAATCAGTAAAATGTAACTGTATACCCAAGTCCTACATCAGCCCCTAGCTGGTGTCTAAAGTTTCATTATACATTTTTCATGCATACACAACATTCATTACACATTCATTCTTATTTATCCATTATTCAAGTCTCGTTAAATATTATAAGCCTTGAGATATGACTTATGCCCGACATCCCCTGTATAAGTCACTCATAACAGATGTCTTTGAAGACAATCTATGAAAACAATATAAAGACCGAATCCAATATTGTTCTTTGTCTTGGATAACATGTCATAAGATATTCAATTTAATCTTTCAAGTACTATGTCTGATCCCATCCACTAAAAATAGAAATTATCTTCTCAGTCTTTCCACTAAATAGTGATTCACCCAATTCATTAACAAATATGAGCCCTTTATCATATTCAATTCACAAATCATTACATCACATCATCTTTTATTAACCATTTAATTCAAATCATCTACAACCAATTGGACTCACAGTCCAATGTCAATTAATGGGTGTAGAATGTCATGTCTAGATCCCTCATGAGTATTTGGAGAATCAGTCCTTATCTCACAACCCATGAGTATTTGGAACATCAGTCCCTATCCCATAAAAGAGAAATTTTCATGCATGCTGGGTGTAGAACGCTTTGTCTAGCACCTCATGATTATTTGGTGCATCAATCCCTGTCTCACAACCCGTTTATAAATCATACATATATATTTATCATTGGTGTAGAACGCCATTTCTAACACCCCAAAACCTTCCATTGATTAATTCATAAATTAATTAATCAAATCTGTTAATTAATTCAAAAAATAGTTAAAAACATAAATCTCCCATCAAATAATTATACAATTAATTAACCATTCAAAATATCAATAGTTAATAATTAATTTAACAATTAATTATTCTTAACCACAAACAAGTCAACTAAATAATTAACTCAAAATTTAATTATCCCAATTCCTTAACCAAAAACATGGCAATTAATTTACCATTATATTATAATTATTCCCTTATTAAACGAATCGATTTGTTAAATATACCAAATCTACTAGTTAACGCAACAATTAACTCAGTAAATATAACCATTAATAAATACATCAATTAATTAATCTAAAAAACAAATCACATCCCATAATTAATTTTTCCACAATTAATTATCTCATTCTAATCTCACCTCCCATATTTAATTCCCAAAATGAATTCTCCAAGATATCACTGCAAAATCATTCCACTTGATCTATCATTAAATATCTCTATTTAGCCAAAACAACATATCATAATTAATCCCTAAATAAATTATCTCATTCAGCTAAATTAATAGTTATAATTAATCATTTGATTAATTATTTATATTCAGTCTCAAAGAACATAATTAAATCACCATTAATTATCACAATTTATCTTAGTCAATAACTCATAATTATTCCCCCAAATAATCATCTCATTTACAATTCTCAAGGCACATAATTAATTTACAAAATTTATTATCTTATCTTATCCAAAACAAAACATCATTTAATTGTTTAACCGTATCACTTTAACCAATTCAGAAATGCATGCTTGAAACCAACACATGGTCATGTTCTCATTTATCTCACGTGGGCAGCATCATTTAATGACATCAAAAGTCATGCATCTACATATCACATATCACATTTAGAAATTTAATAAAAATTACTAAATTCACATTTGAATTACATTCAATATAAATACTTCACTACATAATTTAAATACCAAAAAAGCACCGAAAACATTTTATTAATGAATTTATTAAAGTTGAGGACTTTAAAAGGGACCCTACCTCGAGGTGGAACCAGATTTAATCTGAAACCCTTTGATTTACTTGGTAGTAACAGTTTCAATTGGAACGCAGTTGCACATACATACCATTAATCGTCACCCATAAACAGTGCTTCGGGGACCAACACACACCCTAAATATTAACTGCAACACAAAAAATCCATAAGAATCCAAATCATAGGGTGTGTAACCAAATAATAGGTTTAAACCCTTACCCAAATATGGTGGCAATGAACCAAAACTGGGCCTAAAAGTTTTTCCCTTGGAGGTAGTAGACCGAAAACAAACCAACGGGTCTAGAGGTGCCCATTGCACAACCCTAAAATTCAAGAAACAAGGAAACCCAATTAATCCTGAGCCATAGGGTTTCGGCAGAGAAAAATGGGCAAGGGAGGATCCAAATAGCTGACTAAAATCACTAAATATATGAAAACGGTCTCACCTTGATGAGGCAGACAAGATTTTTGAAGACGCCGGGAGGATTCGAGCATGTGAAGAGGAGTCAGCAAGGGGGTGTAGCATGCCTCATAGTGGGAGGGGGCCTGGTGTGTGTCGCTACTCCTACAGTGCACCTCCTCCTTCATTATCTCTCAATCAACTAGTTTACACCCTATTAAACTAATAAATATAATATAATAATAATAACATTATTATTCTCATTTAATATAATTTTTCTTTATTAAATAACCTTTAAATAAATGTTTCAAAAATTAATTCTCAAAACCCCTATTAATCATCCAATCAAATTCTAGAAACATTTATTTAATTAAATAAATACAATAATAATAATAAAATCCCTATTATTATTATTAAATAATTGTTTTATTTAAATTAAATAAAAAAACATTTTAAATACCAGGTAACCACATAGCTGACCCATACGGTTTGACTAACCATGCACAGCCCGATATCTACATTTAAAATGGTTTAATTAAAAGAAAACCAACTCCAAATTTATTCCTAAATTAATATTACCCTTTAATATCCCCGTTCATCGATAACACCCAACTTCTTATTTACACATTATTTAATTAAATTCGTTCAGAAAATTTAATTAAATAAATTCCACACATCATGTTATTTAATTAAATTCTCTCAACACAATTTAATTAAATTAAAAACTCTAACTCATCGTTATTTAATTAATTATCTCAAAAAAATAATTAAATAAAACCTCTGCTTCACAATGATAAATTAAATTCCTATTGACCTTGAATTTAATTAAATGAAACCCCAAAATCTATTATTATTATTCTTCATAAAAATAATAACAACCACTCATAAAACCATAATAATTATAATCACGTTATTATTATTATTATTCAACCTTAGATAAAACCCAAAAACTCTGTTAAATAAAAATTATTATTTATTAATTCTAAAAATCTTTATTTAATTAAACATTTCTTTTAGGTGCCCAAAAGCCTCATTAATTTCACATAACTATTACACCCCATTAATCATTCAACTAAAAGTCTTTTAACATCAAAATAAATTAATAAACTCCATAATAGTAATAATAAAATTATTTTTATTATTAAAACTTTCTTTAATTTAAAAACAAATCTCCCATTTAATCTTATTTAATTAAAATAAATTAAAAATTTAACTGGGTAAGATCCATGGGTTGGACTGAAACTGTGCGCAGCCCATACATATCCATTAAACTGGAATTTTCCAAATCTGGTGCTCTCGAAACTTATCAGGACACCCGTGAAAATTATCAGGTATTCACCAAAGTCCAAAAAAAACACCTTTAAGTGTTCCAACACTCTATATAATTTCCTAGCTCTCGGTTAAAAAAAATGGACCCGTCGATTAACAAATTTTTTTGAAAACACTCGTATTCAAACCTAGTTCAAAAACACAAGACTTTACAAAAAGGCCTCCCATTATCTATTTTATTTACACAAATTTGAGCAATATAGACTGAAAAAAAACCTACCTAGTTATCTCTCCTACATCCTTATCCATATTCTAGAAGTTTTTTCTAAAAAACACTAACCCCAAGTTTCTGAGGAGGAGATCTAAATAAGTTCTTTAAAAGAAGAGGCAATCACCTTAACCAATCACTTTAATTTTAATTCTTATTTTAATTACTCTAAATATATGGTATTTATAATAAAATAATATATTACTTAACATAAATATACTTAACTTTTATTATGAATATGAAACCACCTTTATCCACTATCTTTTTCATTAAATGAGAAGTGAATGTATCGCTCGTGCGTATGTACGACTTACTGTTTCCTTATAACGATAAAATTTATTTTTCATCACCATATTTTATATATGGTTGTTATGTTTAAATAATAAATTTATGAAAAAATTATTCTTCTGTAATTTTATTATAATATATACTTTATTACCTTCAAATCTGTTGTAAAAAAAATAATGTCACTCAGGTGTACGTGTGGACTACCATCTCCACGAAGCGATGTGATTCATTTTTAATTTCCACTTTAAATGTATAGTAATAAGGATTGATTTAATGAATATATAAAATAGATATGATATAATAATTATTCTATAAAGGTGAATTTTTATTTACCTTTCTTTCACTCTATCCTTTGAAAAATAGAAAGAACATTCATGTGTACTTACGTCCTACCATCTCCAAGAATGATGTAATTAATTTTTTATGGATGACACTAAATATATATATGTAATTAATATAAATTATATTTATATAATTAAGAAAAATATATATATTATGGAATTATTATCAATTTACAAAGACCAAAACTACCAAACTAAAACATACATGTAAGACATAGAAGTTATCACCTAAAACAATGATTTTAATAAAGAATTGTTAATAAAGAGGTGATAAAAGGTTATAAGTAAATCATATATGAAATGATATATAAGAGTATTATTCTATAATGGATGTATAATAAATATATATTTATTATACATGAGGTTTTAATACATACAAAGGCTGTATGACCCAAGGTAAGGGTTTTTCATCTCAATTTTGTTTCTTTGAGACATATTCAATGATTATGAACCTTTTTATGTTTATGAGGTGTATATGATGATACATTGACATGTTATATCATGAATATAATTATTTTAATGATATATAAACATTAATTGGAAGTTATCCAATCATCTAGTTTACGATTCAAAAGTTACCAAAGCGCTGAGGGTTTATTTCATAATCTCATCATTATTGGGGATTGTTTATGTTAAAGCCACCACTGAGATAATTATTTGATATTTATATTATAAATAAAATAAAATTTTATTCAACCATATTTATTTCTATAAATTATAATTTTTTCTTTTATTTTCCTCTCTTTAAGTAATGGAGATACTAAAATAATGTTTTTAAGGAAAACTAACCTTATTTTTCTTCTCGGTCAGTAATTATTTTCTTCCATATCTATATTTTCCTTAAAATTTATACAATAATGTTTTTAAAATAAAATAAATATTTATTAATGATATTTTTACCCATTTTGAATTTTTTTAAATATGTTTTAAAAGTAATATTCTTGTTGATTTTTGAATGTCGTACTTTTTGAATTTTTTATAAAAGTGATAAATGAATGTTTTCTTTCACTTATACAACATGAATGGAATTTATCACCATCATGAAAAATCAATTATTTGAAGCTTCCTTTAAAATTTTACAAGTTTATTTTCAAAGATAATATTTTCTTTAATATCTGGGAAATTTTTATATAGGTGATTTCAAAGTGAAAAGGGTATTTTCCTCAATATATTTTCAAGTTATTTTTAAGGTAGTTTAATATATATAAACATAATTTATTAAATGTTATAATTTAATATGGATATAATATAATTATACCATCCTCCAAATTTAATTGGATGGTTTATAATCAGTTCGACTAGGGAATGTGTTGGCATTCCGTATTCCAGTTCTTCGAATATGGATAATTATTGGTTTTTAAAGAATATTAATTAAGTTGTATTATTTATTCACATGATGAATAAATTGTACTTATTATGTTATGGGTGGGGACTAGAATTACATATCCCATCAATTAATCAATAGGTATTATGAGAAAAAATAGATTTGGTATTTGACTATGGCCTTACCCAATCTATTATGAAATTTTTTATTGATGTCCATATGATTATTTTAATAGTTATGATATCCATTGGTAAGTTTCAAGTTTATCTTATTTTTTATCTGAAATTAATTGATCACCATTTATTATTTCCATATTATTTATGCCTTATTTATTCCATGTTATCCTTCATTATGTTCATACCCTTATTGAGCATATGAGATCATACCTTTCTTAAATTTCCTTTCACCATGATATCTATAAGTATACTATGATTGGTATATAAGGATATGATAGAGAAAATATTAATGTTATAAAAGAAATTACCTTGTTGTATTTTACTTTTCAAATATATGTGAAATTCCAGTATGTATCCAGTTTACCAAGACTACTAAACTAATCAGTCCTTCGAGATTTGATTCCTTATATCTAGTGCCAATGTAATAAAGTAACCACCAACGCTGGGCTATTGGGGTCAAAGTTGTTATATTTGGTATCATAAGAAGTTTAGTATAAACCTTGGAAACTAGATTTAATAAAACATAATTTAGGTAATATAACCCTATGGCTAACCTTGAGGATAATTCTAAGTATATGATAATATCCTAAAGTTTTATTTAGTTATAAATTATGTCATTTTCCTAAAAATACATACTTTTTTGGATACTACAAGTGGAGTTGATTTTGTAATAGATTACTATAAAGGTAATAACCTTAAAAGGAGTTAGTCAAATATATATTGGCCCTTATTATAGTGTACAGTGATTGTTCCATTACTCTGCACTTGGTTTGACACTGCTATGGGATATGCTTGGGTTAATCCACATTTTCATTACAAACCATTATAAAATATTCAAAATTATTTTTTATGATTTGAAAATATTCTCAAAGAAACAAGTTTTATGATTATGATATTACTTATGAATAAATTTTCAATTTATATTATGTGTTTCACTTATTTCAAAATTATACATCATGTTTAATAATGTTATGATCTAATCTATAGTATTCCATTATTTAGAAATGTCTTATAATAGAAGTAATTATAACCGTATAAATTCAAGTAATTTGTGTAGGGATTTCCCTAATAGGAATGATAATGAATATAGAGTTGGAGTTGAAAAAATTATAAATATATTGGGAAAACTAAATCAAGTTATAACTAATAATTTTTTTCATATAGAGTAGCCCATTAATCCATAATGAAATGTAAAAATGTTGGAAAACTTCATAACAACCTCCATAATTCAACGAGACTACCAATACATTTGTAGATGAGTAATGGAAAAGGTCCTTAGAGATGATATTTATCTCTTTGGGAAGTATTGAAAGGGAAAAGGTTTTCATGGTAATTTATCATCCCTTAGGGGATGCAGATCAATCATGGTCATTGATTTAAAACACAAAGGATGAGTAGGAAATAATAAGAATTTAATGGAATGATTTTAATGTACTTTTCATAGAAAAATATTTTCTTCATGAACAATTAGTGGATATGGAGAGATAATTCCTAAGTATATGATAAAAGGAATTAAACAATATTTCTAAGTATAAAGATAATTTTACAAGTCTATAAAGTCATGCTACAGAATACATATGTAATACAAAGATAAATATTAACCATTTATTTTAAGATATTAAGATAATCCTTCAAAGGGAACACTTCTCCCAAAAATTTTCATCATATAAGGATATATTATCTTGTGCTATTAATATATAGAAATAATTCTCCAAGACATACAACTTTGATAGAACAAATGAGAAGAAAAGGATAACATAGTAAAAAATAGATAAGGGGAATAAGATAAATAATATTTTTACCACATGTGATAATTTTGGAAAGAAACACCTTTGTATTTTCTTGAAGAGAATTTGAGTTTACTTCAAGCATGGAGAGAAATACCTTTGGGTGTGTGGATGAAAGGGTAAGAAAGAAACATTTAATTTTCATTGTTTCAAATATAAGGAGATGGACCACTATACAAAAAAATTCCCCAAACATCATGGGAAAAAACATTATAAGAATTGAAGGGATAAAGGTCAAGATTATGCTATTACTATAGTTGAAGTGGAATGATTAATGTGATTGAGTATTTGGATTCAAGAATAGTGATACATAAGTATTTTATCAAAAATATTCCAGTTATAAGAGTCATGAAACAATTAAGGATTGTATTTAAATAGTTTTTTAGGATTTTAAATCATGTGTTGAATGATACTGATACCAAGAAAAATGATTTAGAGGTAATGTGATATTTTTAGAGAATACATGAATAAGGGAAATATAGTCGTTAATATATTCACGATGTTGAGTTAATAATGTTTAGTTTGGATAAAGATAATATTTTCATTGAATAAGTAAACATGATAGTATTGGTGACCTTGAAAATGGTTTGTGATTTTATAAAAAAGTAATTTATGATGGAGTTTACTACATTTTTAAATTTATGGGACATATAGAATCAGGATATAGTTATTTTTTAGAAGCACTTACGTTTTCATTAATGTTTTATAAGGATTCATTTTATTTTTATTTTAAGAAAATATGTGATCAAGGTATTCACATGTTTGGAATGTGAAATTATGCGATACTTTATATTGTCTAGGGATAAATGTTTGATCAAATATTTCAGTTTTTTAGGTTTTGAGCTTGATTAGAAATATTTTAGAAGATACTTACGGTTAATTATTTATGTAATAAATTATGTTGAAATTTGGGTGTTATTGGATAACTTGTGCTAAAAATGTTGGTTTTGGTAAATATTTTGAGGTAGAATGAATTAACTATGGATATTATAATTGGTCAGAAGTAAATTTTAGTGGTTTAGGCATGAAATTGTTTATCTTGAATATCTATTTCTTGGGGTAAATAATAAAGTGGATATTGATCAAAGCACAACCAAATGATGATATTATTCTTATTAAATATAAATAAATCATGTCATTGTATTTTATGGTTTACTTTATCTAGACAGTAAAAGAATCCATCAACTTTAATAAAGGGACCATGAAATAAAAATGTTATCTATTTAATTTCATTTTTAATGAATAAATTGTCTTTCCACCTATCACATATTTATGGTTTTGTGGTGGTTAAATTTATCATGACCATGTTATCTATCACTCTCTATTATTCCTTAGATGTTAGTATTCTATTCTATGTCTATATTTTAACTACTTATCAATTTTCTCAATATTTGAGAACTATAATACATGATATTTCAGGTAAACTTTATGTTTCCCACTATCTCTTTTTGAATAAAGTTTTATTATCCTTATTTAGGATGTGGATTTTCAATAAAGGTTAAAACTTTTATGATTGAGGTAAAATATTGAGGGTGAAATTTATTTAAGTGGGGTAGAATATAATACCCTAATATTTTAAAGGGACACTATGATCGATTGGGTATACTACATTCAGTACCAAACATAAATAAATGAGGATATATTATTATAACCTAGCTATTAAATTGGTGTGTATGAATATTATTAACTACATTATATAAACTATATAATTTTCTTACTCAATAAAAATTTATCGATTATTTATTAGGAAATAAGAACTCAATTTTTAGTAAAGACATTTTATTCTTCAAAAATATGTTTTCTTCAAAAATCATTTGTATTGCTTTTTGTGAGAAAATATTATAATTAATTTATGAAATTTTTAAAAAATTAATTTTATAAAATGAAATTAATTTTTTAAATCAACATATCAGAATAATCTTATTCTAAATTTTTGGGATTTTTCTGAAGAGATTGATTTTCCTGTGAATAGTGATAAATATTGATTTTTAGTGAAAACCGCATTTTTTTAAAAACATTTATAAAGTAACATTTTATTTTAAAATGTATCAAAATAAAATTAGTTATATTATATTAATATTAATCAAATTAAGTTCATTGGAATAAATTTTATGATCGGATTGTATATAGAATCATTTTTATACTTAAAAAGGCATTAAAAAAAACCTTTTTTCATTACATTTTGAATTTTTATCTTAAATTAATTTCTGCCACTTATAGGAATTTTATTTTTGAAATTATATCCCATAATTTTTTTATGAGGTTAATTTTTTAAAATATATCCCTTTTATTTTTGTTCATTATGAATAATATCCTTAGTTTATATTTGTCCCCTCGATAAGGGTGAATCGGGACACTGAGGTTAAAAATAATATTATAAAGACTAAAAATTACTCTAAAAATTTTCTTTATCCGATTTTATAAATTAATTTAATCCATTTACATAAAATTATATAATATATGGACACTTGGTTTCATATTTCTTTGATTATGAGCTTTATATTAATTTAAGAAAAGAATAAATACAAAATGTTACCTTCTTAACTTTAATATCTCTTGAATTTTTACATAAGAATAAAAATAGTTAATGTTTAGTTTTAACTATTAATTTTAAATATAAATTAATTTTCTATCATGGTGTTTTTTTTTAATTTTGAGTCATTTAATAATTAACTTTAATGCTTACACAACACCGAAAATGTATTTATTCAATTAATAGAAAAACCAAATAAATGATTTTAAAAATATTAAAAGTAATATAAATTGGATGAATTATAGTTTTCTAAAAAATTTATAGATTCATATAAAATTATAGTGATTTATTAAAGGATTATATTTGTATTATAACTATTTATAAATGTATTTAAAGTCAAATTAAATAAATTGTATAAAAATGACATTAATTATATTTTATAATAAAAAATATTTTATTAAATGATTTAAAATTTATAAAAATCCTAAAATCAGTAAATGTAATGGTATATGGTTTAAAATATCATCCTTGGTCCATTTATTGGTCTTTTTGCCTCTTATGGTAACATTATTGAACCTTAAATGGATAGAAACATTAATATTATGGTAATTGTCAAAAGGGTTAATGTGAGGTTAAAACTAAAAGATAAGGGGGAAAACATCACCAAAACTTGTAAAAGTTTTATTATATGAGTGAATTTAGACTCATATTAATATTATATTATAATTATATCAATTTGGATTCATTTTAATATTATAAATAATTTATATTAATTTAATACTTTAAGAAATTCTAAAAATGACCCTCCCCTCACATATAAAGGGCACCCCTTATCTCTTTTATTTACACCACTTTGAGCCATATATATCATCTTAAACCTGAAAATTTCTCTTAAAAACATTCTTATACATGTTTTATAAGTTATGGTATTCTAAAAATATAAAAAAAAAATCTTAATATGAGATCTGAAGAAGTTTTGTTAAAGAATAGGTAATCATCTTAACAAATCACATTCTTTTTTACTTATTATTTTAACTCCTCTAAATTTGTGGTATTTAATAAAATAATAAATTAATTATTCTAAATATACTTAAAATTTATTATTATTATTATTAAAACACATTTATCCACCCTCTTTCCCATTAAATGGGAAGTGAAAGTATCACTCATGCACACGTATAACTTACTATCTCCACGTAGTGATACAAATAATTTTTCATCACCATATTATATGTATGGGTATTATGATGGGTTTAATGTTTATATATGAAATTTAGGAAATTATTATTATATAATTATAATATCATATATTCCTTCTTACCTTCCAATCCGTTAGAAAATGATAACGTTGGTCGTGCGCACGTGTGGACAACTACCTCCACAAAGTGATATGATTTTCTATTCATTTATACTTTACATGGATAGTAATAAGAATTAATTAAATTAATATATATGATATAATAATTATTATATGAAATTTAATTAATATTTACCTTTCTTTTATTCCATCCGATGGAAAATGGAAACAACGTTGATGAGTACATACAACCAACTGTCTCTATGAATGGTGTAATTAATTTTTTAATGGATGAATATAAATATATATGTCATAAATATATATGTTATTTATATAATTAATAACATTATATATATGTTTTAATCATTATAATACTATAAGGACCAAAACTACCAAACCTAAACATACAAGAAAGATAAAGCAGATATCACCTAAATAAGGATTTTAATAAATAATTGTTAATAAACGGGTGATAAAAGGTTATAAGTAAATAATATATGGTATGATATATATTATTATTATTTCTTATTATATTTATAATACATATATATTCATTATAAATGGGGTTTAAACACATAAAAAGAAAGTCAAACTGGAGATAAGGGTTCTTCATCTAAATTTTGTATTGTTGAGATATATTTGATGATTATGCACCTATTTATGTTTATGAGATTTATGTAATGATACTTTTACATATTATATCATTAATATAATTATTTTAATGATATTTAAAGTTTAATTTGAATTTATTAAATCATATTTCTTATGATTCAAAGGTTACCTATGCGGTAAGAGTTTATTTCACAATCTCATCATTATTCGGTTTTATTTATGTTTAAGACTTTACTGGGGGAATTATGGGATATTACCATCTTAATCCTAATATATTTTTATTATAATATATTTATTTTTATAAGTTATAAGTTTTACTTTAATTTTACCCTCTTTATGTTCTTAATATACTAAAATAACGATTTTAAGGAAAACTGATGTTGTTTTACTATTTGGTTGGGAATCATTTTCTTCCATGTCCATATTTTGCTTAAAATTTTAAAAAATAATTTTTTTAATATCCACTAAAGATTTATTAAATACATTTTCATCCATGTTTTACTTTTTCCAAGTTGTTTAAAAGGATTTTTCTTTTCATTTTATGAATTAGGTACTTTATGAATTGTTTACAAAAGTGTGAGAGGATGGGTTTTTAACTTTTACAGCATGGATAAGATTTACCTCCATCATAAAAACTTAATTATTTGAATAATAATTTAAAATTTTACAAGGTTATTTTCAAAATAAAATTTTTTCTATAGTATTTTGGAAATTTTTAGATAAGTGAATTTAAATTGAAAATGTTATTTTTTATAAGAAATTTTCCAGTGTTTTTAAGGGAATCTCATCTATTTCAAAATAGTTTATTAAATATTATATTTTATTGAGGATATACTCTAATGATACCATCCAAAATATTTTTTGGATGGTTTATGATCAGTTTGACTAAGGAAAGAACTGATATTCCATATAATAGTTCTTCTAATGAAAAAAGTTATTGATTTTTAAGTCCTATTTATTAAGTTGTATTAATTATTCATATGATGAATGCATTGGAATTATTACATTATGGGTGGGGTCTATAATTAAATAGTCCCAAGAAGCATTGACAGGTCTTATGTGAAAAAATAGATTAGGTATCTTTTCAAGTAATTTCCCATTTATGCAGATGTCTAGGAATGAGGCCTTAATGGTATTTTTAGATATCTCGGAATAAGGCCTATATGGTAAGTTTCATATATCTAACATTATGCATCCCATAATTATCAAATTATTTATTAATGAAGATGTGATTATATGAATATTTTTTATATCCATGCATAACTTTCAAGATCATGTGATTATTTATATGGAAATAGTTTATCATCATTTATTATTACAATATTATTCATGCCTTATTTATTTCATGTTAGTTTCTATTGTATGAATACCATTACTGAGCATCTGAGATCACCTCTTTCTTATGTTTCCATTCACCAAGATTCTAGGAAGTTTAATATTATTGATATGACATGATATTCTAGATATAATATTGATGTTCTCAAATAAAGTACCTTGTTGAACATTAGGTTTTAAAATGTATGTAAAATTAAATTATGTATCTAGTTTACCAAGACTACCATGCTTTTCACTAATTCCGGATTCAATTCCTTATATCTAATATCAATGTAATAAAGTAACCACCAGATCTGGGCTAGTAGGGTTGATTTATTTATAAGTATATTCTCTCATACTCTATATATTAATAATAAAATAATTACTCAAACTCAAGAAAAATGAAGATAAGTTTAGTGAAGCTTGTGTGGAAAATTTCACAAGACTATCTAGGTACACCTTTGGAAACTCATAGACAAGTATGAGTCATATAAAGGTGCGTACAAGGTTTAACCAACATTTATTTTATAAATGACCATTTTCCCTATATTAACCTATAAATGAATGTTATTAATGAAATATATTTCAAATATTATTCTTATGTAATGATACACAAATTTTAGTGAGAAAAAATAAAAAATTACATGGATGAAAATTTCTTTAAGGGGGTAAATATCACAACCTAGGTATTTTTAAACAATATACTATTTTTATGTATAACTAATATTAATGTTATGAATTTTTATTTATTCAAGAAATATTTATTTTAATTTATATATATGATTATTTTATGGATGAAGATGATTAATTAGAAATTTATTGTGTATTTAAAATAATTATCTCATAAGGGGTGTTTCATTTTAAGGTTAAATAAATTTCCTTAACAGGATTTTTTATTTACAGAATTATTTAATTATTATATATTTTATAATTTTATATTAATTATAATTTTGTAACATTATTTTTATATTTATTATTATTATATTTGAAATAATTTTATCATGTTATGAAACTATAATATGGTTCTTTATTTGAGAAAAGACTAGTTTTTATTATAAATAAATAATTTTTCATGTAGTATATGGTTTTATTTAAACATTAAATTTATAAATTCTAGAATATTTATTTAATAAAAATGAATTTATTTTTGGTATCATCCTGTTGAAATTAGTTTAGGGTAAATTTTAAATATTTTTCTGAATAAGTTGATTTTTGGTGAATATTTAATAAATAAAATTTCAATGAATATTGTATCCTTTATGAAATCACCTTGATATAAATATATCTAAAATTTTATGAATATTATGTAACATATATTACATGATAATTTAATCTAAGTATCATAAAATAATGTTATAATTAATATAAATTGATTTTTATGTGAAGATAAATATAAAAGCATTTATTGGTGTTGATGTAGTTCCCTTACAACATATGAAAAGTCAAGATTGGTAAATTAGTGATAAGATTTTGAAATATAATTATTTTCAAAAATTTAAGAGATATTCATAATGTATAATAAATTATGAATTTTAAAATTATATAACAAGTTAATTATCCCGATGATTTCACATTGCTCACGTAAGGTGAGAAATGTCAAAATAATATAATAAACATGTTTCCATAGTAAATATGAGAATAAAAAAATATAAAAGGTGATATATTAAAATGATGATCAATAATTAAATATATTTACATTATTAATTTATTTTTAAATTTAAATAATAGAATAATTATAAAAGACCCTTATGTAGCTTCAACACAACACTTATACAAGAAGAAGAAAAGTCAAAGATTGTGGGTTTAAAATATTTAAAATGATAAGGATGGAATGAATTATTGTTTTTTGGAATTTTTATGGTTAAAATTATATTTTAGAATTTATAAAAAAAATTTAAATCATAATTCCATGGTTGTCTAGATATTTTAAATTTCAAATTACAATAATAACCCAAAAAAGACTTTAAAGAGTATTTATGGTTGAAACAATTTTTAAATTAATAAACATTATAAAATATTATTTTGAGTCAATTTTGGATTTAAATTATTTATAATATAATAATTTTATATTTATGATCTATTTTAAATTTTAAAATCACAATCTTGACCCCTACATATTGAATATTTGTGAAAACACCATCAAAGTTTTCCTATAAAAGGGGACTCATTATAACCTTTACAAAACACAAATGATGTTTAATTTTATATACATATTCTTCCTAAATAAATACCTGAACATAGTTTCCATGTACATAAGGCTCTGTTCTAGCCAAATCCCATCCTCCGAAGCCCTAAAGCTCAATTGAAAGGATCTAATTCAAAGGAAAATGTAAGGGTTTCTAAGCCTCTTTCTCCATTATTATTTACGATTCATTATCTTAATTTTTTTACAACTAAATTTAATTTGATTAACTGATTAAATTATTATGTTATTTAAATCCGTTTGATCCATTAATGATGAGATAATAACTGTTACCTCTCATTTAACTCTTTTTCATTAGTTAATACTCTGTCGAATTATAGATTACAAAAACCATGAATTTTCATTCCAATTATTCTCTTAAAATTTTCAATATCATATGTTATCATTAAATTTAACCCTAAAATAGTAATTTAATTATAATATAAAATTTTTATAAAAACAAAATATTTATTGGGTTTTACTTTATTTTATACACTTTTGAAAAACATTACTCACTATAGTGGTTTTACGATACCTATCAGAAAAATGAAGTCTTCTTAAATAAATGTATTTATTGGATATTATTTAAAATTTATTTATTTATTGAATATAAAATTAATATTCAATTAATTTTAGGATAATGATTATGTAATGGTAAAATATCCATAATAACAATTTAATTTAAAAAGATACAATCATAATCATTTTTAACCATAAAAAAACATGATGAGGAAGGTTCTCTATATAGTAACTATTTCATGACACATTGAAAATATTTTATTCTCAAATGAAATAAAACATATACATTGACACAACTAGATATTATGAAACAATTTTACAAGGATATTTTACTGATATAATTATACAAAATTAATTTGGGAGATTATAAACCATATGACCTCAAAATGAATGATGTGAATAATAACAATTTATTAAATGAATGAGTAATGATAGTAAATGAATTAAAAATACTCATAAAAATAAAATTAACATGAAAAAGTTTATAAATAATTTAAAAAATTAATATTAATTGTTTACCTAGGATGATAGAGAATAAATGAAGTAAGACGAGACTCGTCATAAGTGTAACGACCCTGAATTTTATCAATGGAAATCCCCTTCTTATAATTATGTCATATAGTATAAATCACATAAAATCACATTTTTAACACAATAAAAACTTTATAAATAAAGGATGATTGAAATAAGGAGTATTTCTAGAAGATAATAAACCTATACCGATGAAATAGTAACTTGACCTCAGGAATAGTAATTTGACCCTTATGAATAGAAAATCGGCCAAATAAATGGTATACTCACCCATGAAAGTATAAATAAAATTTAAGCATCTTATAAATGGTAATATTATATAATTATATCATAATATAAGTAATAAGTTTATTAAAAATATTAATTAAGTGTTGGTATTTTTTATAGGTCATAAATATTTAATTACAATATTGTGATTTATATAATAATTTAAAAGAAACTTTATTTTCATAAAATGTATACATAAATTAATATTTTTCGTCTTATGACTTTAAGATAATTTTATGAGACCTTAATTTATTTTTCAAAGTTTTATAAAATCAGTTATAATTTTAAAATCAGTATTTTTCGTGTAAATGATGATTTTTTTAAAAAATTAAATTTCTCATTTATAGAAAATTATTTTCATCAATGGATTTTATTTTTAAATTATACATGTCAAAAAAATTTAGGATGAATTTTTGGGTTTTTTATAAAATAGATGATTTTTTTTGTGAATAGTAAAATACGACAATTTACGATAAAAAGCTAAATACATGAATTATGGATTCATATATGATGTATGGATTAAGTAAGACAAAAATATATAACTATAATTCTTTATATTAATATTTTTGGTGATAATTTTCAAATTATTCAAATTATTGAATAAAAATAACTAACTTATGAATAAAATAATGAGAAAACACTCATCTCCTCCTATATAAATACCACCCTCACAACCTCTTATCATCACACCTCTCAAGCATTGAGAGTTGTAAAAATTATGATTAAATATCTTTCTAAGACCCAACCCAACATCAAGGTGCCTTTTGTATTAAAAAAAGACCAAAACCAATCCACAAAGGAGGTTCTCAATAAGAAGGATTCAAGAGGTAAAATCCTCTTTTTTTCTTTTAATTTCTTTTCAAGTTCTTTTGTTTTCATTTTATCTCCTCACCTACTCTCATAAAAATTTTATGATAACTCCATTAAATTATATATAATATAATTTGATTATTCTAATGGAATAATCCATCACCAATACCCATTCTTCTCTCCTTTTTTCAATAAAAATGAAATTATCACCCGGGATAAGTCAATTTACCGACATCATCGACGATGTGCTTTCATCTTCCTATATCACCTTCAAGGATGGTCATAAAACCCTTAATATGGTTAAAAAATAATAATATATTTATTATATCTTATTTAAGGATTTTAATCATTATATAATCATGATTTTCATTAATAAAAAAACAAATTCATTGTGAGTGAAAACCGCTAAAATAATCCAAACAATTATCACTAATATCTTATCTAAAGATTCAACATGAACCAAAAGGGAAAAATGAATTATATGATCATTTACCATTATGTATATTCATAAATAACTTATAATTTCAATTCTGTATTTCTATTTCAATTTTACATGAACATCCGTACTTTTATAAAAGTGAACTGATCATGAAAACTAAGAAAAAACGCACTTCTGAATGATGAAATTGAACACTAAAACTCATAAAAAAGGTCATATATGAACTTAATAAAATTATAATAATTAAATTTAATGTATAAAATATTTTTTTAATTATTATTTAATGAATATAATTTTATTATTCAGGATATTAAGATCAAGTGCAGGATCGTTTCGAACATAAGGTAAGAGATTCTACCTGAACCTCCATTTTTTCCTTAGGGTTGTGCTTTAACCCTATTTAACCTATTGAAAATCTTATTTTTTTTATATAATTCTTCTAAATTCGGTTTATATGTTACAAAATTATGTATCCAGATCATTTCATCATTATTTTTTAGGGATATACATGTTTTAAAAAGGTTCACTTCTCATTTCTTCCTGGAAAGCAAGCCCGATTAAAGGTAACATCCTGAATTCTTACCCATTTAAAAGTGCACTACATAATTAATTTTAACCCACCATTGTTTTTTTCTAAAATAAAATCTTTTATTATGAAAACTTTATTAGTTAATTTTTGGTTCTATATTAAATATTATTCCCTTCTTTTCTTTAAATTCTCTTAAATGTTTTCAATAAACCGCACTAAATTTTTTTATTTATAAACTTTATTAAGCACTATTTTTATATGTTTTCACTTAGGTTTGAAATCCATTATCATGATATATACCTATTTATCTTTTGGAATTCCATGTATGATTTAAATCCATTCTTTCATGGAAACCATTGTGATATTCCTTTTTGAAAAGCCTTTTGACATGATTATAATACCCAATTCATTCCACGGGTAAACCTTATGTTTGATTCCTTATGTAAGATTATTCATGTGGCACACATATTCATGAACATGTTATGATGGGTGTTACTAGATAGTTCTCTAATGAATTGGATAATGTCTAGTCTCATGAGACGTCATGTGAAACAGTCTTGGTGGTTAGCCTTGACTTGTGCTCCATGTGTAATGGTCATAGTGGTTAGCCTTGACTTGTGATCCTCCATGTTCTATGAGCCTTGAATCATGCTAAAGTATTGTTTTATGTTCCATCCAAATGACAATTAATCCTTGATTAGATGATCTCATGTTATATATTCTGTGATTATATATTTTTAATCATATTCCATGCCTTTTAATATCTTCATGTTTTGCCTTCTAACCCATGTGCAATGATTTATTTTAATGTTTGTTCCCTTAATGAAATTTTTAACTCATCCCTTTGTTCATGTTATCCCCATATTATCATATGAATATGTAATGTATCAAAGGAAGTTATGATATCATAATGGATGATAAGTAAAGAAATGTTTTATTTAGTCCCATGTTTTCAGTTTTATGTACCCAGTCTTCCAAAGACACTAGACTTTAAGATCCCTGTATTGTAATTTTATTGTTAATTGTGTTTAAAATCATAAAACACTATGTGAAAATGGATAGGGTCTTTATAGTTGGTATAAGAGAGATGTCTAGTTTTTTTAGAGATTAGTAATATATCACTTTTATAAGAACCTTAGGGATAACACTAAGTCTAAGAAAACATCCCTAAATTTTGGTAAATATAGAGTAAGTGGTTTATCAAGAAAATACATCCCTATCTAGATACTACTAGTGGATTTGGTTTTGGAATAGATGTACCTTGGAGTAATAACTCTGACATGGTGTTTCGAGCCTGAATCGAGGTAACCTAGTATATGAAAACATGCCTTATTGCGCACCTGGTTTGACACTCCATGAGGATGTGTTTTGGTAAATTCATAAGCTCATTATGAACCATTATTAAGGGACTAAAAAATTCCCATAAGAATATATGTTAGGAAATAGATCATGGATAACCTAGATTGAAATCCAGGGAATCACAAGTTAGGATATAATTTTCATTTATAAGTTTATCATTATATGTTCAAGGTTCTCATTTTTATATGATTATTAGATTTGTAATCAATACCCATAATTTTATCATTCTTTTCTATTTAATCACTAGAGATAAGAGAAGTACCCTCACCTAATTTCCCCTTAGTTTGTAAAATGAAATTTTGAAGGAAAAATTTCCTAAGGGGAGAATAATATAACGACCCTGAATTTTATCAATATAAAATTCCCTTATCATAATTATGTCATATAGTATAAATCACATAAAATAAAATTTTAAACATAATAAAAACTTTATAAATAAAGAATAAATGAAATAATAATTACTTTTAGAATTCAATGAACCTATACTGATGAAATAGTAACTTGACCTTAGGAATAGTAATTCGACCCTTATGAATAGTAAACCAGCCAAATAAATAGTAACCAAATCCATGAAAGTATAGATAAAATTAAGCATCATAAAAATGGTAATATGATATAATTGTATCATAGCATAAGTAAATAAGTGTTTAAAAATTACTAATTAAGTGTTGGTATTTTATATAGGTCATAAATATTTAATTAAATTTTTCTGATTAATTTAATATTTTAAAAGAAAATGTATCTTCATAAAATTTATTCATAAATTAATATTTTTTTTTGATTTTAAGATAACTTTATGATACCTTAATTAATTTTTCAATGTGTTATGAAATCAGTTATAATTTTTAAAATCATTAATTTTTGAGTAAATGAAGTTTTTATTTAAAAATTAAATTTCTCATATTTAGAAAATTATTTTCATAAAATTTATTTCATTTTGAAATTATACACATCTAAAAATGGTTAGGGTGAATTTTTGGGTTTTTTCTAAAATAGTTGATTTTTTGTGAACAGTAAAATACAATAATTTACGATAAAAGCTAAATGCATGAATTATGAATTCATAGATGATGCATGATTTATGTAATCCAAAAATATCGAACTATCCTTAATTACAATAATATTTTTTAAGATAATTCTAAAACTATTCATAGTCTTGAGGTAAATTAATAAGCTAATGAATAAAATAATGAGAAAACACCCCTCTCCTCCACTGTAAATACCACCCCTCACCACCTCTTATCCCCGCACATCTCAAACTTTGAGACTTGTCAAAATTATTCTCAAATATCTTCCCAATACCCTCCCACACATCTAATATCCTTTTTTCTTAACAAAATACCAAAACCAATCCCTTAAGGAGATTCTCAAGAAGAAGGATTTAAGAGATAAAATCCTCTTTCTTTTCTTTTAATTTCTTTTCAAGTTCTTTTCTTTTTCTTTTTCTCTCCTCACCTCCTATCATACAATTGGAATGATAGCTCTAGTAACTTACATACACTATAATTGTATTATGATAATCTAATATTACATCATCAATACCCCTTCTCCTCTCATTTTGTTTAAAAAATTTAAATCATCGCCTGTGAAGTGTTAATTTACCGACATCATGGACAATGTTCTTTTATCTTCCTTTAAAGCCTTCAGGATCGGTCATAAAACTATCACTATGGTTAAAAAAATTTAATATATGTATTATATATTATGTAATGTTTTTAAATCATTATATACTCACTATTCTAATTAATAAAACAAAACAAGTTTTGAGAAAAAACCGCCCAAAATAATCCAAATGATTATCACAAACTTATCTAATTATTCATCCCTAACAAATCTAAACAAATGACTTATTTGATCATTTAAACTTATGTATGTTCATTAATAAATTATAACTTAAATTTTGTATTTCTATTACCATTTTACATGAACATGTATACTTTTATTTAAGTGATCCAATCATGAAAATTAAGGAAACAAGCACTCCCTCACAATGAAATTGAACACTATAACTCATCAAAAGCCATAAATGTACACAATAAAATTATAATAAATCAATTAAATACAGAAAACTTTATATGATTATTAATTAATTATTCTAATTTTATTATTTATGACATTAAGATCAAGTGCAGAACCATTTCACACATAAGGTAATGGAATTTACTCAAACCTCCATTTTTTCCTTCGAATTACACTTTATCCCTCTTTAAGCTCATGTAACTATTTTTTATTTTTATATAATTCTTATAAATAATTTCTATATGTTCTAAAATAATTTATCTAGATCACTTCATCCTAACTTTTCTTGGATATATATGTTTAAATAAGGTTTGTTTTTCATTTTTTCTTGAAAAGCAAGCCCGATTAAAGGGAACTTCTAGATTAATTACCCATTTTCAAGTGCACTCCATAATAAATTTAAATCCACCATTATTTTTTATCAAATAACCCTTTTATTATGAAAACTTTATTGGTTTATTTATTTTTTTATATTAAATAATTTTCCCTTTTCCTCTTTAAATTCTCTTTAATATTTTCAATAAACTACACTAAAATGTTGAATTTATAAAGTTTCTTAAAAAATATTTTCATATGATTTCACTTAGTTTTGACATACCTTATCACGAAATATGCCTATTTTATCTTATGAATGTCCATTTTTGATTTAAATACATTATTTCATGGATGCTATTATGATATTCCTTTATGATAAGCTTTTTGACATGATTATGATACCCTTCATTCCATGGGTAAACATTATTTTTAATTCCTTTTGTATGATTCATCATGTGGAACACATATTCATAAACATGTTATAATGGGTGAACCTAGATAGAGCTTCAATTAATTGGGTAATGTTTAGTCTCATGAGATGTCATGCACAATAGTATTGTTGCTTTGTCTTGACCTATGCTCTTTTTGCAACTGTCTTGGTGGTTAGCCTTGACTTGTGAACCTCCAAGTGAAATGAGCCTTGAATCATGCTAAAGTCATGTTTTTTGTTTCCTAGAAATTACTATGACTTTATGATTATATGATCCCATGTTCTATATTCTATGATCCCATAATTATAATAATGTTTCATGTCTTTTAATATCTTCATGGTGTGCCTTCTAATCCATGTGCTAAGATTTATTTTAATTTTTATTCCCATACTGGGTTTTTAACGCATCCGTCTGTTCATGTTATCCCAAAATTATCCTATGCATATGTAGGGGAATAAATAAATTTAGGATCTCAAAATTTATGATAAATAAAGAAATGTTTTATTTAGTCCCATGTTTTCAGTTTTATGTACCTAGTCTTCCAAATACACTAGACTTTATGATCATTGTCTTGTAATTTGATAGTTAATTATCTTTAAAATCATGTAATAATATGTGAAAAATCCTAGGTTTTCTATAATAAGAGTTTTATTTCTAAGTATCAATTATTTTAATGTATTATTCTTCTATCACAAATTTTATCTTATATAACTCTAATTAAAGTTCTAAAATATTTACCTTACTATTTTAATATTATTTCAGATGAATCGATGGTCTCCTTTCCTACCTTATAGATTTATAGTTCACACCTTACTTTGTTTGTAAGGATTATTTTGTATTCATTATCTTTCTTGTGTTTATGTTCCATGTCACTCTTCATCCCTCACTTTACTTTATTTTTATCCTTCATGTCCATGTTTGTTAATTTATTGATATATTATATATCATTACCACTATTTATATATAAATTTTTATAATATTAATTTGACTATAATTACTTTACTATCTAAGGTGTGAATACCTTGTCCTATGTAAATCAGTCTAAAGGGTTCTTTCTAAGAAATTTATTTCATTTATTGACTTATGAAATATTTAAATTATGTATAATTTATATTTTAATATAGATGAGTATTGATTACTAAGGCATTATGATTATGTATTTTATTTTTTATTCATTTATTTAATATGATGAATACATTATAAATTTTGATTAAATGTCGAGTGTTGAAATTATATAGCCTCTTGATGCATCGATAGGTATCAAGAGAAAATTTAGTTTGGTATTTTCTATATGACTATTAATTTATATATATTTCCTTGGACAAGGCCTTTAAATTTTGATCTAGATATCCAAAATTAGGCATTATATCACTATGATATCATTTATTATTATTTTTTTGTTTTTTATATTGTTATGTTATCCAAGGATATATTTCAAATTCATGTTATTAGTGATATAGAATTATTTTATTAATATTTATTACTTCTATATTATTCAAGACTTTTTTATTCTACGGTGGATTTTGATGTAGGCTACTCCTTACTGAGCATCTGATTTATCCCCTTTATTTTTTCCTTCTCCTTAGGAAACCATAAAGATAACTATGAATTATTCTAGGATATATAGGGAATAATAATATTTTATCCTTAAATTAAATTTTTGTATTATTTAGAGTGTTTGGGTTAGTGGAAAAAATTTACATTTGATAGAAAGTATGGTTTTTGTTTTATAATGGATATTTTCTTAATTCTCTAAAACTCTAAACCTAAATTGCCCTGGTTATGTATGTTCTAAAATATTTTCCTTAAATTGTGTAATTTTTGGATGTTTAAGTTTATGAAAATAAAATTATAATCATTAGATAAGTTCAATGGTTGTGTTTTTATACTAATCCATCAAATCAATATTAGGGAAAAGTGGCCAATTAAGTTAAATGATGCTTTATATGATTATATAACATATTATAATATATCTCCATGTAAACTTGTGTTTGAAAAATCTTGTCACTGGACTATAAAAATCTAACATTAATTATATTGGGTTGTTATATCATTTAGCTTGAATTTTAAAAGTGTTGGGAAAAAGTGACTTTTTTAGTTTAGTGAGCTTGAGGATCTAAAAATGGAAACTTTTGAGAATATTAGAATATTCAAGGAGAGAACAATATAATTATATGATTATCATATAAAATCAAGTTCAATAAAAGAAAAAATGTACTTCATTTTAACTCGAGGATAAAGTTATTTTTTGGAATGTTGAGAACCAGACGGTTAGAACCATTTTAGTTTGTGAATGTTATTAATAATAGAGTTGTATATTTTTTAGGATTAGAAGAAGAGAAATAATCTACTAATAGACAAAGGATAGAGCCATATATATAATTTTCTTCTATAGAGGAACCTGTAAAAAAAACTTTGGAAGAATCAGTTGAGTAGGAAGTTTAGTTTAATTATCTAAATAAAACACTTTTATAAGGAAAATAAATTTAATTATTTTTCATTTTTATTTTGTTTTTCTTTCATAAATTTATTTTTTTATCCATGGATTCTAAAAAAATTCAGTATAGTTTGTGATTTTAAATAAATAAAAATAATAAAATGATTATATGTCGATTAATTACTCATGAGAATCAAATTATATAAAAATCAAGTTGCATCTCTGTATTATTTTTGATGTTTATTATCCCATATTTCATCTAATTAATAATTACATTACATTTTATGGGCCTTAATAAGGAAAATTATATCCATGTATGGTGGAAAGGGGATAACCTATTGTGATGTTTAACTTAATTGAATATTAAAGTTGGATTGATTCATTAAATCACTATTAAATGATTGATTTGATTTAGATTACCTGAACATGGATAAATGCTAAAATTTTCTTTATATATATATAAATATTTTAGAAAGGTTTGTAAATTCCACTAATTATCAAAACCCCTGGCATTAAATACTATCTCATGTCAATTTCACGATCTTTAGAGGTTCCTTATATTTTTAAATCTTATTACAATACCTTATTTTATTGAAAGACTTAATCTATGCTTGAATAACTAGATCATGATGTTACCAAAGTTAAATTTTTAGAGATTAATACACAATTCAAGATGAGAAATGATTTTTTTAAAATTAATTTCCTAAACTATTTTTAGAAATACCTAGGAATATAATACTATTATTTTAACCCTTATAATCCATGAAAATCATTACTAGAAACTTAAATTCAATTCAAATCCTTACCCACCTTATTATCAAGAAAATTTAATTATTACAATTATTATCAATTATGGAGGAAGGATATTTCATCCACATCCAGTGAAGAAATAAAATATTGGAACATATTTTGAGGAATTATCTATTCAGTTGGTTGAATATTTCATACACTTGTTTAAAAATAAAAATTCTTATCTCTTTCTTCATGAAAAATGACATAAAAATGTTATAAAAAATATTTTATGAAAATATTATATACATAGAGAAGAAACGTATAATCCAATTTTGCTTGAAAATTATGAAGCGTGAATCTAAAAATACATCATGGGAAGAAGTGTGTTATAAAATTCATTATAAGTTAAACAAGTAAGATAATTTTAGTGAGATTTAATTTTAAATTATTTTTTTAAAGATCCAAACCTCTTCATTATAGTCTTGGCTCTCACAATTACCCACCTATATTCAACAAAATAATAATCATGAAAACCCTTAGTATTGGAACAAGATATGGACTCTTTTACTAGAAATTTAGAGTCATAAAAAGTTTATAACTAACCTTGTATGATTTATAGTAGAATAAAACAGTGTTTAAACATACTATGAGTGATGATGGAAATAAATACAAAAATGTATTTATAAGCATGCATGGGAGTACATAAAATGTTAGATGAATTTGATTGAACATAAAATGAATATGGAAGAATATGAAATATTCATGATAATTTTCAATAAATTAGATTAAAATTGTGCCTCTCCAAGGGTTTTTGTTTTAATATTGACTTAGTCTTTATTTTCATTATTTCCCAAGATTCCAATGAGTTAAGTATAATAGATTTATTACTACATTTCAATACATATGTTTTTTTGAGTTTTAATTAAATAATCTTCCAAATATTTAATATTTTTCAGTATATTTAAAATATTTTTGATATTGATGATATATTTTATGATTATATAAATATTTCATAAATTGGCCTTAATTTTGAATTAATTTAGTCTATTAACCTTTTTAGGATAAATGATAAGAGAAAACTTTAATATTTTTGTAATGTTATTATACTGGTGAAGAGGAAATTGAGATATCTAGGGGTAATTAACCATATATAAATTATATTCACAATTAGTTAAAATGACCATGAAAATTTAATAAAACAATTATAAAATTCATTAATGGTTAATTGAACTGAATGTGCCTATGTAACTTACCGACCATGATTCTGCTACAAACTGACCGTGAACCCTTGTTCACTTTATGTTTAACTAACCATGGTTGTTCATGTAACTTGTTTTAAAGGAGTCTAATTTTTCATAACTATTCATTCAGAACTTCTAAAATATAGGTCATTAATGATAACGTGAATTTAAAAGGAAGACTGCTATATGGGTAATCTTTCAAAAAAAACCATCTAACTATATCGGGTAACCCTCTAGAAACTTTTACAGAGAGAACTTGATCCATTTAGAGAGATGATAGATTGAGATCAGAGAAAATGTAGCTACTATAGTAGAAAATATATTCTAAAATAGTCTAGATGATAAAAAAGGACAGATGGTAAGAATCTAAGAACACCTAGCATACATGGACATATCACAAAAGATGGATTATTTGAAGTATTTTCAAAATAAAATCAAATATATTAGAAAGAAAACAATGATGGGTTCATTGGTGGTGTTTATTAATTATACTATTCGATGGAGCGCTCAAATCATAAAAATGGGGGCACATTTTTATAGGAGGATTTAGCTAGAAGCCTTGATGTTATACCACTAAATAATATTTCTTTAATTTATTTATTGGTTTATTCTATCTTGAGTGGATAATTCTTATAGTGAGGATGAATTATATGTATTGAGAAAAATTAATGTATTTAGTTGAATCCTATCAGTCTGTTATTCATCATCTTATGCTTAAAGATCCAACTTATTCATCACCGACTAACTAATATACGGGTGAGGGTGATAGATTGAGAGTGCATACTCAGAAAATCCATATAAAATTGAACATTTAATTATAAGGGATAAAAGTTTCAGATGAATTCAGTGGAAACATAATCACTCATAATGAAGGAATCACAAACATTAATATTGAATCACAACCTCATATGGAATCATGGTCTCAAGGGTAAGTAATCATTTATCATAGAGGAAAATTTAAGGATTATGTAGTGTTTCTAATTATAATTCCTTAGTAATTCAACAATATTCAATATGAAAATTTAACTTCTACATAGAATTCCCCAACCATCTTTAATATATTTCCACTTTAAATTTTTATTCCACTAATATTTACACATTCATAATGAATTATTTATCAAAATAAATTCCAAGTATTGTTAATATTTATTCTTATCCCATACACATACCACCTTAATTTAATTATATTTTTATTCATTTATCATAAGTAATCCAGCAGATTAACTCAATTTTATCCCAATAGAGATGACCTAGTTACTCACTAGTTAATGTGATATAAAGACCCTATGAACTTATAGTGATTCTGTAGCTAACACCACACTAATTCATCTGAATCATATTATTTTAAAATAGTCATATTCCACATGATAAAAATTAAAAAATAATATTAATTTTAGATGAAATTGATAAAAGATAAAAAAATCATATAAATATCTATATTTACTATAATGATCATATAGATGAATGGAGGCAATATAATTCATGTCAACTACAACAACTAAATGAATGATGATCGCAAGTGAAGATGTGTTAGCTCTGATGACTATTATTTTCAATGATCATATTCCTAATTTTATATAAAAAACTAGGGATATCACATTTTAATTAGTGATTTTATATAGATCCAATATATAGAAAAGATAAAATCATGAATCCATGGGGAGATCAAGCATCATGAAACCACCCTTTATTCTTTTCCCTAATATCTCTTAAAGAGTAAAACTTTAATTATTGATGTTTTTGTATTGATATTTATTCCTTTGTACCTTATATTTTCTTATTTTTTATTTATTTAAAAATCAAATAAGGAATCCACCATTGTAATAAATCTTTCATTCCATCCATATTCCATCATGAATGAAAAATCCCTAGGAATAAAGACATAACTTTTAACAATATTTAATTGAATAAGTTTTGATTATAAAGACATTAACCCTACTAATCCTATAATTAAAGATAAAATAATGTTAGGTTCTTATTCATTTATCAAAAAATGGGCCCTAATTATATTCAATATTGTTCGGATCTGGGTAAAAGATGATCCTTCCATGTTGGGCTAAAAGAAAATAACTTTCCAAGGATAATAACCTATATATATATATATAAAACAGTGAAGTAGGTATTTTTATCCAAATCCTCTAATATTTAATATTTAAAATCTATTTTGACTTTGTTTTAAATTTAATCATCTATTTTACATTTTTATATATCACTGTTTAATTTAGTTATAAATTACTTATAGAAGAATAACCATGTTTGGAGAGTGGTCATAAAGTATTCACCAATAATCCCATAAATTTTCTTTTAATATTCATTTATTATTTATCATATTTAATATATTTATCAAAATAAATACCATAAGGTATGAATTCATCTATTCAAAAATACTTTTTGAGTCACTTTTTATCTTATTAATTCCTAATATTAATTTTTTAGTATACATTCTGGATTTACTTTGTCTATTGTGTACCTAAGTGGTTTTACTGTGATTTATTTATTTATATGATAATTTTAATTAAAGGTTTTTTATAAAGTTTTTCAATTCATCCCCCTCTTGATGTTTCTTACCTATTTTTTGGACAAAAAAGTGATATATAAAAGAAAATAACCCATTAAAAATGGGGTTGGGCTACCACATGGGATCCCAATGGACTCCACTAGGCACCCAGTGGCTCATAGGTTCTTAGTGGACCACTATCACCACCTAGTGGTAGTAAATAAGAAACATATCCTTTTTCTATCCCACTAGGATCCAAGTGGTTTCCAACAGATTCCTAACAAGCTCTTGTTGTGAACTCCAAGTTCACACATCTCAATAAATATAATAAATTATCCTATCCCTTTTCTTACGCATAGGGGACAAAAACCACTTTTTAATAATAAAATAAAGTCCACTTTTCAACAGTGTTTATAGGTAACCCTTAAATGACCTTAAGGCCTAGTGGATCAAAGTACCATTTTAATTTGAGAGCCTGAAGACCCTATGACTCGAAGGCCCAAGCTGAGCATTCATACTTCACATCATGATCCCGGTATTCAATAACTCAAAAATTCAGTTAAATCACATTTAATTTAAATAAAATCAAAAACTATAAAAAATAAATCTAAACTCTTATGATAAATATAGAGTCTCTATAAACTCATCACTATAGAGATTATCATTCCCAATATGAAACACTAAACATATCTATAATTTACAAGAAATGAGAAAATTTTGTAACCAGATCAACCACCACTCAAATTTCATATCAACATTTAGGTTATTGTGAAAGTCCTGGAACAAAATCTATCAAAAACTTATACCATTTACATATTAAAACGTAAAATCTTAGAAGAAAAAAATATAGGGCATGCTTTTTCAAAAATACCATTATAATATCCTTAATAAGATGATATAAGATGAAGGAGTACCTCACTCAATGAATAACAAAAAAATGGTATCTCCATGTGTTGTGCGATTAATTTCTCACCAAGGAATGGGTATTCTTAAAAAATATTTCCAAATTTTTTTACAGGGTAATGATAAAATTATATAAGATGTAGGAAAATGATTATATACACTATTTATGTTATTAATATTTTCATGACTTATTATATTTCCCATTTACTTATTTTATATGAAATGTGCATAATTTGTGTGAAATATTAATGTTTTAATATTAAGTATAATTTTTGAGCATTTTTAGAAGTAGTCCAATTAAGTCAGTTTAATGTTTTAATAATAACTGTCACTATACTGATCCAAATTGTGTGGTTATTGTTTTTTAGGATTATCATTTCAATATAAAACATTTCATTAGAAGGTACCATGAGCCAATTCTGCCATTTGAAGGGTCATATGGTCCTCACAAACAAGACCAAATAATCTGTGAACAAACTGGACCAGCCTTGAAGATTGATTTAATGGGCTCAATACATAAGTCCAAAAACATTAACTCTACACCATAATTCAAGGGAAACTAAAGTTCATCTTGGATAAAAATTTCAAGGCCCAAATCTAAGTACAAGGGGCCCAAATAAAGCTTTAAAGGCCAGCCCACGATTCTGGACCAGAATTAAAATCAGTATAGTATGCATGACATATCTCATGATGTAAGCATCAAATCGAGCTGAGGTTTTTCAATGTGAAATAGGAGATATAGGTGGCCGACATTGTTGAAGCAACCACTCGTATTTGAAGGAATCTTTATATTCAAAAACCCTTTCACATTATAGACTTCAAAAAGAATGGATTGAAATGGACAGTTTAACTTTGTTTAATAAACCGGAAATAACTTTTTCTCCTTAAGTCAAAATGACTCCAACCTTTTCGAGTCGTCGGCCAACATTATTTTATACAACTTTGAAGAAAGAGATATTTGAATATTCGGATTTGTGAATAGCTAAATTGGCGATGCAAATGGAGGGACAGATTGGGAATGAAAACAGTCCACTCCTTGGCCTATAAATACTCTCCCCTTCTCTCCTTGAGAGGGGTTGGAATTTCAGAAGAGAGGAGAGCATATCGGCATGACCAAGGCCTTTCCAAAGGCTTGGGAGGATCTTCCATACTCAAGTTTTTACTTGAGAGACCTTTCCTCCTCTCTTTGTTTTCACTTACTTTCATGTTCTTCGTTTTTGTAATCTTGTAATTCTCTTTCTTTGTAATTCTGTTTTAATGCAAGTTACTTCTTCAATATCTCTTATTCTCATCCACCTTCGGTAGTTTAATATTTATGTTCTTAAAATAGTTTAAATTTAGTTGAATACCCTTCCCTTCTTTTTCTTCCTCATTCAATCGAAAGTTCGTTTTTAATTATCATCATTGTTCGTGTGTGTGTGTCGACGTACCACTCTTTTCTTATCCCTTTCTTTTTCTTCTCTTATTAATTTATAATCATAATAATTATAACCAGATTATTAAACACCCAAATGGCTGAGTAAATATCTAATTGGGGTGAGTTATAATTTAGGTATGTTAAGTGATTGAGATCTTCTGCTCGATGAATATTCTTTGAATTAACATTGTGTATGTTGGACTTAACATGTCATGGATTAATGACTTGGTTTGTTTAACATGTGGTTTCCATGGATTATTGGAACCATAAATACACCACCATAAATAAGATATGATTGATATTATAACCTTAAGTTAAGTTAAGTCTTGGTTTAAAGCCTTAACACTTAGGAATTCTAATCAACATCATCTTGTGACATGGGTGTTAATTTAAATGCAATATAAAGCAAAGCTCAAGGATATCACAAGATTAACTAACCTAATGATGAACTCACCCCAATCTTCATCAATTTGTTAAATCAAACATCATCTATAAATTATTTCATAAGATCTGCAAACAAACCCCTCAATCAGAATACAATCAACTAAAAACAAACGACTACTACAAAGTATCATCGCTGAGGATTCGACCCGAGTGCTGCTATACACATTAGCAGAGCACCGGAACTTTGACCGGTCGATAGGTGACAATCGGCCGCGCATTTCAAATGGCGACGTTGACAGGGATGGTGATTTAATTAGTCATTCATTTCTGGTTATTGTCAAAAAAACCCAAAAAAAATACAAAATTTAAAAAAAATTGAAAAAAAAATCACAAAGAAAAACCTGTCTTCTCATAAAAATCATAAACTGAAAAAATACAAAGAAAAACCCATCTTCCTCTTTCTTCCAAAATCTATCTGAATGCCCCGTATCCTTCCAAACAATCCCTCGTATTTTTTTGACCTTGAAATTGATATAACTCTTCGTCGACTTAGGAGGACCATCAGGGATAACCAAATCACCCAAGAACCAATTATTTCCCGACCAATTGAATTTGATATGGCCAATCCTAGGGAAAAAACATTGAAAGAAATCGCTGCCCCTGATATGAATTACCAACCTCTTGGTATTCAATATCCAAATATAGAGGCTGACTTTGAACTCAAATCGGGTTTGATTCATCTTCTCCCTCATTTTCACGGGCTAGCTGGTGAGGATCCACATCTTCACCTTAAAGAGTTCCAAGTAGTATGCTCTACCATGAAGCCTCAAGGGGTTTCTGAAGAACAAATCGAACTCCGAGCATTCCCTTTTTCCCAAGCTGACACTGCTAAGTCAGGTCTCTACTACCTCCCTCCTGGTTCCATAACTACATTGAATGACATGAAGCGTCTCTTTCTAGAAAAATTCTTTCCTGCTTCTCGTACCGCTTCCATCTGAAAGGAAATAAGTGGTATCCGTCAATTCCCAAATGAATCACTCCATGAGTATTGGGAGAGGTTCAAAAAGCTTGTTGCAACCTGCCCACACCCACAAATACCTGACCATCTCTTTATCCAATACTTCTATGAGGGTTTATTGGCTATGGAGAGAACCCTCATTGATGCCGCAAGTGGCAGTGCTCTTGTTGATAAAACTCCTGCAGCTGCAAGAGATCTCATAAGTAACATGGCTGCAAACACACAATAATTCCCTACTCGAGCACATGCTCAAGTCAAAAAATCCCAAGATAATCAATCCATATATCCTAACAAGATGACGGAGTGGATGAGTGAACTTACAGGTATTGTGCGTTAACTAGCGGTGGCTACCAAAGCCCCAACCTCATCTTCTCCACAGTCACTATTCCCGGGACCTATCAAGAATTGTGGAATCTGTATCTCCCCAGCTCATCCAACAGAAACATGTCCACAACTTCAAGAGGATCAATCCGATTCATCTAGACCAATGGAGCTCAATGCAGCATATTCTCAGCGGAACACCAATCCTCAACTATCTGGTCAGTTTGTTAGAAACTTCAACCAACCTCACTCTGAGCCTTTCTCTTCTTCCTATAACCAAGGCCTTAGGTATGGTAATCCCATATCTCATCCCCCTCAATTCCCTCCTCAAAACCCAAACCAGTTTGAATATGGTCATGGTGTTGATAACTTCCATCAACCTTATCCTTTTGTTCCTCAACCTCAAAGGAACAATCCTCCTCCTGGATTCCATTATCCTAGTGAGCCTTCCCAATTCCAAAACCAATACAATTGATTTCCCAAGAACCAAAATCAAGGCAATCCCAACCAGGGACAAGCCTCTTCTTCTAAGCAACCATGGGAAAGTGCAGTGGAAGATCTTGCCTCCTTCACCCGTTCTAGCCTTAAAAACATTGAAACTCAAATAGGTCAACTTGCATCCCACCTAAGCCAGCAACAACAATCAAATTCTTCCCAACTCCCATCTCAACCATTACCCAACCCCAAGGGTAATGTAAGTGCAATTGCACTTAGATCAGGAAAGAAACTTGCTATGCCTCAAGATAAATCCTCAAACCCTCCTTTGAATGTTGACCTAGAAAATGAAAAGAAAAAGAAAATTGAAAAGTAATTTGAATCCATTCCATCACCTCCTTCCATTCCACTTAGGAATCAAATTCCTTTTCCTCAAGTTGTTTCTAAGACAAGGAAGTCCTTTGAACCTGATCCCGAAATGCTTTACATGTTTAGACGTGTTGAAGTCAACATTCCCCTCTTAGATGCCATAAAACAAATTCCTAAGTATGCCAAGTTTCTCAAGGAGTTGTTTACCCACAAGAGGCAACTTAGGACCTTTGAAAATGTTTCCAACCAGCAGTCTGTTCCCCTAAAGTGCAAAGATACAGGTACCTTTATAGTCCCATGCCAAATTGGAAGTTCCAACTTTGATGATGCACTCATAGACCTAGGAGCCTCAATTAATGTCATGCACAAATCCATATTCTCCAACCTTGGTCTAGGTCCCTTGCACCCAACGGGTGTTGTCATTCAGTTAGCCAATCGAAGCACAGCCAGTCCTGAGGGAATAATTGAGGATGTCCTTGTTCAAGTAAATGATCTTATCTTCCCAGCTGACTTCTATGTACTTGACATGGAAGGTGAGTCAACTTCTTGCAAATCTCTTCTGATTCTAGGAAGACCATTCCTTATGACATCTAAAACCAAAATTGATGTCCACGCTGGCATCTTATCCATGGAATTTGGTGACCAAATGGTCAGGTTCAATATTTTTCAATCCATGTGATACCCATTAGAGATTCAATCTGTATTCTATATCCATGTTTCTGAAACTCCCTCTGAGAGTTTTTTGAATCCTAATACATCATGTTCTTCCTGTTCTATTAATAGAGGAGTTTGTGAATATTGCATCCTCATTAACCAGGTGATTAATGGTGAAATTGATGTTGACATTACAAATGCAAACTCCATTGATATAAAGGATCTTGAAAACTCTTTGGAATCTCATCTCACCTCTAAACTCCAATGCTCCAACATGGATGGTAATGAGGAAAATGAACTAGAATGCTCATTTGTTGATTTAGATCATATTATCCCACATTCATCCTTTCCTATCCATGATTCTGAAAATTCTGTTATATGTGAAGTGAACCTTGAACCAATGTGTTTATATTGTCTTGATGGTAGTGATGTTTGTGATATTTGTACCCTAATTAATAAAGTGATCACTGGTGAGGTTGAAATTGACCATTATTTGGAAAACAAAATTGAAATAAAGGATATTGAAAATTTTATTCAGTCATATGACTCCACTGATCCTCATTACTCTACATCGGTACGTGATGAAATAAATGAGTCAAAAACAATTGGGATCTCATACTCTTCTTTTGTGTTATTTGATCCTTACATAAATGAACCATCAGAATTGATCCATCTTCCTGAATTTCCAAGAATAGAAAACCATCACTTTGTGGATAAAATCATTCCTCGGGTTGAAGACCAAAGTGAGGATAGAAATATTCTCTTTCCAACCCCGTTGAATTGCAAGCACACCAACAAGGATGGGAAGAAATTATCCAATGAATCATCAGGCCTTCCAAAGAAAAAGTTTTTCTAGAAGCACACTAGAGTTGAGAAAATACGATGGCCACCATCAGACTATGGGTAGTCCACTGCAATTGTCCAGCTGTAGACAAATAAATGCAGCGCTTCTTGGGAGGCAACCCATGTTTTCTTTTACTTTTATGAAATTTCAATTTCTTTTTAGTTTTTCATTAGATGAATAATGAATTTTATTTTTTAGGTAACTTCCCACTGTCCTGGAACCACCTCGACTTCCACCGAATCCCCAAATTCTCTAGTCGACCCACCATTAGATGGAGATGGCAACCCACCAAAATCCAAACCCGGGGGAACCTCTTTCCCTTTAACTCTCTCTATCTCTTTCTCTCTCCACCTCTTTCTTCTTCTTCCTCTCTCTTTCATTTTTTTACCACTTTATTCATCAAACCCTTTCTTTTTCTCTTTCTTGTGTGGGTGTGTGTTTTAAAAAAAACCTTAAAAACAAAAAAAACAAAAAAAAACACAATTACTTAAAAAAATTACAAAAAAAGAGTCATGATTACTCACCATCAAGTTTTTAAATTTTGTCCAACCATTTTGGGGAGTTAACAGACATGTTTTCATCTCAAAAATTTTGTATTTTCATCACGACTTTGGATAAAGAATTTTGTGTAAAAATTAACAAATTTTGAATGCTCAATTTTTGATTTGGAAAATGATTTTCCCAAACCGTGAGAACAAACAATTGCTTTCATACCAAGGCCACCTATGTCCATCTTTTCAAAATGTTTTTTTTCACCCCCATTTGTGAGTCTTGAGTTTGTGGACCTTCGAGCTGAATTTCCTGCCTTTGTGTGCATTAATATGATAGAGGCATTTTCTGAACCACATGAGAATCACAATAGCCAAATAGCCTCTCATTACTCTTACATTAATCCTCCTTTTGAAAGCCCCTTCAAGCCTATGAAAACCTTTTCTTTGATAGCCACATTACAAGCCCAATACCTTATCCCACCTAATATCAACATGGATTTTCATTTCATAAGTTTTTGAAATTTAAGTGTGGGGGGGAATGGATTTCATTTTTGGGTATCATTTCCTTACTTTCTGGTGTGTTATCATATGCTTGAGGACAAGCATCCATTTTAGTGTTGGGGGGAAGTTTCCATTTAGTGTGATTTGGTCATGTATTGTACAAATGATATTGAAAAGTGTTCAAAAAAATTGAAAAGTGTTCAAAAAAAGTTCAAAAAAAAATCAAAAAAATTTTTGAAACAAATGGGTTGTGTCTTGGGTAGGTCAAAAATCACTCTTCCTCAACCTTTGATCTTGTTATAACTATTAAAATTAGTGTCGTGAGGAGATCAAACATGGGTTGGTATATGACTGTGAGATCTGTCTCAAGGTCAACTTTCGAAAAAACAAAGAAAAAAAAAGGAAAAAAAAGAACACTTGCATTATATTCTTATATCATTGGGAGAAGTTTGGTGGTTTGTAAATATTTCATCTTCTCATCCCCTTCATATTTTCTTCCTCTATTTTGACTTTCTTCACATAATCATTCCCTTGTAAATATGTGTTTTCATTTCCTTCCATGTTTTATTTCAAAAAAATATGCATCGTTTTTCTATGTTGGTATTTTAACCCTCTTATTCTCTCTCTTGGACATTATATTCCTACCGTCCCATAGCCACAGAAAAACCCCATTGAAAAGACCTATTGATTATTATTCACTTTGGATAGGGACTGTAAGCTGAGATCTCTTTTCAAACTCTAAGATTTTCACTTTTGGTTGGTGAAAGAGTGAACCACCACAAATAAATTTTATCATCTTGAGAGGTGTGAGTTTTGAGTGTCCACATTCTCCATTTCTAAATTTGAGCATGGAAAAATGAATTAGTTTTGGAACATTGTTTCTGTAACAACTTGTGGTGGATTTCAAAATGGATGAGTGAAAAAGTCTAAACCTCCCTTGATTGGAGAAAAAAAAATTTAATATTTGTTGTTGAGTGAAAATTATTTTGTCATATTTTTATATTTGTTTCACATGAGGACATGCACAAAGCTAAGTGTGGGGGAGTTGATGTTATTAATATTTTCATGACTTATTATATTCCCCATTTACTTATTTTATATGAAATGTGCATAATTTGTGTGAAATATTAATGTTTTAATATTAAGTATAATTTTTGATCATTTTTAGAAGTAGTCTGATTTAGTCAGTTTAGTGTTTTATTAATAACTGTCACTATACTGATCCAAATTTTGTGGTTCCTATTTTGTAGGATTATACTTTCAATATAAAACATTTCATTAGAAGGTACCATGATCCAATTCTGTCATTTGAAGGGTCATATGGTCCTCACAAACAAGACCAAAGAATCTGTGAACAAACTGGACCATCCTTGAAGATTCATTTATTGGGCTCAATACAGAAGTCCAAAAACATTAACTCTCCACAATAATTCTGGGGACACTAAATTTAATCTTGGATAAAAATTTCAAGTCCCAAATCCAAGTACAAGGGACCCAAATAAATCTTTGAAGTCCAGCAAACCATTCTGGCCGAGAATTAAAATTAGTATAGTATGTATGACATATCTCATGATTTAAGCATCCAATAGAGCTAAGATTTTGCAATGTGAAAGAGGGGATATAGGTGGCCGACGTTTTGGAAGAAACCATTCAGATTTTAAGGCATCTTCATATTAAAAAACCCTTTCACATTATGGACTTCAAAAAGACTGGATTGAAATGGACAGTTTAACTTTGTTTAATCAACCAGAAATAACTTTTGATCCTTAAGTCCAAATGACTCCAAATTTTGCGAGTAGTCAGAAAACATTATTTTATACATCTTGGAAGAATGAGATAGTTGAAGATTTGGCTTTTCGAATAGCCAAATTGGCGATGCAAGTGGAGGGACAGATTGGGAATGCAAACAGTCCACTCCTTGGGCTATAAATACTCTCCCCTTCTCTCCTTGAGAGGGGTTGGCATTTCAGAAGAGAGGAGAGCATATTGGAACGACCAAGGCCTTGAAAAAGGCTTGGGAGGATCTTCCATACTCAATTTTTCACTTGAGAGACCTTTCCTCCTCTCTTTGTTTTCACTTACTTTCATGTTCTTCGTTTTTGTAATCTTGTAATTCTCTTTCTTTGTAATTCTGTTTTAATGAAAGTTACTTCTTCAATATCTCTTATTCTCATCCACCTTCTATAGTTTAATATTTATGTTCTTAAAATAGTTTAAATTCAGTTGAATCCCCTTCCCTTCTTTTGCTTCCTCATTCAATCGAATGTTCGTTTTTAATTATCATCATTGTTCGTGTGTGTGTGTCGACGTACCACTCTTTTCTTATCCCTTTCTTTTTCTTCTCTTATTAATTTATAATCATAATCATTATAACCAGATTATTAAACACCCAAATGGATGATTAAATCTCTCATTGGGGTGAGTTATAATTTAGGTATGTTAAGTGATTGAGAGCTTCTGCTCGATGAATATTCATTGAATTAACATTGTGTATGTTGGACTTAACATGTCATGGATTAATGACTTGTTTTGTTTAACAAGTGGTTTCCATGGATTATTGGAACCATAAATACACCACCATAAATAAGATCTGATTGAGATTATAACCTTAAGTTAAGGTAAGTCTTGGTTTAAAGCCTTAACACTTAGGAATTCTAATCAACATCATCTTGTGACATGGGTGTTAATTTAAATGCAATATAAAGCAAAGCTCAAGAATATCACAAGCTTAACTAACCTAATGATGAACTCACCCCAATCTTCATCAATTTGTTAATTCAAACATCATCCATAAATTATTTCATAAGCTTTGCAAAAAAAATCCCCCAATCAGGAAACAATCAACTAAAAACAAATGACTACTACAAAGTATCATCGCCAAGGATTCGACCCGAGTGTTGTTATACACATTAGCAGAGCACCGGAACTTTGACCGGTCGATAGGCGACAGTCGGCCGCGCGTTTCAACTATTAAATGAGAGTTTGCCAAAATCTTATGATATTTTTTTAAGGGTCTTCTAGATAAATCTTATCCATGGAAAACATAATATAGGGTATGCTTAGTATCGGAATAAATTGTTTAGTTACCTTTTATTTGATACTTCATGGAACTAAAATAGATTCATGGATCAATGTTATGGAATATTGAGGTTAAAATTTTTATGAAAGAGTTCATCAAAATTTAAAGGGATAATATACACCAAGAAATTTGTTCTTATTACATACTAAAATTAGAGTGTGTTACCTACAAAAAATTATATCAAAAAAATACTCCAAGATCAAAATGTTCCCCCTATTTAAGGAAAGACACCTTCACCCCACTAAAAAAAAGGGTGAACGATGTAGTTTTTCCAATAATTAATCTATTTGGTATTCAAGATTGAAATAGAAGTGAAATATTACTACTATATAAAACTAAGGCCCACATTATAGTGCACCAAGAATTTATAATATTTTATAGGAATTTTTTGGATAAAAAGGAAAGGGATGGAAAATGGGGGTACTTGAGTCATCTAAGGGTTATACACATAGATCCTTAGAGAAAGACCACATAACCTAGCTCTTAAGTTTAGACCAGGGTAAAATACCATTACCAAGATGATCCCAATGTAGGATAAGTGAAATGAATTAGGACATTTACCTCTCTAGTTCATTCCCTTTTCATACATATATCATGTAATACACAAGGATAAACCCTTGACTATGTTCCTTACCTATGTGAAACTCATCCATTTAACCCAAGTGTCCTCTCTAAACTTAGTGGAAACATTTTTTTCATTCTATCATCTAAAAATATAACTTTGATCAAATTTTTATATTGGTCTCTTTACTTACACAATCGGTCAATTTCCCACATTCATGTGGCCTTTATGATCATGTATCCCTTTGATAATGGGGACCTCACATCCAGTAAAAGATATCCCCCATGTAATTACTCTTATTACTACAGATCATTGAAGAGTTAAAAATTGTGTATCCCAATTGATAATAAGGATCCTTTGATTTGAGAGACCCATGGAATACCTCTTAGTCTTGTATTTTTACTTAGCTATTGAAGTATCCTTTTTTTATTTCCAGTCATTACAACCTAGTATAATCCCCATATACTTACTCAGTCCCACATGTTCTCCTTTTATATATTTCAGAATTTAGGTACCTTTCTTAGAGGAACACCTAATGATTGTTGAAATAGTGGGTTTCCTAGATCCAACTATTCAGTGATTTTGATTACCATATCATGTGTATAGTTAGTTATACATGATGTTTTCTTATCATTGTAGTATAGAAGTTTCTACATCCACTAATTAATGGTAGTGTCAATAGTTTAATTGAAATATCAAAAGGTTATATCAGATCCCAGGCTATAATGAGAACCTCGAGATACTATGACATTAATCTTAAACTAAGGTCCTATTCTCTAGATGCATCTTATTGATTGAACATAGTATATGTTATACTACCAGGTGTTGGGGGATCATAAGGATTGAGACTAATTCTCATGGAGTTCTCACTTGGTGATCTCGAGTAGTGAGATCATGAGGACAGACCCACCAATAGGAACACCACATGTTTTAGGTGTAATTAGATGTTCCAATCTACAGACATGTGTAATGGTCTACTGACTTGAGATCATTGCCAAAGTCTGCCATTTGATTGTGTACTTTGATGCAAGATGAAAACAATGATGATGAAGTCAGGGTGAGGTAGTTTATGTTGGGTGCATCATTAGTGGCATGACATTGGTTGAATGATCATGAAATGATTTTTTGCTTCCAAGTTAAGGAAGTAATATAACTCTGGCCATGTTGATTAGGATGGTAGTACCTTCATAAGATCATGGCCATGGAATTCAAAGGTAAATCCATCTAGTTAGATCAAAAAATAAAAAATCAAGAAAAGGGAAATGACATCGGTGTGCGTCCTGTTTTGAGATATTAAAGACAAAGATTATATTACACAGTGCATATTCATATGGTTGTTGTCACTACTATGGAAATCCTTATCTCTTTAGGGAACATTATTGGTTTCTAGATCCCACTCTTGGGCTGTGAATGAAATTAACCGCTATCGAGATAAGGGCCTAGAGGGTCACATAAAACAACATATTCATGAATCTACCATATTCATTTGAATAGGAGTTCTGGACATTATGGGCCCCACCATTGGGGTATGAGATTTTTCCAAGGAGATACGATCACCAATGTAATAAATAAATTCATATTATTCAAGTTAATAATAACAAGCATTGAATTTATTTATTAATTTTTTTTATAATCTTTAAAAGTAAATACATGAAAATATTAATTGAATGGATATTAGTTTAATATATTCAAGGTTCAATTAATTTTTATGTGAATGAAGAGTCAAGTTAGTGACTCATTTATTATCATGTAATATATTTATTATATTACAGGAAAATAATAATAATAATGACTCAAATCAGTAGTAAAAATATTTAATATATAGTGTGTTAATTATTGAGGGGATGGAGTGACAATTCTGGGTAATTTAATTACACACTATATATAGAAGAGGAGATCCTCACACTAGTGACTACTCATGGTAATTCTCTCTCTTTATCTCTCTCCTAAAATCTTTAGAGAGACACTCTGAATATAAAAGCTCAGATCGATCTCTCTCGCATGTATCATAAGAAAGATGATACAATGATCAACAGAGCATTGATATTTTTGTCAGAACTCCAAGATAACACCCAGATTTCGACGATCAGTGCTCCCACATGTTTTTGAAGTTCATGTGAATGATCTAGAGGAATTATACTTCAGATTCTTTAAGAAATGATAAAAACAATGAGAAAATATCATGTGTGGATTCAGATCTAAATAAGTATTATACCATTTTAATATCGTTCTTAATCACTTTCATGCATGATCCTGATGAAGTAATGGGGCATCGATTCTCTGACGTCGACAAGTTCATGTCGTTCGTTAGTGAAAATTTTTTAATCCAAATTTTGGGGTTTCAACTACATGCCCAGTGCCTTCAATTAGGATTAGAGGGATACATGATATTTTTAATCCAATAGAAAAATTAAATATGCATTAAACATAAAATAGGGTGTCTTTACGGTTCTATTTCTGCATACAGTTTGTAAATCTGATACCGGATGGCCTTTCTATGACCATCTAATGTTTTAATTTTAGATTGAATTAAAGCATATGAGTTTTAAATCATGAAGTATATATATTTATTTATAATAAAATGGATTAATGGAGGTGATTTTAGGTGATCAAATACAATTAACCCCATCACCGGGGGATTCTGGTCTCCAGAATAGTAATTTTCGGCCACTGAATATTTTCCACCAGTTATTAGTTTAATATTTTTATAATAATAATAATATATTTTTTCCAGGATGAGATATATCCTCTAAAAAATTTAAATTATTGTTTTGTGTGGACTTATAAAAATTATGGAGGCTTGACCAACGTATAAGTAATTAAATATATATATATATATAAAGTATTCTACAAGGGGTCTATGTGGACCCCCACCTTGGTTCCTGCCTGGGTAAACCCCATCCCCACATCCAGCCACCACTACCACCTTGAATAGCCGCCGACCACCAATCACCTAGGTCACAACCTCCTAACCAGTGTGAGACTGGAAACTCACTGAACTGAAGCCTTCCAGACCACCCCTTCGACTCCTCGCCAATACGCCTTGCCTCTCCCATATAGTTCTTTAATTGACTACTAGAAAACCCACCCTACTAAGGTTCGAGGTCTGTATGACCTCATCCATTTAGCCCTAAACTCTTTTGGTGAGACCCGTATATTACTAGCGTAGGGGCCAGCGCGACCGAACACCTTGTTCATCCATTTCTTCGAGTGACCGGAAAACCCATCAGATTGGTGTGGCGAACCACCTACCCCATCCGTGATGACCCTCCTAACACTATCTAAAACCGCTCGTATCCCCTAGTCTCGATGCCTACCACCTGTATGAAGCCTTCTCGACATACCATGCGGCACCTGTCGGCAGATCTCAGACTGACAACACATCTCCCTCTGGCCAAGATTCATCACCTGCTTAAAAGATCATCCTACCTAGACCAGGTCGCACCACCCCTAGGCCAAACCAGTATTAGATCTGATTTCATCCCATTCCACATAGTGGATAGGTGATGCTAGCCTGGTCCGATGAGCCCTAAAATAGTCTTGGGCGGGTCAGCCCATCCTGGAATGGGCATAGTCGGGCTTTCCCCACCCTGAATGCCCCTAACTGAGGTCTTCACCTATGAAAAAGTGCATGCATGGGTTTTACTCGACCCACAAAGGCTCTTCTCAGAGTTCTTGGGGCTCAAATAAAATTAATTTAATCAAAAATTAATTAATTTGATTGATTTAAATTCTTTTGTAAATTAAATTAATTAAATATATTTTTTGTATTTTAAAATTTTAATTTTATTTATATGTGTTTGAATTAATTTAATTTTGATGTTAAATTAATTAATTAATTAATTTAGTTTTTGGTTTTAAAATTAAATTAATTAACACGGCCGAATGACATAAATATTGAATTAAAATATGAGTGAATTTTTAATTCAATTATAATCCCCTTGAGTGTAATTTAATGCATGTTTATTTTTTTCCCCTGGATTTAATTTTAAATATGAAAGTTAATACATATTTATTGATCATGATCTTGATACCATCCAATGTATGTTTGGGTTTTTTTAATTTATTTAATTTATTACAACATTGGCTTTTTAATAAGTAGTAAAATATAAGACGATATGTGCATTGTTTCAGTGTCATTATATATATAAGGGCCTACGTGCCCATTATTAGTGTTGTATTTTATACCCCGAGGCCCCCTTGCATGTATGCGAGTAATGTTGTATAATGACAAGGTGATAAGAGACACACATCGTGCCAAGTGATGGTGATGCACCATATATGAGTTGGATGCATTGGATGGGAAGGTGCTACAACTTGAGTTACAGGTGACGCGACTCAAGGTATATCCCCAAGGATCTAGGTTGATTGATTATTCCCTCAAAGGATATACCATTAGAATAGGATCATGATCAGGCCATCATTTTATATTTTTATGGTTTATTATTTTTTGTGAATGTGTATTTTATGTGCGATCACATAAAAATAATAAACAAGTATGCAAGATAAAAAGAACATGTGACATGATATATTTCTCTATTTTATGTATGGTAAGTTGTGAGTACGATCACAAAGTATATGATAAGAAGATAGAAAATGATTTATTTTTTCACTTTAATAACACAAAAAACCTCATAGAAATATTAAGTCTAAACTGCCTTCCATCATTCACATTTGGACAAAACCAGGTGTTTGGGGTGCCGGCCATGCCATAACTGAGGGTTCTACTTACTGCTGAGGAATATTTTTTGAGAGTGGTGGGTTGACATAACTGAAGTTGTCGTAAGTATTAGCCATAGATAACTTTATATAATTATATAGGCAAGAGTTGAGTAAATCAAGTCAATATTTTAGAAGTTGGGACTTCACTCAGTAGATCAAAGAACTTTGAGATAATGTTGTTGGCCAGCCAAAATCCCACCTTGAACCCTCTAAGTAGTGGCATGGCCATAGTTTGTAGACTATGAGGAGAGGTTCCAGGATACTTTACAATATAGTACTCAAGTGATAGAGTATTATGATTATAGAATAGAGGGATTCTAGAATTCAATAAAATAGTTGGATAAATTAAAATATTTAATCATTTAATCAAAATGTCTAAACTGGTAATCATGACAAAAGGTAAAAATATACTACAAATTATTTTTATAGAAAATGGGAAGTTATAACACAATAATTAATTTCAATAAATTATGGACAAAGCAAATTTCCTCACCATCATAGGTATTCAAGAATAATAATGGTTATTGCACACAATACTATTGGAAACATAGGGTAACATTGTGCCTATATCTATTAAACTACCTCAGGAAGTGAGGGTGAAATTGATTAAAGGAGACTCATATACAAAGCATATGATGATCATGTAATTATGATTTCATCATAATCAAATGCTAGTTTTAGTCCCTACATTAGGACATGGATGATATAAGATGAGGTATTTTCTCTGAGTGGTTTGTAAGGAGAAAGCAAAGCAATGATATGAATAGGTAATGGTTACACTGGATCTTTGTAAATTGAAAGGCGGGTTATGATCTTTCAATACATTATATTCTTTTTCATCCCTTTAATTAAGTCTCATTTTAGGTATAAAATGAGAAATTATTGAGTAAATGCTTCATTTCCTATTTAGGTAAGGATCACCATGTAAATAAAAATGTAAAAGACAAATTAATCTTTAACTCTTATGAAAAAAAATTGAAAGGCATATGAAAAAAGGCCAAAGACAAGTAATACCAGAAGAACATTTGAAACATACTTTAATGAAAGATGTATTAACAAAGGTTACTTTCTTTTCACATCATAAAATAAAACAATGGATGTTTAAATGCAATTAACTGAATTAAATAATCAAGTTACCACTTCTTATTCAGGTTTATTCATCAAAGTAAATTGTAATGTTACAGTTTTACTTCTTGGATATTAAATACAATATTATTATTACATATTTTTATTGATATAAAGTAACCAAGTAAGTATATAAATATTACTAGAAGTTAGGTATATTATCTAAGTTTATGAGAAAGGGTGATACCTAGGTCAGTGGTGAGAAGTGAACGACCTATTTATTACCGATTTAAAGATTCATGTAGAACTATTATTAAGTATAACTGAAAAATTAATATCACATTTCTTTAGAGACATGGATACATTATTACAGGTTCATGAATTATTGTTGTTTTTGATATTTAATACTCAACAAATTGTTTAGTAATACTTAAATTGTAGGCAATACCGGATGAATATAAAAATGTAAGACTTTTATACCCAGTTGTGGAAAGATAATTCTTCATCAAGTAAAACTAAAAGTGGACATTAATTTTATAAGCTTTATGGTATTTAGGATCAGTACAACTAAACACCTATGGTTTTATCAATTTCTTTAGTTTGAAAAAAAACCTTTAGAAATAAAGGTAAGACACAAAGCTTTTGGAATTAGTTCAACAAGAGTGCGTGGATTATTCCAAGAATAAGATAGAGGTATATATACTTCATAAGATTCCTTTAATTCATTAAGGAATAATAACACAAAGTATAATATATAAATGGTTATAACATATAAGTTTCTTCGATCCGATATGTCGAAGACTATTTTGACCAAGCATTCATTGATCATGATAATGTAGAGTGGAGTTATTCCTAAACACACATTACCTTATCTAAATCAAAACATTGATGTTAATAGGGATAATCAATGATAAAGTCTTACATGTCAACATTGATAAAAAAATGTAGCATGACGAAATTATTGAACGCATATTTTATACATTAGAGTTATGATATAAGTAGTATCAATGGTGCAACTAGAAAAAACATATGTTATATTTCATGATGTGATTCAAAAATAATCGCAATATCCCATAATAATATTCCAATTAATATGAAAAATGAATATCATATGAGTTTTAGTATGATGAAAATCCATTATGTCATAAAACAAGTGTTTAGATGCAAAGAGTTGATCAAGTAAAAAAACATTAATCAGAATCAAACACATTTTGAATCTATTTTAATTATCCTAATGGGTGTTTAGGATATTACAGAAAAACATAAAGTAGAAAAGTAGTAGTCAAGTGATTGATTACATATCTATAAGGGTTAACACATCTTTTGAGATAGTGGGAGCCAGATTGAATTGGGCTTAGAAAATGCCTGAGATTCACAAATAATTGGCATAGGAACTATTTGCACAAGTACATATGAAACATGAATGTTACAGAGACACGAACTGCATATGAAGGTTAAAACCATGGTGATGGTTTTTGTATTCATCGCAGTCGATGATAAATTATTCATTTCAAACAATATTTCCAACAGGTAAGCAGTATATAACGATTAGATAAGATTGAAATGACTAATTAAAATTCAAACAATGGATTCCATGTACCAAAGTGAAAAGGGGATTATTATTTTGAATACTTTGGTGGGTATTAAAGTGAAAAGATACATGGATGGTACAAGTGTAGTACCAATAAGGACCGATTGGTAATACCAGGTCATTATACCTAAATCCATTAGAATTTCACTTGTCACAAATAATTTCTATGATCATATTGTATTGATCATTAGATGTCATGATCATCAAACGTGGAAATTTTCTATATGATACAGCCAAGAACTGATGGTAATGTCACATAATACTAATAAAGGTTTCAAGTTACTAAAATCCAGTTTATGAATGAAGTAAGCAAAGAGATCATAGAATATAAATTTGAAATAAGTGTTTTCCATGTGTCTACTAGATGTTAGTGGAAGTTCCTGTGTTTTCAAGTGAAATATGTTCTATAACATATGGAAAATGAATATTGGTATTATATTTAGTTAGGAACACGATGAAAATAATTCTCCAGTGATTGAATTAAAGTAGAAACATTATTTCTAGGGAACATGAACTATATAGGAAGATCTAACGATTTCTTAGACCTATTCAATCATACATATAATGACATGGTATTGAAAAATACAAGACATAACAAATCAAGATAGGTATTGTTATTAATGTCGCATGGAATTATCTCTCTATGATGACATGTTTAAGACATGGGAATAGATTAATGTGGTGAGTTAAATTTCATATGCTTTAGCGATGGATTAATCACATATTCCATGATATGTACAAGAATTTATATTTACATGATATTATTTATAGTAGGAAAATATCTGTTATATCCGGTAGAAATGCAAGTGAAGCAGTCAGAACTATCTAATTGTACCTTTTCAAGTACAAAAGATATGTACCTGCTAAGTGGAGAAGAAAGGATACTAGTTTGGAGGGGACACAAACTAGTATTCCTTAGAATAATTATATCTAGTATCATAGTTAGTCTAAGTTTATGAGCGAGACAACCTCATATAAGTTAGCAGTATCCATACCTACAAATACCGAGTATGTTGCAGCTTCTAAGTCACCTGAGAAGCAGATATACACAAAAAAAATCCAGTTCTTGGAACCACAACAAGTAAGAAGAGGATTATCATAATGAAAATTATGATATTATTACTAGCCAAGATGTCATGTTATGAAAGTGTAAAAAAGGTATATACTTGGGTTTACCACTTATTGGGAAGTCTTACTCAAGGAGATGAGGCCACATATAGTAAAATAACCACGTGGCAGAAATGTGGTAGGCCCAACATCTAAAGCTGTCACTCAACTGAAACTTGATCTTGATCATGTGAGAATCTAACAAGTTTGGTTAGTAAGCTGTATCTAGTGCAAGTGGGAGTGTTGAAATAGTGGGTTCCCTAGACCCAACTATTCAGTGATTTTGTTTACCGTATAATGTGTATAGTTAGTTATATATGATGTTTTGTTACCATTATTGTATAGAATTTTATATGTCTACTATTTAATGGTAATGTACGTAGATTAATTTTCATATCAAAAGGTTATAGAAAATACCAGTCTATAATGAGAACCTCAAGATACTATGAAATTAATCTTAAAATAAGGTATTTTGGTCTAGATGAATCTTACTGACTAGGCACAATAGATGTTATACTATTAGGTGTTGGGGAATTATAATCATTGAGACTTCTTCTCATGAAGTTTGCACTTGGTGATCTCGAGTAGTGAGATCATGAGGACATACCCGCCAATAGGAACACCACATGTTTCAGGTGTCATAGGATGTTTCTATCTAAGAACATCTGTAATGGTCTACGGACTTGAGATAATTTCTAATGTGTTCCATTTTATTGTGTACTTTGATGTAAGATAGAAAACCATGATGATGAAATCGTGGTGAGGTAGTTTGTATTGGGTGCGTCATTAGTGGCATGACATTGGTAGAATGATTAATAAAGGTTTTTTTGCTTCCAGGTTAAAGAAGTAATATATCTCAGGGCATGTTGATCAGGATGGTAATACCTTCATAATACTGTGGCCATGGTAGTCGAGGGTAAATCAATCTAGTTAGATCAAAAAATAATAAATCAAGAAAAGGTAGATGACACAAGTGTGTGCCCTATTTTATGATATATTAAAGACAAAGTTATTATATTACATAGTATGTGTTTGTAGGTTGGTTATCCCTGTTGTGACAATACTTATCTCTTTAGGGGACATGATGGGTTTCTAGATCACACTCTTGTACTGTGAATGATATTCACTATTATCGATATAAGGGCTTGGAAGGTCACACACAATAGTGTATTCGAGAATCTTCCCTATACAATTGAATAATAGTTTTATACATGGTGGGGCCCACCACTGGGGTCTAAGATTTTCCAAGGAGATACGATCACTAATGAGATAAATAAATTCATATTATTCATGTTAAGAATAATGGGCATTGAATTTATTTATTAAATGTATTTACAAGCTTTAATGTAAATACATGAAAATATTAATTGAATGAATATTAGTTTAATATATTCAAGGTTTAATTAATATTTGTGGGAATGAAAAGTCTAGTTAATAAATCATTTATTATCATGTAATATATTTATTATATTACAGGAAAATGATAATAATATTTATGACTCAGATTAGTAGTCATAATATTTCATTTATAGTGCATTAATTATTCAGGGGTCGGAGATACAATTCAGGGTAATTTAATTACACACTATATATAGAAGAGGAGATCCTCCCACTAGTGACTATTCATGGGAATTATCTCTCTTTATCTGTCACCCACAATCTAGAGATTGATGCTCTGGATATAGGATCTCAGATCGATTAATCTCTCAGGCACCGCAAACAAGATGATGTAGTGATCGTCAGAGCATCGAAGGCATCATTGAAACTCCACGCTAGCAGCTAGATTTCAATTGTCAGTTCTCCCACATATTTTTTAAGAATGTTTATAAAATATAGATGAATTCAACTTCATATTCTTTGAGAAGTAATAACCAATGACGAATAGAGATCGTGCGTAGCTTCATATCAAAACTAGGTATTTTACGGTTTTAATATTGTTTTTAATCTCTTTCACATGTGATCTTGAAGAATTAATCAGGAATAAATTCACCGACATAAAAAATGTCATGTTTTTAATTAGTGAAAAATTTTAAAATCCTAATTTTGGGGTTTTCGCTGCATTCCCAATACCTTCAATGATGTCAACCCTAGTAGCTGTAGGGGTTTCCTCCACCTAGGCAGTCATTTCAGTGTAAGCTCCACACTTTCATCTAGATTTATTAAAGAATTATATAACTAGGTTTCCTCCATCATAAAAATCCCAATACTATTAGACTCAATAATTGAATAAATTTTCTCATCCCTATGGTTTTCTACTCAATAAAAGACCCACACCTTTATTTGGATCATCTATTAATGCAAATATTAAGAGTCACTTGTGCATAATTCTCACACATAATCCATTTATAGACATATTATTCCTTATGGTCCTAGTCATTAAACCTTAAATTATAAGATAAAATAATCTTGGTTTCATGACCTTAAAATAAATAACCTTTGGTCTTGATTGCATGACCTTAAAAGGTAAACAATTGATCCAAGTTATACAACATTAAAATGGACCCCATTGAACATTATTGCATGAACTTAAAAATTCATGATATATTTCATGCTCATATAGAATTAAACTAATTTTTATTCCTTATTTATTATAATAAAATTTCTATCCCCATTCACCTAGTTATCATTCCATTCATTTGGATTTAAACTACGTTTCCATACTATGTGCTTTTTTATCCCCCCATAGAAAATATATAGGAAGCCATATGTTGTATCAGTACCAACATTATTTCACATTATACCTTTCACTATCCTATATTAATTATAAAATAGAATTAAATGAAAAAATGGATTCATATTAATCGTTAAAAAATTGCGTAATTACTAACTTATATTAAATCTAGGATAATAAAACTCTTTTTATAGTTTTCCTTGAAATGAATTAGTATCGACCAATCAATTTCATTAAACTGAAACCAGTAATTTTATAGTGAAAGATTTAATAAATATTATTAAATATATGATATAATGTTAAACTAAAAAAATTATTATTTTTTGGATAAATCGACCTCATATACTCTCAATTTTTATTCTTACATCATAAGAAACTAATAAAAATAGGTCCTTGAAAGAAAATTATAGAAACATAAAAATAGAGAGCTTAATATGAAATACTTTAGCTTTAAAGGATATTGATTTGAGATGCATCTTAATTTTTGACAGTATAATAATGGAGTTGTTTTGGAATTTTTCTATACAGTATAAATAGAACATGTAGTCGATGGACATCAGAGCCTCAGTTTCCCTAACTAACTAGGGGTAATGGGATAGATGTTAGGGTTTATATAAATCAGAAAAAAGTAACAATGCATACTGATATTACTATTTATTCAAATAATACTACCTCATATTTGAGGAACCAATAAAAAAACTCTCTAATACAACTCTTTCAACACCAAAAGGTGAATACTATAATGTCAAAGTACCTCCACTATAGTATAATTCTAACCTTGGAAACAACCTGTGAAAATATAAAAGTATTAGGCCACAATGGATTAATTAATTTTGATAAGATATAAAAGATAATATTCCCCCCATAGATATTTTAAACCATTTCAGATGCCTCTCTCAGGAAAAAAATGCTCACCTTCACTACTCGGATGAAGCTAAGGGGGACATCTCCCATATCTATCTGATAACTTTGGGGTTTTCTCAGAGGGATCCCACCAATTTTAGACTTCACAACCATTTCATGACCCCAATCTCCCAAGAAATTGTTGAGGAATACCGAAATCAATTTTTATATACTTTAGAACCTAAGAGGAGAGCCTATCAAGGGTAATTAGTCACTAAAATTCATAATTAGGTTAATGTTCCTTTCATTTTCATCACCCAAAGAACATTTCTTATTCTGATAGAAGCATGGGGAAAATTTTAGATCACCTTAATTTAGAAACCCTAAAAATATTTGGGTTGTTCATTGGTAATCCAATCAGAAAATATTTTCCACCTAAGGGAGAACAACACCCATTTTATAGGAACACCCCATAAAAATTTGAGTAGCAGCCATAGAGTACCTCCCCATGGTACCCACTATGTAGGTTATCCCCATGATGAATAAGTAGTCCACCACAGAGTTCCCCATCATAAAAATCATCAATTAAGAAAACATGGAGGTCATACCTATAGTGATCACCTTATAGGTCCTCCCCATGATGAATCAATAGTTATCCATGAAATTCCCCCCCCCCCCCCCATAGAAATAAAAAATAAATAAACCATGAAAATCCTCCCCATGTTTCTCTCCATAGATATTCTCACAATTATAAATCAACGGTTCAAGATAAATTTCCTTCCCATGGGAATCTAAAATCAAGACACTATAGAGGTATTCTCCATGGTTCTCACCATGGAGGTCTTACTCATGATGAATTAGTAGTCCACCACTGAGGTCCTCCGGATTGTGATCAAAAATCAAAGAACCTCAAATTCTCTTCCCATATTTTCCACCACGGAGGTCCTAACCAATATTAAATAGACAACTAACATGGCTTTCCTCCCTATTTTGATGATAAAAAAACAAATATCCATGGAGTTACTCCGCATAGTTCATACTATAAAGGTCCTCCCCATGATGAATAAAAATATGCCACAAATGTAACACCCGAGACTTTTATGAGAAATGTTTTGTTTTTATGTTATATAAATCATCAAAGGAATCTTTCACTACACACAACACTAGCTTGACTTGCTTTACATGCAATCACGTCCTTCCTCGATAGCTTCTGTCGTATGCAATACCGAGTTTCACTAAACAACAATATGCTATTAAAATATTACTAAACTAGCCGTTATGAATAGTAATACCCACTTTTTGAAATTTTATTTTCCAAAATGGACTTCATTTTTTGTTTCGGAAGATCGAAATTTTCCTAGGGTGAAATTTTGGTATTTTTCTGAAAACTTTCAATTTTTGATGAATAGTGAAAACACTAGGTTACTATTTAAAAATCGACTTTTTATTTAAATAATTATTTATTTTATTTAAATTTCTTTTAGGTCAAAATTGATACATAATACCTATATAAGTTCAATTCAATTCATTGGAGTCATTTTATAATAATTTTAGATATATAAAAATTTTATTTAACTTTTCACCGTCTTTTACCCACCTCCTAGGAGAATTTTCAAATTTACATAAAACTTAATTTTACTGCTTCTGTGAGTGGAATTTCGAAAATCTGAGAGACATGGTTAATATCAAGGACTAAAATGTGGTTCAATGAGATGAAAATAATTTTTGGTGAATAGTAACTTTTTACTTGTTTTACCACGATTAAAAGTAAATAGGGAAATTAAGGGTAAAAATGTTATTATTATTACCCTAACACATGTACTAATTCTATTGGATAAGTGTAATTTGACCAAAAACAACATTAGGAATAAAATATGATCATTTAGGCCCACTTGGATTAGATTAAGACATTTATTATTAATTTATTTAATGAAGGGTTAAAATAGTTAAAATCAAAGTTTAATAACAAAATCATTTTTAATATAGGGTTATACATAAGATAAATTCGACTATAAATATTCATTATAAATCTAAAAATATTTCCTACATAATTGTATTTTATTTTAAGATTTTAGACAATAAATAATTTATTTTATGTATGACACAATGATGATGCAGTAATTATCGTATTAATGAAATATTGACATAATTGATGTTATAAATACCCAAATAAATGTAATTTGAGACTTTTTATGACTTAAAACACTTTACTCGGTTAATATGACATGTTAGTATTGATTTAATTAACTTTTTTCGAACTAATATTTTTGTTATGATTTTCACAAAAATCAATTACCAAATAGTGTCAAAATTGACATAAAATAGTTTTTAAAACAAATATTATATTATTAATTGTTATTTTATTTCTAAAAATCTAAGGCTCAGCCAAATGACATAGATAAGGTTATATATATTAATAATAAACAACTTGGGCTTATTGTGGCTTGTTATAGTAATTTTATTAACCTTATAGTGTAAGAAAACAAGAAGACACGGTAAAAGTTAAATTATCTAACGTAAAGATAAATCTAAATGATAAGGTTAAAAAAGATACCTAAACTTGTCTAAATTCTATTGGGTGAAAGGATTGCGACCCATCCCCACCTTAGCTTATAAATAAATCAATTTGGAGCTATTAAAAACCGAATATGACTTTATAATAAAATAATAGTTTTAGTTTTTTCTAAGGTGCCCCTATCCTCCCTTATAAAAGGGCACCTCCTCCCTATCATCCTCTCACTACTTTGAGCCTTAAATATCGGAAAAACCCTGAAATATTATCTTCTCCACTTCCCTAGAAACATCCTAGAGGTCCTGGTCTTCTTCAAAGACCAATTTTAGTTCCCTAAGAGGAGGTCTCAAAGAGGCGCTTCAAAGAAGAGGTAATGTTCGTTACCGATTATTTCAACTTTATTTCTTCTTCCACTTATTCTTCTTTAGTTGTTTCATTATGAAGTAATAACATCAGTATCACTCATATACTTATATGTTATTATAATTATTAAACAACCCTATTTAACCATCTATCCATCCTACGGAAAACGACATCACCGCGCGTGCGTACGTACGGAATACCGTCTCCACGCCGTGGTGTAATCTATTTTCCACCACCACCTTTCTTGTATGGGTATAATGGTGTAAATAATAACTATATATGATTATTTGAAAGTGATATTGATTCTGAAATAGTATACATACACTCCAATACAATTCCACGATCATGGAAACGATATCATCGCTCATGCGTACATACGGAATACCATCTCCACGATGTGATGCGACTCGTTCTACATGATATTCATTCAATAATTATTATATAAATGAATTGAATGAATTAATATGATATATATTACATTAATAACATTCTGGAAATGAGTTATATATAACCTAACAAGAATAATAAGAATTTATTCGACAAAACACGCATAAGAACAAAAAGTAATAAACACCTGAATAACAAGTAACAATGAAATATTACTAATAAGAAGCTAAGAATATGGACATATATGATATCATAACAATGATTATGATTCTATAATGAGTCAATGACATTATTTAAGTCATTATACAGGAGGTTCTGACACTTACGAAGCAAATCGGACATAAGGTAAGGGAAAATATCACAATCTCATTTTTATCTGAGATTGTTTGTACTTTGATATTTACTGGGGTGTATTTTATCATCCACATCCATGTTTACTCAATATTTAATATTGTTTCCATCCAAATACAATTTTTTAAATCCAATTTTACCCTTCAGTGAGTTTTTAGTAAAAGATATGAAAGGAATTTTTTGTCGTTTTTCGTACGAGGTACTATTTGACTTTTCCGACAAAAGTATGAGAAGAATGTTTTTTTAACTTATACTGAATGAATGTATTTTTAAAACATTATTTCCAAGAAGCTTCCTTTACAAGTTTTCATGTTTATTTTTAATCAACTTCTTTTAGTTTAAAATCGTATGACAGGTTAATAAAGGAAAAAATGTTTTTGAAGTAAAAAGGATATTTTCCTCAAGAATGGAGTTTAAGTGTTTTATAAACATTATTTTCTATCTAAGATAAAATAGGTTTCTATTTATATCCCTATTATTACATTTATTTGATTATGTTGTGATGGAATTATTTTTATGAATTCCTTTATCTTATATGAATTGTTTTATGATGTCACGATGTTTAAGAATCCCATTTTTATTACATGGGTTATGCAATGATGTATGATTTATGATTTTGTGGCACACATAAGAATGGTATCATTATGAGATGGGTGGGACCTATATATCCCTCCAATTCATTGGGTAAATATTTATATCTCATGAGATAGACATGGCTGGAACGGCAGGTTAAACCGGTTTAGTGAAATAGGTCTGAAACGAGGAGTGAACTCGGTTCAGAAATGGACTTTGTCCGCTAAGATAGTCTTGGAAATGAGTCTTGAGTACTAAGAAATGATTCTCTATGATTATGTGTGTATGCCACAAAGTTTTATTTTTTAAGTTATGATTATTGGGATTATATTTCACTACTATGATTTATCTCATGTTATGAAATTATGATCTCTTTTGCAGGTTAAAATTTCTAAAATGTTATGTTCTTATGAATATGATGTGATTGATATTTATTTTGTTTACCCTTATTGAGCATTTGATCTCACCCTTTTGTATGTTTTCTTTCCCCAGGTCAGGAAGAAGGTTATTAAGTAGTATATTCCAAAAGGTACTCTAGATATGATGAAATAAATGGGAAACGATGTAGATGATTTATGAACCAGTTGTTTATGTTTCCCAGTTTCCAAAGACACTATACCTATATGGTCCTGTCCTGGTTTTGTTATATGTTGTAACAAGTGTGATTCAATTCTGAAGTAATAACAATGTATGTAAAGTATGGATCGTTATAGTTGGTATCAGAGGAAAGGTATATTCAACCTTTGGAAACTAAGATGTGAAAGCCTTAGTAAGAACCCTAAGGATAAGTCTAAGCATAGAACACAATCTTAGTGTTTTAGAAATGGCCATGAAAAACCTATGATAAGACCTTAAGTGTGAAATTTTATTCTTGATTATGTGTTTTCCTATTATAATTAGTGTTTCTCACACTGTTCTTCTTGGTTTTAGTCAATTGCTGGAACCCGAAGGAATCATGTTAATGTGGAATGCGACGGGAAATGCAATGATTGTCCCCCTGAGAAACCAAACGTTATGGGAGCTAGAATGAAAAATTGTGTAGCCATGCTCACACAACTTTCTCAAGATATGAATCATACATGACTTCCAAACGAGCAAAGGAAGGAGCAACATTCTTTTGAATCCTTCATGAGGCAGCGTCCACCTTCATTCAGCGGGTCTTCTGATCCATTTGTGGCTGAACAATGGATCAGTACCACTAAAAAGATTTTTTCAGTTCTTCAATGTTCTGAACATGATAAAGTCATCTTAGCAGTGTATCGTTTGGAAGGAGATTCTGATCAATGGTGGAATATTATTATGAATACGAGGCAAAGGGATGAAATTTAGTCCATGGAATGGGACGAGTTCAAGAAATTATTTTTCAATAAGTACTTCTCTCGTATTCTCCGACCAAAGATGGAGAAGGAATTTCTTGAACTAAAGAAAAAGGATGATGAATCTATTGGTACCTACAAAGAAAATTTTACAAGACTTGCAAGGTACGCTTCAGGTATTATTATCCAACCTGAGATTAAGATCGATCGATTATTTAGTGGCTTAAAACCAAGTCTTCGAAGGGTGTTAGCCATAAGGGACTTCAATAGCTACAAGGAAATTGTTCGATGTGCTCTCAAGGTTGACATGGAGATTAAAGTAACACATCAGTCATATGGGTTTGATAAGAAGAGGAAAATGGAATTCAAAGGAAAATATAAAGAGCACACTGAAAAGAAGATGATTTTTCTCTTATGCACAAAGTGTGGAAAGAAACATGGAGGAAATTGTCTTAAGGGGACAAGAAAATGTTATAAGTGTGGGAAAAAAGGTCATCGGGCAATTGAATGTCGAAATAATGGGAAGAAGATGTCTAATGATGCAAACAAAGGAAGGGATACGCAGAATGAACCTACTACCCTTAAATGTTTCAAGTGAAAGGAGATGGGGCATTATGCCAATCAATGCCCAAATACAAGGGTTGATGATGATGATCTATGTCAACAAACTCTTAAGGCCAAAGACAAAGGAAAGTCACATGCAATTTCTATCAGTGATGTGGAGTACGATAACGATGTGGTGAAAGGTACACTTACCATCCACTCTAAAGTAGAAAATGTTTTATTTGATTCTGGATCCACCCACTCTTTTATTTCTAAATAATTTTCTAAGGGTATCACTGTATTACCTCAACAATTAGATGTTGAGTTATCTGTGACAACCCCTAATGGCACAACAGTCGCATCAAAAGTTCAAAATTCTTCTCTGATTGAAGTTGTGGGAACGTTCTTCCTACAAATCTTGTGATCCTTCCTATAGTGGAATTTGATGTGATTCTTGGCATGGATTGGCTTTCTTTATATGGAGCTCATATCAATTACCAAAGAAGGGAAGTCACATTTCATATTCCAGATCAATCTATGATCGTCTATCGATGCAAGGATGAACATAACCTTCCAGTGGAAATTTCTTCCATCTTATGGGTCTTGATTCCACTAAATGAATGTTATTTATCTCAAATGGTTGGTGAGAAACTCACGATTAAGAATATTCCCATTGTATGGGAGTTTTATGATGTCTTTCCGGATGAATTGTTGGGTCTTCCACCAAATCGTGAAGTCGAGTTTTCAATAGAACTCGTACCGGGTGCTTTGCCTATTTCAAAGACACCTTATAGAATGGACCCAATTGAGTTGTAGGAATTAAAGAAGAAACTCCAAGATAATATTGATAAGGGATTCATATGACCTAGTGCGTCACCTTGGGGAGCACCTATTCTGTTTGTTAAGAAGAAAGATGGATCAATGAGACTCTGCATTGATTATCGAGAACTTAACAAGATCACTATCAAGAACAAATATCCTCTCCCGTGCATTGATGACTTATTTGACCAACTACGAGGAGCTCAATAATTTTCCAAGATTGATCTTCGTTCCGGGTATCATCAATTAAGGATCAAAAGGGAGGATAAACCAAAGACGGATTTCTGTACAAGGTATGGACACTATGAATTTATAGTGATGCCATTTGGTCTTACTAATTCCCCTGCTATCTTCATAGATCTGATGAATAGAGTCTTTAGAGACTATCTTGATCAGTTTGTGGTAGTCTTTATAGATGATATTCTTTTATATTCAAATAGCAATGAAGAACATGAAGATCACTTGAGAATTATATTGAAGACCCTGAGAAAGGAGATGCTTTATGCCAAATTTACCAAGTGTAAATTCTGGCTTCAAAAAGTTTCATTTTGGGTCACAGAATCTCAAAAGAGCAGATATATGTAGATCCAGCAAAAACAGAGGTTATCGAAAGATGGTTGAGACCAACAACAGTAACCGAGATCCGAAGTTTTCTTGGTTTAGATGGATATTATCGACGTTTTGTAAAATAGTTTTAACGATTATCTAATCCACTCACCAAGTTGACTCGAAAAGGAGTTAAGTTCGTGTGGATGGAGGAATGTGAAGAGAATTTCAAGGAGTTTAAAAGAAGGTTATCCAGTGCACTTGTACTGACACTTCCTTGTAGTGGAGAAATGTTTGTGATCTATAGTGATGCATCCAAGAAGAGGATGGGGTGTGTTCTTATGCAAAACGATATGGTGATAGCTTATGCCTCACGACAGTTGAAAATCCATGAGAAAAATTACCCAACTCATTATTTGGAGTTATCTATGGTAATATTTGCATTAAATATTTGGAGGCATTATCTTTATGAAGAAAGGTGTGATATTTATACTGATCATACAATTTTAAAGTATATTTTCACACAAAAGGAGCTAAATATGCGCCAAAGAAGATGGTTAGAGCTTATTAAGGATTACAACAGCTCAATTCATTACCACCCTGGGAAAGGAAACAAGGTGGCAGATGCATTAAGTCGACAAGACCATACTAGTTTATCCATAATGAGGATCACAAAAGATCCAATATTTATGGATTTACAAAGGATGGATCTTCGAATTATAATGGAAGGGGAAAATTGTATCTTTCTCAAATGAATGTTCAACCATCTATACATGTGAAGATTAAAGAGGCACGGAAAAAAGATGTAGAGTTACAAAAGAAGGTGAGAAATGTTCCTGAATTCAACCTTGATTGTGATGGGATAATAAAATTCAGAAATCGGGTTTATGTTCCTCCCATCCCAGAATTAAAGAAGGATCTCTTGGATGAGGCTCATAGTTCTTCATTCTCTATTAATCCTGGAAGCACGAAGATGTATAGGGTCCTGAAAGAGTACTTCTGGTGGGAAGGCATGAAAAGAGATGTTGTTGAATATGTCTCTCTATGCTTGGTTTGTCAGCAAGTTAAAGCTGAGAAACAGAAGTCTAAGGGGATGTTACAACCATTACCCATACCTGAATGGAAATGGGAAAACATCACTATGGACTTTGTCACTGGACTTCTTAAAACATCAAAAGGAAATAATGTTATATGGGTCATAGTTGATCGTCTTACAAAGTCATCACACTTCATTGCTATTAGAGAGGATTTCTTTTTGGATCAGCTTGCCAGGATATTTGTGAAATAAGTGGTAAGATTGCATGGAGTACCACTTTCTATTATATCTGATTGAGATCCAAGGTTTACCTCGATGTTCTGGCGAAGTCTTCAACATACTCTGGATACAGAGTTGAGTTTCAGCATAGCTTATCATCCTCAGACAGACGGTCAGTCTGAGAGGACAATTCACACTCTAGAAGATATGTTGAGAGCTTGATCTATGGATTTCAAAGGTGGTTGGGATCAACACCTACCTTTGGTGGAATTTTCTTATAATAATATCTTTCACTCTAGTATTCATATGGCTTCTTATGAAGCTCTCTATGGAAAGAAATGCAGAACTCCAACTTACTGGGATGAAGTTGGGGAAAGAAAGCTATTATGACCTGATCTTGATGATGAGATGGCAGAAAAGGTCAGATCTATTCAACAACACATAGGAGTAGCTCAGATTCGACAAAAAAGTTATGCCAATAACCGAATAAAAGACCGTGAATTTGAAGTGGGTGATAAAGTGTTCTTACGAAAATCTCCTTAGAAGAGAGTAATGAGATTTTGAAAGAAGGGAAAGATGAGCCCTAGGTATATCGGTCCTTTTGAAATAATGGATCATGTTGGGAAGGTAGCTTACCGATTGGAGATTCCACTGAATCTCTCCCAAGTTCACGATGTGTTCCATGTATCTCTCCTGAGAAAGTACATACCTTATCCTTCACATGTACTCAGCTCAGAAGTTGTATCGCTGGAGCAAGATCTTTCTTATGAAGAATAGCCGATAGAGATTCTGGATCATAGCGAAAAAGTTCTATGGAACAAGACAACTCGCTTGGTGAAAGTTTTATGGAGTAACCACCAATTAGAAGAAGCTACATGGGAGCTTGAGGATATGATGAGGGAGAGGTGTCCTCATCTTTTTGTTACAAAGTGATGAATTTCATGGGCGAAATTCATTTTAAGGGGGGTAGAATGTAACACCCAAGACTTTTATGAGAAATATTTTGTTTTTATGTTATATAAATCATCAAAGGAATCTTTCACTACACACAACACTATCTTGACTTGCTTTACACGCAATCGCGACCTTCCTCGATAGCTTGCGTCGTACGCAGTACCGAGTTTCACTAAATAATGATATGCTATTAAAATATTACTAAACTAGCTGTTATGAATAGTAATACCCACTTTTTGAAATTTTATTTTCCAAAATGGACTTCATTTTTGGATTCAGAATATCAAAATTATCCTAGGGTGAAATTTTGGTATTTTTCTGAAAACTTTCAATTTTTGATGAATAGTGAAAACACTGGGTTACTATTTAAAAACCGACTTTTTATTTAAATAATTATTTATTTTATTTAAATTTATTTTAGCTCAAAATTGATACATAATACCTATATAAGTTCAATGTAATTCATTGGAGTCATTTTATAATAATTTTAGATATATAAAAATTTTATTGAACTTTTCACCGTCTTTTACCCACTTCCTAGGAGAATTTGCAAATTTACATAAAACATAATTTTAGCGCTTATCTGAGTGGAATTTAGAAAATCCGAGAGACACGGTTAATATCAAGGACTAAAATGTGGTTCAATGAGATTAAAATAATTTTTGGTGAATAGTTAGTTTTTACTTTTTTTTACCACGGTTAAAATTAAATAGGGAAATTAAGGGTAAAAATGTTATTATTATTACCCTAACACATGTACTAATTCTATTGGATAAGTTTAATTCGACCAAAAACAACATTAGGAATAAAATATGATCATTTAGGCCCACTTGTATTAGATTAGGACATTTATTATTAATTTATTTAAAGAAGGGTTAAAATAGTTAAAATTAATGTTTAATAACTAAATCATTTTTAATATAGGGTTATACATAATATAAATTCGACTATAAATATTAATTAGAAATATAAAAAGATTTTATACATAAAGGTATTTTATTTTTAATTTTTAGACAATAAATAATTTAATTTATGTATGACACAATGATGATGCAGTAATTATCTTATTAATGAAATATTGACATAATTGATGTTATAAATATCCAAATAAATGTAATTTGAGACTTTTTATGAATTAAATTAATTTTCTAGGATAATATGACATGTTAGTATTTATTTAATTAACTTTTTTGAACTAATCGTTCTTTTATGATTTTCACAAAAATGAATTACCAAATAGTGTCAAAATTGACATAAAATAGTTTTTAAAACAAATATTATATTATTAATTTTTATTTTATTTCTAAAAATCTACGGTTCGGCCAAATGACTTATATAAGTTTATATATATTAATAATAAACACCTTGGGGTTTGTTTGGCTTGTTATAGTAAGTTTATTAACCTTATAGTGTAAGAAAACAAGAAGACACGGTAAAAGTTAAATTATCTAACTTAAAGTTAAATATAAATGATAAGGTTAAAATAGATACCTAAACTTGTATAAATTCTATTTTATGAGATTATTTAGACCCATCCCCACCTTAGCTTCTAAATAAATCAATTTGGAGCTATTAAAAACCGAATATGACTTTATAATAAAATAATATTTTTAGTTTTTCCTAAGGTGCCCCTCTCCTCCCTTATAAAAGGGCACCTCCTCCCTCTCTTCCTCACACCACTTTGAGCCTTCAAGCTCGGCCAAACCCTGAAAAATTATCTTATCCACTTCCCTAGAAACATCCTAGAGGTCTTGGTCTTCTTCAAAGACCAATTTTAGTGCCCTAAGAGGAGGTCTTAAAGTGGCTCTTCAAAGAAGAGGTAATGTCCGTTACCGATTCTTTCAACTTTATTTATTCTTACACTTATTCTTATTTAGTTGTTTCATTGTAATGTAATAACATCAGTATCACTCATATACTTATATGTTATTATAAGTATGAAAAAACCCTATTTCACCATCTATCCATCCTACGGAAAATGAAAACACCACACGTGCGTACGTACGGAATACCGTCTCCACGTCATGGTGTAATCTATTTTCCACCACCACCTTACTTGGATGGGTATAATGGTGTAAATAATAACTATATATGATTATTGTAAATTGATATTTATTCTAAAATAGTATACATACACTCCAATACAATTCCACGATCATGGGAACGATATCATCGCTTGTGCGTATGTACAGAATACCGTCTCCACGATGTGATGCGACTCGTTCTGCATGATCTTCATTGCATAATGATTATATAAAAGAATTGAATGAATTAATATGATATATATTACACTAATACCATTCTGTAAATGAGTTATCTATAACCTAAAGAGAAGAATAAGAATTTATTCGACAAAACACGCATAAGAACAAAAAGTAATAAGCACCCGAATAACAAGTAACAATGAAATATTACTAATAAGAAGCTAAGAATATGGCCATATATGATATCATAACAACTAGTATGATTATTTAATGAGTCAATGACATTATTTAAATCATTATAAAGGATGTTCGGACACTTATGAAGAAAATCGGACCTAAGGTAAAGGAAAATATCACAATCTCATTTTTATCCGAGATTGTTTATACTTTGGTATTTACTGGGGTGTATTTTATCATCCACATCCATGTTTCCTAAATATGTAATATTATTTCCATCCACCTAAAATAATTTAAATACAATTTTACCCTTCGGTGAGTTTTTAGTAAAAGATATGAAAGGAATTTTTTGTCATTTTTCTTACGAGGTACTTTTTGACTTTTCCGACAAAAGTACGAGAAGAATGTTTTTTTTACTTATACGGCATGAATGGATTTTTAAAAAATTATTTCCAAGAAGATTCCTTTACAAGTTTTCAAGTTTATTTTTAATCAACTACTTTTAGTTTCAAATTGTATGACATATTAAGAAAGGAAAAAAAAATTGAAGTAGAATGGATATTTTCCTCAAGAATGGAGTTCAAGTGTTTTATCAAAATTATTTTCAATCTAAGATAAAATAGGTTTCTATTTCTATCCCTATTATTAAATTGATTTGATTATGTTGTGATGGAATTATTTTTATGAATTCCTTTATCTTATATGAATTGTTTTATGATGTCACGATGTTTAAGAATCCAATTTTTATTACATGGGTTATCCAATGATGTATGATTTATGATTTTGTGGCACACATAAGAATGGTATCATTATGAGATTGGTGGGACCTGTATCTCCCTCCAATGAATTGGGTAAAGATTTATATCTCATGAGATATACATGGTTTTAATGACAGGTTAAACTGGTTCAGTGAAACAGGACTGAAACGAGGAGTGAACTCGGTTCAGAAATGGACTTTATCCGCTAAGATAGTCTTGGCAATGAGTCTTGACTACTAAGAAATGATTCTCTATGATTATGTGTGTATGTCACAAAGTTTTATGTTTTAAGTTATGATTATTGGGATTACATTTCACTACTATGATTTATCCCATGTTATGAAATTATGATCTCTTTTGCAGGATAAAATTTCCAGAATGTTATGTTCTTATGAATAAGATGTGATTGATATTTCTTTTGTTTACCCTTACTGAGCATTTGAGCTCACCCTTTTGTATGTTTTCTTTCCCCAGGTCAGGAAGAAGGTTATTGAGTAGGATATTCCAAAAGGGACTCTAGATATGATGAAATAAATGGGAGACAATGTAGATTCTTTATGAACCAGTTGTTTATGTTTCCCAGTTTCCAAAGACACTATACCTATACGGTCCTTTCCTGGTTTTGTTATATGTTGTAACAAGTGTGATTCAATTCTGAAGTAACAACAATGTATGTAAAGTATGGGTCCTTATAACAAAGGTCCTCCCCATGGAGATCAATGACCAAATAAACATACATGTAAAGTTATATAATAATTTCAAGACTTACTTTACCATTTTAGGGTGTTTTATGGTTTGGTAGTAGTTTAATAAATTCTAGAAGTTGTTTTAAAATTATTTTTTAGTTTACAAATTAGTTTAAAAAAAGGTTTTTCAAGTTATGAAAGCAATTTGAAAATATTAAAAGTTTGTTTATAAATTAATTTAGACGTTTTTAAAATGTAAAGTTTTTATAATTATTTTATAATTTTGAAAGTAATAATAAAAAAATTTCTTAATTTTTTATAAGTTATTTTAATTTAAAAAGTAATATTTTAAATAGAATATTTACCCTTATGATTGAAATTGAAGCTTAATAAGGGTAATACTTATTTTTAGAAGGTAGTGTAAAGGTAACCATGATATTTAATTTTGTGCATAAGGGTAAGTGATGTTTTCTTTAAGTTGTATAAAGAAAATTAACTTTCCCCCTTTATGATTAAAGGCAAGTTATGGGTTTTTGAAGTCACTTAATGGTAATTTAGAGTTGTGTAAGGGTCATCTATTGTTTCTAAGGATTGAATAAAGGTGATAGTATAATATTATTCACTATTTAAAGGTGGATATATGTTTTTATACTCATATAAGGGTATATCTCTCACTATATATAGGTAACCTATTATTTTCAAAGGGTGTGTAAGGGTATATATGAGTTCCCATGGCCTGTGTAAGGGTAATATTGTGAACCTAAAGCTCACATAAAGGTACCATTCACTTTTCAAAAGCTTGCAAAAAGATAAATACCCTGGTATGGGTAAAACCCTATTACCATTATTAAGAATTTAGGGTTTGTGTAGTGGAAGTGTATTCTTCTTAAAATCCCATTTTCTTTTTTCCCTTCGATCTGTAAACTCATTTTTACTAATTTTAAAGCCTAAAATAATGGCAATTAATGATTTTGACTCTTTTAAACCTAAATATAATATTTTTCTATGATTCAATCACTGTATTTTCAATTTTAATTTAAAATTAACTTAAATGGTGGTTTAATTGAAATTTTGAATGATATAGTATTTCCATATTCTGAATACACATTATTACCAAATTAAAAGTACCTCAACCCCATCTCAATTCACTTCAAATTATCTTATGTCCAGATGATCAAACCTATTCCCTGGAGTTTTTTGAGTCTTATAAATTGATTCTAAGCCATCTAAAGTCATGAATTCAAGACCAAGGAAGGCCAAGTTTCCTCTCTCTATCTCTTTATCTATCTCTCTCCCCTTTATTTTGGGTGTAGCATTGAAACTCCTGGTTTTCCAGGTAGGGGATCTGAGTTATCTATTTATTTCTTATGCATCTATGATATTAGCATATTTTTTTTCTATTTCGGTGGATTTTGAGAGTCAACCTAATAAATATAAAAAACTGGATTAAATCTAAAATTGAAGGGGATGGGGGTTTTGCATTTATTTTACTTGATTTATTTATGTTGTAGATATTTGATCCTTGAGAAAATATTATCTCATGAATAAAGAGTTATTATAATCATCATCTCATGTATTGTTAATTTAGATAATATAAATATTATCCTAAAAATATAAAGTGATTATAAAATGAATACAATTAATATTGTTTATATTTATTTAAAATGAAAATGTGGAATTATATGAGGTGTTATAATTTTTTGATCTAAAAATAAAATAATAGAAGTATAATTATTGTTTCATGTTGAAATTAATATTGTATTTCGTGAAATAATATGTTTTGTTATCCCCTTGATTGTGAAATTGATTATTGTGATGGTATGTGTAATGGCTGGAATTATGGGTGTGGTTGTTTTTTGAGTTTGACTTGTGGGATTGTGGTGGTGATGTGTGATGTGAAAATACTAATTTGATATGGGAATGGTTGAAGGAATTATATGTTGTCTTGGTGGTTCCCCGGTGGCTATGAAATGATGAAACTAAAAATAAATTGGTTGGTAAACGAATTAACATGGGAAGAAATTTAATATAAGTTAACATGGTTTGATGATGTAATTATTCCATTTAGATATCAATGTTTATAAGTTTATTTTAACTTTACCTACACTAGTTACTAAATCATAGAATAGTAGTAAGAAGGGGTTGATTCCATGAGAAATATAGAATACCGATGTTATTCTTAGAACTAATTGTTACATATCATTAATTTTTTTATAAATTAAGAATTTAAACTAAATAAAATAAACTAAATTAACGATTTTAAAATAACCAACTAGGCTTAAACAAAATTGTAAAGTAAGAAGATAAGGGAATTGATGTCAAGGGACGGTTTTTCTTAACTTAGATATGATAAAAATGAATTTAAGAATTAAAACATATAAATGTCGTAGGAATCATTGAATTAACTAATCCTAACTCTTGAAACAAACTAGAATACCTATAAAATTAAACTCTTATGTCAAGGTGATATTACAAACCTAAGTGGAGTAGGTTCGATCTATAAGAAAAAGGCGATGTTAAGTTGGATCTTGCTTTCCACTTCCCTTAATTTCATTGGGTGACATCCTATAATCACCATTTCTCTCACAAGGTGATTAGGGGATAAAATAAAATTATATGCAATGCAATAAAAATTAAATTATAATAATAAATTAATGGTTAATAATGAAAATCATGCATAAATATACCCATTAATCAGAACAACCCTCTTCTATGAAATTATTCATTCATGGTCGATGGTTTGTTGGTCGTGGAGAACTAAAGATCATATATTAGGGAATAAAAATGATTAAAATAAAACAAAACTATTCTGTAAAAATAGAAAACACAATTCAATTACAATAAACAAATAATCCATGAAATATAATGATTACACAGTGAAAAATATAAAGGAAAATGAAATATAATTACATGGTGTATCTTGGTGTCGAATCTACTCTTGCTTCTCCTTCTCCAAATTTTTCATTCCTTTTTATTGGTGTATATTTATTCTTTTTCATATTATCATTCTTATATTTCTATGGGAAATTTATTCCATACATGTTTTTTTAAATTTTGTCTGAACTACTCCTATTTTTTTAGAACTCCTACAAAATAGGAGTTTTAAATTTGAAAAATGGTAAATGCTTCAACTATAGCATGGGAACAGTTGCTACCCCACATCACAGTGCAACTCATAAATCCAGATAATTCTCAAATTTGAAAACCCTCAAAACTTATGGTAGTGAAAATATCCCCATGTATCTTAGTCTCAGTATACTCATTCTAAAAAGGATTCAAATTGGTGTTGTGGAATAGGAAAAATAATGTGACGTGGGATCCTATAGAACCCTTGGTTTGAGCAAACGAAGCCACTACCATTTTCTTACCTTCTATAGTGTTGGTGAATCCTCAGAGTGGAATTTCATTTTAAGTGAATTTAAACTTTCACGGAAATTGAATAAGATAATCCTTCTATTCCATAACCTATTCTCTAGGCAAAACTATCCATGACATAGTGCATGGGTGTTGATGTAGTGATCTTCAGTGGTTTGGGAATCTAAATCAATTACATCACATAACCATGGTTGTTTCATAGTGATGCATGAAATTATTGTGTCACATGAGTTCCTCTTCTGTTGTCTATAGATGGTCCTGGTGTATCGATGACTTCTACTATACAACGACAATGATAGTGGGTTGTGGTGGCACAGGTGTAGTGGTCGGGCTGTGTAGCAGTAAACAAAGGCACAACTAGTGGTGGAGGTATCTATATGATAAATAAAATGAAAGAGAAGATAGAAACAATGAAAATTCTCAAAATTATGATAAGTTTTTTTCTTCCTGCATCCCACTTCAAATCCACAGATCTTTTACTTTTTCTATATAAAAATTCCCTCAGTATAGACATGATAATAAGTTGATGGGTGTCAAAGTATGCCCACAGGTTCAATATGTGAATCCACACCAGTGATGTCTTCCTCCCAAAACCACAAAAAATCACCTCATGTACACCGATGTTGGATCCTATATACATGATCTTGATATTACCCCTTCTCCAATCCATACAAGGGATTTCCCCATCTGTGCACGACCTTCCTATGGGTTTCTTGGCTGACTATGCTTTAGTCTAGCTAAGTGGCTTGACCCCCTAAGTTGAGGGATGTCCAGAGGTAGCTAAAAACCAACTTCACCAGAATATAACATTAAAATAATATATTCCATACATTACCTAAAAAATATCTCAATCATCCTTAAACATAATTAAACTAATTTTTATTCCCTAATCAATTAAACCAAAAAATTTAGTCATAAATGATAATTAAATCAGAAAATAATAATGATGAATATATATATATATATTAGAGTCATAAACCACCCCCAAAATTAATACTTTTCTCATCCTCAATAAAAACTCAACATCGAACACAAAGTGTACAAACTCCACAAGTGTAATTTTCAAAAAAGTGTGATCATAATATAAAAGTTATAAATGAATATTTTTAAAAGCGTAGAGAATGAACAAAAAGAAGATCCAAAACAATGCTTTATTTAAAATTTCAAATTCAAAATATTTATTTCTATGTTACTCATATCATTCACATTTTTATTAAAAATACAGGCCAATAGTGATTTACCTCACTGAAATGATTTTTACTCATTGATCAAGAACACTTAAACTGGAGCTATGCTTAGTATCAAGAATGTGTGTTCTATATACAATGCTTCAAGTCCCCTCATCATCTGCTTATAAGTTGAAATACAAAAAATAAATAGAACTTTTCAATTAGGTTCTAATGTCTCTTCTGCATAAGGTGGTTCGGTAATGATACAATAAATTAAAATTTAGAGGCTAAAAAGGAGGGATGAATTTTTTAAAGTAAAATAAATTATATTAATGTAAATCTTAATGAAAATGATTCCTCCTTAAAATAAATTCAAAAGGTGACATATTACATGTTCTTATTCTCTTCTAAAGTACGATTCACTTTTCAACATGAAAAAAATGATAAATAATCCTCTTTTTCTCTAAGTATATCTCTCTCTATTATTTTTTTAGTGGAATTTTTTACGAAAAAATTCTCACACCCTAGGAAGTAAAACCAACTAGCACCTCAATACCCACAATAAATATCCTATTGAAACTAATTAGAACATTTATTCAAGAAAGGGTTAGGTTTTTCATTCCATATTTTAATCATAGGTATCCACATGCTCACTTTTTTTCATTTTGTATTTTCATTTTTCATTTTTTTCAAGGATGCAATAAATAAAAAATTGCAAATAAGGAAAATTTTCGCAATATCCCAAGATAAAAAACCCCACATTTCATTTATTCACAAGAATCTATATGAAAATACTCAACTCCCCTATTTAGATCAAATGAATACTCATGAATTTATACTCAAATAAATTGGAAATAAAGGATATATTATATTTTAATAGAACTTCCTATCAATGTATTTCATAGTTTCTAAAAGTTTAACAATGTATAATTATAAGGCAGTTCTCAAGGTAAAATCAGTTAAAATAGTATATCTTAAGGTGTCAATATAATAATATTTTATTATGATTATGTGGAAACTATATTCCATATCTTTTTCATCATAATAAAATAGAAAACACCACTTGTGCATATGTGAGACTTATCATCTCCACGAAGCGGTGTAATTTGTTTTTCATCACCACCTTAATTTGATGGTTATACAGATGGAAATAAATAATATATATGAAATTTGTGAAATAACTATGATTCTGAAATTTTAATATAATATATACCTTCTTACCTTTCAATCTGTAGGTAAATGATAATGTCGATCTTGCGTACATGTAGAATACCACCTTCACAAAGCAATGTGACCCGTTTTTCATTTACACTTCACATGGATGAAAATAAGGAAAAATTTAATGAATATATATGATATTAATGATATAAAAATGATTCTAAAGTGGGTAATTATTATTTATATTTCTTTCATTCTATTCAGTAAAAAGTGAAAACAATATTCATGCGTACATTGGCCAACTATCTCCATGAACAGTGCAATTCATTTTTATATCACTATATTTTATAGATGAATATATATCTATAGATATTATATATATATTATATTTATTTAATGAATAAAATTATGGATATAATGTGACCATGGGAAATATTTAAGGACCAAAACTACCAAATCAAAACATATAAGAAAAATGAAGCAATTAAAACCCAAAATAATGATAAGAATAAAATATTATTAACAAACCTGGGACAAAATGTTATAAATGAATTATATATGATATTATGGATATTTATCTGTGTTATGTATTTATAATAAATCTAAATTTATTATATATAATGTCAAAATAACTTATGAGGAAAGTCAAACATGAGGTAAGGGGTTCTTTAACTCAATTTTCATTCACTTTATTATACTTCTACATCGTTGACTATGTTTTTCCATGATTATGTGTGAAATGAAATTTGATTATATTATATTTTATTTACACTTGTTTTATGTGTATTTAAATTTGGGACACATAATATATTTATTGATTAATTCTCACTCTAATGATGCTATATTTTTAAGGGATTTTGTCTGAATTTCGACTCCATTGAGACATATTTGGTATTGTGAACCTATTTAAATTACGTGGTGCATATAAAAACCCCTTGAAGTATTTAAAAAAAATATTTATTTATTCATTATGATTAATAATTTAATTTAAGTTACTATTTCAATAGAAATGTTTAAATAAAATTCGTACTTATTTCTCTTTTTGATTACGTATATTTTTCTTTCAAGTCCTTGTTTTTCAAAATTATTTTGAAAAAGTACTTATTAGTAAAATGATTTATTAAGGTAATTTTATGTTATCCTAGATTTATTAAATAGATTATATGGAATCATTCTAATTTTTTCATGAAATGTCGTTTTTAACTTTCTTTATAAAAATTCAAAAGGAATTTTTTTTAATTTTAACATATAAGGTTTTAATTGAATTTCCCACCACAAAACCATTTTACACTATTTAGATTATTATAAGATATTTAAAAGGTTTTAAAAATAAAATTCTTTAATGAAAGATTATTTTATTATTTTTCCTATGTTTCCTTTATTTCTCCAAACAAAATGATTTTATTACAAAACCATATTTCTGATGAATCGATGGTCATCTATTATCTCTTATTAATTTTATAGTATTTAAATTTATTGTGAAACATTAAATTGATTGTGATCATTGGAAATTAAATTTCTATTAAATATCCACATTATTTGTATCAATTATATGATTATTTCTTAAACTATATATCATTTATACATATGATGTATTAATAGGAAAGTTATCTAATTAGTTATGGAAAAACTTGATAAATTTGTATTCATTAATCAATAAAGATATTTAATGATAATAAATATTATTTATGAATTTAATTGATCATTCAATATAAGATGAATGCATTGGATATATAGTGAAAGATGGGGATCAGTTATAAATATCCCCTTGATTCATTGACATGTCTCATGAGACAAATCAATTGAACAAATTAAATGTTTTTTTGGGGTATACCTACCTATTGATTAAACTATTTTGGTGAAAGGTATTGATGGTAATATATATTATGATTTCTAAGATCATGACATCCAATATTAAGCATTTCCTTCATTGAGAATTCAATTATTATTATCCATGATATTACATCATTTATATTATACATGGATTCATTTTTTCTCAAGTTATTGATTAAATGTAATGTGTTTTAGTGATTTACCTTGAAATATTGATTATTACTTATTCACTCATGATAGATTTTGTTGTACATAACTCTTATTGAGAATCTAATATTACCCTTTATTTGTTTTCTCTTCTACTGGATGTGAATAAGGATATTTGGAATATTATTAAGGATGCATGAATATCTTTTTTATTGCTATGTATTTTATTTTACAATGTAATATTGGAATCATGTATATATATAATTATTTATGAATTCTATAGTAATATGTTCTTCAGGATGTGATGCTTTCACTCTAGTGCCAATGTAATAAAGTAACCATTGACTCTGGGCTGCTAGTGTCAGTGTGATTAAAACTAGATTTACGGGTATGTTTTTTTTTCTGAGTTTGATTTGTGGGTATGTGGTGGTAATGTTTGATGTGTTAATATAGTGTTTATATGGGAATGGATAATGGTGTAGTATGTTGGTTTGGTGGTTTACCAGTGGATTTGAAATATTGAAACTGAATTGACATGGGTTGGTAAATGATTAATCATAGGTAAAAATTAACTATAATATTTGCATTAAATTGATGTGTGGTAATTATATTAAATTATTTGAAATATAAACGAATGTGTTATGTTAATTTGAACAGGATGGGATTGGTAAATGAGGAAATAATGTTTAATTTTAATATGGAAATATGGTTAATGATTGTGAAAATGGTTGGTAATTGATGTGGCTAACTGATAACTATAAAAGTGAGATTGTGTAGATTGTATATGGGATTTTTGTGTTAAAATTAATTAGTTGTGACAATGATGTTGACATGCGATAGTGGTGATATAGAGATGGTAGTGGTTGGGTGGTTTTGGTTGTATTAACTCATAGGTTGGTCTTATGTGTAACTATTATATATTGTATTTCATTTTTATTTCTATATGAATCCCACCCACATTTAGCACTATGTTTTGACACCCAAATGTTTTGTGGATGTTTTTTACAATATCTAGATAGAAAGGATGGGTGGTTGGATACCCCCTCTTCCCCTATCTCTCTTACTTGAGAGTTTTATATACATGAGATGTGATAGCCAGAAGTCAAAATCGAAATATTGGTGATGTTAGATGATAGGATAAGGTGGTACATACTGGGGGTTGTGCATGGTAATATGAAGGAATGAGGTTGAATACTTCATGTTTATGATATCCTATTATTTTTTGTATACGACTTTGGTTGAGATGAGATGTTAAGACCCATGTGTCTTTGGGAGACGTGTGATGTGATGGAAGATGTTTCCTTGGGTGGGATGTGATGACCAATTTCACATGGTGTGATTAGAATGATGCAGTTTCCCAGGTGTCTTCGAGAAGGATTACTATATAGAAGATATGGGAGCACCAGGTTTTATGATTTTGGGGTGTGATAGCAACAATCATTGGGTAAGTGGTGTGGGTTACCCTTACATCGATATAATTCTTATTATATTACTATACCTGGATGTGTTATTTGGTGATTGTGCCTTGAAAATGATGGTATTGGTTAGATGATCATCTTAGGTGATGTTGGTTCTATTGTTTCTTCTTCTGGAAATTAGTATGATTTTATAAAATTTTAATGAGATTTATTGGGGATGATCCTACTCATTACACATGTTATACTCACCTTAAATATATATATAAACTATTTTTAGGTTCCTAGGAGGACTTCAGGGACCGATCTAGAAATTACTAGCATAGGATTTGGAGTTGTTGTTGATTTGTTTCCATATGATTTTCTTTAGTGTTTTACTTGAAAAACTTTTTTATATTCTTATGACATTACATGCCTGTGTTATATTGTGGATTATACCTTTTATTGTGTTTTATAATTGTTTGGTGGTTGATATCCTATCTCCTGATCATATATTTATTTCTCTTAAGGATAATGCCTCCCATATGTGTGACCTTCTTTATACCCTTGGTGATAACTACGAACATGGGTCCTACTAGAGGTGGGACTTTGAGGGACATTATCCCCCTTTCTCATTTTCCATCCTAGAAGTGGTAGCTTTGGAGGGAGGGGGAATGAAAATATAGGTCCTCCATATGGTTATCTATATAAGGATATTCCCCATGATGAAATATTTATTCAATATAGTGTTCCTTCCCATGTAGATAAAAATTAATAAAGTAACCATGGAGGTCCTTCCCATGATTATCTCTATAGAATTCCTCCCCATGATGAATATGTATCCCATCATTGAAGTCCTCAGCCAATTATTATTAGTGATCAAATAACCATGGAGTTTTTCTCCATGATTCTTACCATGTAGTTCCTCCTTTTGTTAAATCAAACATCTGACATGAAGGTCCTCCCTATGTCAATGAAAAATAATCAATAATCCATGAAGTTCCTCCCCATGGTGACCATCATAAATGTCATCCTTATGATGAATTTTCAATTATCCATGGAATTCATTCCTATAATGTTATACCAACACTCCATAGAGGTCCTCCCCATATTATGATCACTAAAAAACCCCTCATCTATTAATATATACTACTAAAGTCTAATCCAAATTTATTAAAAGTTACATCATCGACCGAGTATGTTTTCTATCTATTAGTAGTTGAGTTGAGAATAAATTAATTAATTATTTCTCTAAAGAATCATTAAAACTAAAATAGAGTAAAAATATACCAAAATTAACTAGGCCTTACTAAAAAAAGAAACTATAAAATGAACCTTGGGGGTAGAAAAACATGATGAGGTATTTATTTATGATGAAGGATATTCAAATATAATGTGGGAATAATTAGAATCTAATATAATTAAAATTATATTTTGACATACTTTCACCTTTGGGTTATTTTTTTTCCACCCTTGAGGATGGATTTATGTCATATCTTCACCATAATCCATGAGCAACATTAAACCATTTCATATTCCAACACTTTCCTTGTGAATGATATGTTGATCATATCAAAGCCTTAAATGATAAATGATGGCCAGTTGACTTATTCCCCCTTCTGATAGCATGGAAAACAAAATCTAATATATTTCATGAGTATATCCAAAATATTTTTTTGAATAGACTCGAGTCACTCTACCATTATATTAAAGAATCTTATTCAAATGCATAAATTAAAGTTTGAGGAGAGTATGGGGAATTAAATTTCTACACTCTCATCTATTTGAATGATTGATATCTCACAATAACTTGTAATTTTATCCCTACAAGTCACACCTCAAACATAAGGTATTATAATTCTATCAATTAGGTTTAGTGAGATTGAAATATTTCTAGAGGGAAAAAAATATATAATTTATGGGAATGAGAAATTGAAAGACTACTCCATTAGGATACTAAGAGTATGAAACAAGAAACAAATTTAATGTAGTAAAAGGGATATAAATTATTTGGTGATGTAAAAAGACAATAAATGTGGGTCCATTTTTATGGTAAATAACTCTTATCTAGAATCATTGAGATATCTAAAAAATGATTTAATATGATCTTTAATGATGAGGAAATTCATGGAAGTGGCCTCAATATCCTAGAGAAAAACTTATCCTATAAGATTATGGGAATTGTTACCCCTCCAATCATCCCATGTATCATAAATTATTCAAATGTATAATCATTTAAATGATGAACCACATCCAATGAATTCAATGTTATTAAGGATGGGGGTAACACCCAAAATAATTAATGACCCAACTCCTCCACTTGGATTATAATCAATATCGATTAGGTGAAATTATCTCATAATAAATTTTCATGAGAAGAATTTTACTCCACCATTAAAAATGGATTCAAAAAGTCTATAAAACAAATTTTTTTAATAGTTTGACATAGAGGGTGGATTATGATCAAACCTTTAACAAATACTCTGATGTTCATCAATCACTTTATTTCTCATATTTATATGAATACTTAGTTCTTATCACAAGATTCATGCTAGTACATGTTATCATTATAGACCCTTCCAATGATATGGAGAATGATTTTGATAATTATTAGGATAAAGAGTAGGTATATATGAATAATGTCACTCATACTGATATATGTAAGGAAGAAGTACATACTCAAAATCCAATGGAATATTATAAATTTATATCCCTTTATAATTTTCATTTGTTGATTACACATATATTAAGTAACAAGGGTAAAGGAAAAGGTGTGGCTACATCCTCAGCCCATACTTTACCCAAAAATGTTGATATTGTCTCCATTGAAAAAAAAAATCAGAGTTCAAGGATTAAATATAATTAATTGTTCATATTAATGTTGAAATACTTAGAGTGAATATTCCCATTGAACATGAATTTAAATCTAAAGTATACCCTCTTTGGTTAACCCTCTTTGATAGGTGGAGACTTATCAACTTATAAAAGTATAATTAATCCATCTATCCAGCCTAACAAAGGGTTATCCTATTTGGATAATTATATCACATGTTGAATGCTATGAGTTCCTCCATTGAGATACCATTGATCTTAGGCTCAGAAAAGTCATTTAGGGTATAAATAAACATAATAAACAATATAAAAGGTAGATAAATGGAATGTTATTACTACTTAATTTTAATTTATTAAAGTATAATGTGCATTCATGCAACTATTAAAAGAAACCATATCCTGAGTGGGTGAAATTGAACCCCCCCCCCCCCCCACCCAACACTAGAAACCCAAAATTCTCAACATTTAAGAGCATAATATTCCAAGAAAAACGTATACCCCATTTTTCTTCCTAGTGTGTACTGGTGTTAGGAAGACTAAAAAATATGATTTTTCCAAACTCAATTATTTTTAACAGACATTAGAGGGTCCAACATTTTTTTAGTATAAGAAAATAAAGGTTTGTTCCATCACCAGTTGGGAGGATCTCTATCAAAAATTTCTCTCTCGATTAATTTATAAATTCATAAAAAAATTATTCATGACCTCTCAACAATAAGAAATTATAGAATGAGAAAGTATCAAAATTTTATTACCAAATAGAAGGTTCGGACATATTCCCAATAGATACAACTTCCTCAGGGGAATTTATCAAAACTTTGTTTAGAAAATCAATGGGATGAGTAATAAATTATTCATATCTCACAAAAAACTCTAGTGGATATTGATAGTTTTAAAAAAATTCTAGATAATACCATTCAATGAACTATAATAAAACCTCAGTAAGTACAACGATTAAAATAAAGGAATTTTGAAAAGGTAAAATTTGCTAATGTAACTCTTAATAAAAGAGTAGTATTGGCTATATCTTTGAATCTAATAAAGTTAAATGTTTTTCATCCTCCTTTATAATAATATTAGTAGTTTATAAACTCTAATACAGACACAAAATATATTAATATGAATTAAAAGCACCAAGATTTCAAGAATAATAATAACATAATCTATTCTTTATAAAATGATCAAGTTCTAGATTACTTTTTTTCATACCTAGAAAATAAATTTATTACATTTCTATAAATTAAGAAACTTCATTACGTAACGATGGATTATCAAGCTAAATATTACCCTTATTATTAGATGTTGGTCTATACTATCCTGGATTGATTTTTTTCGATACATTACATATAATATGGTTGGTGGAGGCCATGTTGTGTTAGATACTCCTAAGACACATGTGATGTGTGTCATCTAGTTACATTGAAGAAAGTTAATAATGAAATTAAGTGTTGAAAAAGAGTCCCCAAAAATTTGATGATAGAATAGACCAAAAATTAGAAAATTATGTATAAGTTGTCATTAGGGCATGACTGGATTAAGCAGACACCAGACCAATTCCAATGAAAATTATGGCAGTATCACTATATGATTTGTATCCTCCCAAGGTATCATGTGATAAAAATATATGAAATAAATGACATGAATATGAAGCTTCATGAGTCCTAAAAATAGTCTAAACCTATACGGGATTTATTAACCATTCATTGTGAGGATAGAAATCACCCCACTAAAGATAATCCTCTTACAATAAATAGTGTTAGTTTACCTATGTCAATATCATTCGATTAATTGATTGGTATGTTGAGTAAGATAAGTTTTATGAATCTGAATAAACTAGAAATTATCATGCAATAATTCAAGGTAGAGGATAAAATTCTATAGGAATGATACAAAGTCAATGAGTGGTCCTTGATTACGTAAATGTTTCTAAAACAAAGAGAAAATAAATTCAATGATCTCAATAATATATTTAGTCTAATCTTGAACACTTTAAGGATCACCCCACTCCTATAAAGTAAGTGGATTGATTAGATGATATATAATCACATATTTAACCATGTAATGTAGTTAAATATGGTCATCCAAAATCTATGGTATGAAAAATTCACTCAGATTTTGGATTATGAACATTATATTACCTGTTATCTCATCCTTATTGTTGACCTCACCTGTTTTGATAATCTCGATTATGTTTTAATACGCTTTGAAAATCCAAAATAATTTTCATTAATATATTAATTACTTTTTCATCCTACTATTGAGTTGATAAGAATATCAAAATGCTCATTGGAATATGTTAATCAATGTTTATCTATGTTTATATGTACTTTGAAATAATTCTAACTCAATCTTCATATGTGTTGCATAGAACAGATAAGTGTTATGTGTTGCATTGAAGACATAAGTGTTAAGTCCACTGGTATGTACATAGCTACTAATACAGACAAACAGAAGACCTACGGGTACTATTTCTACCAATAGAAAAATGTTACCGATAGAATGAATAGACAGAGTCACCGAAACAGAACAGAGCTATCAGTATGTATAAGTCTACCGGTATGAAAGTCTACCATTACAGAAAGGTCACCGATACACAGAGCTACCAGTATTTATAAGTCCACCGGTAAGAAAATGTCACTGATAGATCAAGTCTACCGATACAGACAATATGAAGTCCACCGATAAAGAGCTGCTGATACAAAGTCTACCGATAAGTATAGTTACCGATACAGACAAAGTCACCGATATGAGCAGCTACTGGTACAAGCGAGTTACTGATAAAAAAGAAGAGATACTAGAAGACAACTACCGATATAAGAAGAGATACCGATAGAAAGTGTTACTAATAATCAAAGATACTGTTACACTGAGTAACTGTTACCGTTACAAGTCTACCGATACAGAGCTCACTGATACTCAGAGCTACCGATGCAAGTCTACCGACATAGAGCTACTGATGGAAGATGACTGTTAACCAGTCACTGTTACTCAAACTCTATACCTTGTCAATATTATTTATTTATTAAGAAATGGTCATATTTGATAATTTTAATGCAATTAATGTTATTTAATGATAGTTGTTGGCATGTTAGGGAACTGTACCTCGTACCTGTAAAAAGGTAATCATTCCCATTGCAGGATCTGAAAGCTATAAAAGGAAAGACAAAGTATGGGCATAAAAAGAGCTGAAGATTGCTGAAAAGTGGTGCATACACACAATAAAGAAAGGCTACATCCATACTGTAAGAACACTGACCATACATGAAGAAATTCATACAAGAAGAGAACACAAGTTGAATCTTAGTCAAGGAGTGAAGAACTACAATGATCAAGCTGAACCTGGAATTCAAGGAAGCAAACGACAATATGTTTTTAGAAAAAAACCAAAGAAGGACTCAGAAGCATTTCTGATTAATCAAAAAGAGTCCAGAGCTACACATAATATAACTAGAGGATTTTAAACTCATATCTACTCTCTTAGTGATTCTATTACGTACTTTTTGAGCAGTGTGTGTAAACTGTATATTTCATAGACACACTGACTCTTGTGCTGAACTGGAGGGTTTAATCCTCACTTACTCTTTCCCTATACTTTTATTTCCCACTATGAATAGTGGTACGGGTAAAGTAGGACCTGGATAGCCAATGTGCTATTGTTCTTGTTCTAAAAAAGAACTGTGGTAGAGGTCTTAGTACCTGGACAGTCTTTGTACTGTTGTTTACCCTGATCAAGGGTGTGGATAAAAATGTTTATAAATTGTTTGAGAGGACTAAGTCACGGCTTGAGACTGAACCTCTTTTTTTAAAACTGTTAGGCTTACTTATTTTGTTTTTAACCAATATTGAATATTCTGATGCTAATTACTTTGAAATATAAAACTATTTTAAAGTTACTTTGATAGTTAATCTAGAAAGTGTTTGTAACTATTGTAAATATATAGGTTAGTTTCAAAATCTAATTTAATCTTCTGATTAAATTAACTGAGACCTAATAAATCTTTTGAGAACCTAATCGAACCCTTACAGTTTTACAAATTCACTACAATTTAACTTAGTTTTTAATTGGGGGATTTTAATAGAAATATTTTAACAAAAAATTTAATTGGAACTCAATTCACCCCCCTCTTGAGTATCCACTCCGACCAACATTTGGTATTAGAGGATTGTTTGTTGTTTATAAAGGGTTTCCAAATACTCTGTTTTTCAACTGTGATTTTAGTTGTATCTTAAAGATCTTAAATTTATGTTAGTTATAAATTTTATCTCTTTAAATATATTTTCTAAAATCTTATTATGGGTAATAGATTAGAAGGTGCTACTACTAACATGCCACCCTTCTTTAATGGTGTAAATTATACTTAGTGGAAGCTTAATATGAAAATTCCTTTAGAGAGTGTGGGATTTGATATCTGGACTGCTATAGATACTCAATATAAGATTCCAAAAACTGAAAGTACTACTTGGGATAAACCTACTAAAACTTCTTACAATAATAATTGTAATGAAATGAATGCATTTTACTATGCTCTGGGTGATGAGGAATTTAATAGAATATCTACTTGTAAAACTGCTTATTAAATCTGGGAAAATTTGGCTATTTCCCAAGAGGGAACAACCAATGTTAATGAAATGAGATTGAATACATACACTATTAAGTATGATAATTTTAAAATGAAGTGGGATGAACCTATTGCTTACATGTATCTCAGGTTTAATGAGATTTTCAACACTATGAGCTCATATGGAAAAGTTGTTCCTGCAAAGGAGCATATTATGAGAATACTAGGATGTCTGCCCGAAAGATGGAGAGGCATGTCAGTTTCAATAAGAGAATCTTGTGATATTAGTGATTTACCTATTAAATAATTAATTGGTAAGTTGATGATGTATGAAAAAGAAATGAAGGTAAAAAAGGAAGAAGATGATGAACCGAAAAAGAAGTCAGTGGCATTTAAGTTTACTGCCTCAAAGAGCAAGGATAAAAAGAAAATTCACATACCTACTAAAAGCTCAACAAGTGGAAGTTTAGATTCGGACAGTGATGCTGAAATGGCTCAAATATCAAGGAGATTTAAGAAGTTCTATAAGAAGAAGAAATTCTTCATAAAATCAAATTATAAGGGAAAGTATGACAATAATGGTCATTGGAAGAAGGACTGGAAAAATTCTGATAGAAGTGATGAAATTGTCTGCTATGAATGCAAAAGGAAAGGACATGTGAAAGCAGACTATACAAAGTTAAAGTTTAAGAAGAAATATGACTACCAGAATAGAAAATATAATAAATCCATGAAGGCAACCTGGAGTGCTTCAGAATATAGTTCAAGTGATTCTGATTCTACTCAGGATGAAATTTCTCATTAAGCTAACATGTGTTTTATGAAAAACACATATGAGGTAACACTAGATACTCCTGCGTTAAATTCTTATTATTCTGGAGTTGATTCTGATTCGGAATCTGAAAACATGACTAGTGAAGAGTTATTTGAATATTGTAATATGCTAGAAGAGACATGTAATGAATTAAAGGACAAGTATAAAACCTTGAAGAAACAACATGCCTTGACCATCTCTGTTTAATCTGAACTTGATATAGAAATGGAAAATAATGCTCAATTACTTAAGGAAAATACTGAACTGAAATTGTCTAATGGGAAATTAATGAAGGACATAGAGAAATTCATGAATGGAAAGAATACTCTAACTCAAATGCTAGGAAAACAAGTGGCACCAAAATATACCACAGGAATAGTCTTTCAGCCTAGACAGAGACAGATTACTAAAAATAGATTTATTCCTAAATCTGGACAGAATGCTGCTAGTTCCAGTTCTGGAAATTCATATTCTTCAACTAGTTATTCATATGTTTATAAATCAAATAAAGTTTATCTTTCAAAATATATCTATTCTGTAAATTATATGAGACCCATAAGACAAATATGGGAACCTAAATCTTTTCTTGCTAACCTATCTGGACCCAAGAAAATCTGGGTACCAAAATCATTTTCTGTTTAAACCTGTTTTATAGGAGACTTTCCTGAAGAGTTCATATAAGAAGGTATGGTACATGGATAGTGGATGTTCAAGGAATATAAATGGATATTACTCATGCTTCAAGAGTTTAATCAATGTTGATGGAGGCCATGTCACCTTTGGTGATAATTGAAATGGAAAAATCATCGTCTTAGGCCAGATTGGTAACACTGATTCAGTTTTAATTTACAAAGTTTTATTTGTTGACAGACTTAAATATAACCTGTTAAGTATTTCTCAGTTGTGTGATAATGGTTTCAATGTTAAATTTGAGACTGATTATTGTAATGTTTTTAATTCTAAAAATATTTTAGTATTTTCTGCTTTGAGAAATGAAAGTGTTTATGTAGTTGATTTGAATTACTTAGCTAAACAGAACATTACTTGTTTAAATGCTTTTCATAAAGAGTCTTGGTTATGGCACAGAATATTAGGAAACTGCAACATTCACTCACTTAGAAAAATGACGAGGAAAATCTTAGTTAGAGACCTACCAAAACATGAATTCCCAGCTGATAAAGTTTGTAATTCCTATCAAAAGGGAAAGAAACATAAAGTTTCTTTTAAATAAAAGAAAGAAGTTTCAACTTCTCAACCTGGTGAGTTGGTTCACATAGACTTGTTTGGACCTACTAGAGTTTCTATTTTAAATTGGAAGCATTATGTCTATGTCTTAGTAGATGACTACTCTAGGTACACTTGGGTATATTTATTAGCTCAAAAAAGTGAAACATGTTCTTACATTATTAAATACTCCAAGTTTGTAGAAAACCTTAGTGGACTTAAGATTAAGACCATGAGAAGTGATCATGTCCATAAGTTTTAAATTAATGAATTTGAATCTTATTTCTCACACAATGGTTATAGTCACAATTTCTCTGCCCCTAGGACACCTTAGCAGAATGGTGTAGTATAAAGAAGAAACAGAACCCTTCAAGAAATTACAAGAACTATGCTTAATGAGTATGACCTGCCAGTTTACTTTTGGGCTGAAGCTGTAAACACAGCTTGTTATATAATTAATATAGTCTTGATTAGACCTATTCTCAAGAAAACCCCTTATGAGTTGTGGAACCATAGGAAACCTAAGGTTAATTACTTCAGATTTTTTGTATGCAAAGTTTTTATTCTCAATACTAAGGATAATCTTGACAAGTTTTCTTCTAAAAGTGATGAAGGAATTTTTCATGGTTATTCTTTAACTATTAAATCATATAGAGTTTTTAATAAAAGAACCAAATGTGTGGAAGATTCTGTTCACATCAAGTTTGATGAAACCGATCCACATGAACCCAAATCTTCCATTGAGAATATTGAAGAAGATTTGTCTGTTTTGAACCTTAATGATGAAATCAATAAACCTGTTGTAAAAACTTCCAGTTATGGAAACTTTCCAGAAGCTGTTTCTATAGAACATGAATCTAGAGAAGAACCTGAAATTTCTAGTCCTACCTTACAAGATCAACTAGGATTCTAAATAATCATCCTTTAGATGATATTGTTGGTAATCTTGACAGAGGGACACAGACTAGGGCTTCTCTAAGAAACCAGGTTGAACATCAAGCCTTTATTTCATAGTTAGAATCTAAAAATTTCAATGATGCAATCAATGATGAGTTTTGGGTAATGGCTATGCAATAAGAATGAAATCAATTTGAGAGAAACAAAGAATGTTAATTAGTTGACAAACCTAAGGACACTTTGACCATAGGCACTAAATGGGTTTTTAGAAACAAAGTTGATGAATTAGGAAATATAGTTAGAAACAAAGCTAAGTTAGTTGCACAAGGATATAGTCAAGAGGAAGGAATAGACTATGAGGAAACTATTTCCCCTATAGCTATATTAGAAGCTATTAGTATTCTACTTGCCATGCCACTCATCTGAATTTCAAGTTATATCAAATGGATGTTAAAAGTGATTTTCTAAATGGTTTTATAGTTGAAGATGTTTTTGTTGAAAAAAAACCTGGATTTACTAATCCTCATTTTCCAAATCATGTTTTTAAGCTCTCTAAAGCATTATATGGTTTAAAACAACCTCCATGAGCTTGGTACGATAGACTTAGTAATTTTCTTATTTCAAAATGTTTTTCAAAAGGGATTGATGATCCAACTATTTTTATTAGAATAATTTATAAATATGTTTGGATAGTACAAATCTATGTTAATGACATTATTTTTGGATCTTCTAAACATTCTTTATGTACTGATTTTTCAAAGAGTATGCAAAATTAATTTGAAATGAGTTTAATTGGAGAACTCAAATATTTTCCTGGATTTCAAGTTTTTCAAAATGAAAATGGTATTATTTTAAATCAAAGTAAATATACAAAGGATCTTTTAAAACACTTTGGTTTAGATAGTATTAAGGAAAGTGATATAGCCATGAGTACTACCTGTAAGTTGGACATTGATGAATCTGGGAAACCAGTTGATCAAACAAATTATAGAGGTATGATTGGAAGTCTACTTTACCTTACTGCTAGTTGAACAGACAATATTTTTAGTGTTTGTATGTGTGCAAGATTTCAAGAAAATCCTAAACAATCTCATTTGCTTGCTATTAACATTATTTTAAAATACCTTAAGCATACTGAAAATTTAGATTTGTTTTATCCAAAAGGAAAATCTTTCGATTTAATCAGTTATTCGGATGCTGGCTTTGTTGGTTTCAAGTTAGATAGAAAGAGCACTTCTGGAACATGTCATATTCTAGGTAAGTCCCTAGTATCGTGGTGTAGTAAGAAGCAGAATTATGTTGCATTGTCTACTCATGAAGTAGAGTACATAGCTACTGGTATTTGCTGTTCACAAATTCTGTGGATGAAACATACTTTGTTGGACTACGGATATGATTTTAAACATGTATCTATAAACTGTGAAAACACTAGTGCAATTAACATTTCAAATAACCTTGTATCTTACTCTAGGACCAAACACATTGATGTAAGGCACAACTTTTTGAGAGATCATTACTAAAAAGGTGATATTACTCTTGACTTTATATGTACTGAACATCAATTAGATGAAATTTTCACCAAACCTTTATGTTCAGATAGGTAAAAGTACATTAGACATGAATTAGGAATGATAGAATCTGTCTTTTAGAAACCTCACTAATATACCTCACCGATATAAAACCTCACTGATATACCTCACCAGTATGAAACCGCACTGTTATACCTCACTGGTATGAAACCCCACTGATATACCTCACCGGTATAAAACCTCACTGTTATACCTCACCGGTATGAAACCTCACTAATAGACCTCACCGGTATGAAACCTCATTTTTATACCTCACTGGTATGAAACCTCACTTTTATACCACACCGGTATGAACCTCACCGTTATACCTCACCGGTATGAACCTCACTATTATACCTCACTGTTAGTGGACCTCACTATTAAGAATTATCACTGGTATACTCTACTGTTAGTATGAACTATTTTAAACTTCTATCTTTAGCCACCGGAAGTTGTATCATCTATATTATACATATTATGTTTTATTTATTTATTTTATGATTATGAAATGATAAACTATGTCTTAGTTACTTCTCAATCCACTGAACTCTCCTCTCTCAAACCCGACTCCTTGAATCCTCGAATCTTGAAAGAACCCTAACTTCCTCAATCCAGAGATGGAAAAAACCAAAAACCATACTGTCAGAGATGACATTGATGAGCCAAATGCGAAGAAGCAGAAGACATGGCCTAAAGAAAGTAGCAGTGTTAGTAGAATAAAGTCGGGGAGGCGTCCAGTTAACCCGCATTTACAAAATAGAAATATTTTAATAGAGAAATAGATGTGTGCGGAATGGCTGATGTCTAGTAAATCGTTAGTTCAAGAGGTGCTGGAAGATCAGAAATGGGTAGAATTCTTATCAAATAACAATGGACCCTACTATCTGAAGCTAGTAAAATAGTTCTATGAGTTTGTGAGTTTTGAGAAATCCGATTAGGAAAATAGAATGGTTTCATGGGTAAATGGAAAGGAAATATCCTTTTCATCTATTGAATGGTATGATTACCTGAGAGTACCACATGAAGGAGTTTTTGGATATTCATCAAAGATAGTACCACCAACAAGTGAAATATTTGATTATGAGACTACCTTAGAGGAGCTCACTGGTAGTGGCAATCAGAGAAAGGTGGTGGCTGCTAAAATAGATGGAGAAGACAGATTGTTGTTCAAATTTGTGCAACATGTGCTATGTCCAAGAATAAGGGACTTTGAAAATTTGAGATGTCATGATATCTATATATTACATCTCTTGAGACATGGTGTGAAGGTGAATCTATGCATTCTGCTAATGATTCAAATGGAGGATATGACCAGACCCAAATCAAAGACCAATGCTTTATTCTTTGCCAAGTTGATTTTGATTATGATTAAAGTAAAGGGTTTAGCTGAGTCTCATGATGAGACAGTGGTGGTAAGAAACAACTTTTGTATCACAAGCACAGTGTGTAAGTTCATGAAGATAAGCTAGAACCCATGGAGAGTGGAGTGGGTTACTGATGATAAGAAGTTATATGATAAGTTTAATCCCATGGATCAACCTTCTAGGCCTAAGGATGTGAGGGATCTAGGTCTAGTACCTGATGAGGAGGATCCATAGTACAGTGATGATTCAAAATAAGAGGATTCCTCTACAGTAGATGGAGGAGATCCAGACTTGCCTCCTAGCCCAAGTCCTGAAATTGTATCACAAGCAAAGGGAAGTGCTTATTTGAACCTACCAAGTACAGAAACTGTTTTGGGTGTAAGCAATGAAGAGGAACCTATGGATGAAGAATACCAACATAGATCAGATTAGGAAGAGGCTTCCCCAGAGAATGAGGAAGAAGAAAGAGAATCTGAAACAGAAGCATCTGCTTCTGCCAACTTGAGTTTGATTCCTCTAATTGGGAGTTTTGTTATGCCTTTAGTGGCCGTTCTTGTTGAAGTTGATAGACCTGTTCCTATTCCCGAGGAGCCTCCTGTTGTTGTAGATATGGAGATGGTTGTGCAAGATTATTCTGATGAGGAAGACCGAGTAACTGAGGGTGCTATTGCTGAACAGGAGAATTCACCAGTTGAGGGGGAGCATCCAACCATATTTGGCAGTGTTTCAGTGGCTGCGGAGATTGATGATTGGGCAGAGGACCCAAGGTTTGTGGTTTGTGGATTGGATTACCCAGATTCTGATAATGAGACATCTCTCAGTCAACCTAAAGTTAATTATGATATTATGTCTAAGATATTTCTTCAGAATATTGTAAGAAAAGATGATCTGGATCAGTTGAAGTCTGTTCTTCAGATATCTTTTGTGGAAGAGAGAAGAAAAATGGAAGCATCCTTAGTGTCATCCATTCAATCGGTTATGAATGACTCAGTGGCTAGTATTGTGTCTGAAAGAGAACCTGTTGTTGTTCCTGCTAATATAGTCAACAGGGATGACTTAGAATCTTTAAAGGCTGAGATGAAAGAGTTTTTGAGTGCTTATTTTTCCGAGTTAAAGAGTCTCTTTGTTGAAGAGATGAGCAATATGGAATAGTATTTTGAACTCTCTCTTGGTTGTAATGTGTCAACCTTTGTGGTAGAGATAGTGGATGAAATCACAGCTTTCCAAAAACAGGTTTCTAGCTTGGCAGAAGATGTTGAAGTTCTAAAGAGATCAATTGTCTCTCTGGAATCCTATATGAGTTCTAAATCTCAATCAGACAAGGATTTGGCTGATGTGAAGAGTGTAGTCATCCAAATGGTCTCAGTTTTTCAAGAGTTTAAGCTTTTCATAGAAAATCATGTTAGCACCCAAGATTCTGCAGTTAAAAATCTTATTAGTGGGCCAACTAAGAGTTTCAAGGAAACTGTGACTTTTTCTATTAGTTCTCTTGATTCAAGACCTTCAATAGAATTGGATCAGATTAGAGATTTGATGATGGAGGAGCTTGGTTCAGCTTCAACCAGTAGCTCTGTGGACTCTTCTTCCATGACCCAAGTGGTGTCTACCATTAAGTATATAATGAAGATTGTCCAAGATTATACGAGAGAATCTTCTGCTTCTCAGAAAGAAGTGAAAGACGATGTAGATTACTATTTACAAAGGGTCTACACCAAGAATTAGCTCAACAACCATTTCAAGCTTATGTTAGAGAACATGAAGCTACCTCCAGTCAATCAAGCTTTTAGAGAGAAAGTTATCAAGATGAGAGATTTGACTCCAGCCTTGGACAAATTTATGGAAAACAATGATGATTTCATTTTTTCCATGGAGAGAGGAGGATAAATCATTATGGATTTCAGAAATCACTTATTGCCCTCCTTGCATGTTGATTCTCAACCAGTGATTGTACCTCTAGCTTTACCTACCTCTACCTCTGTTACTTCTCCTGTTCAGATGAAACCAGCCCAAGCCATCCGCATCCTTACTCATATGATCACTCAGAGAGCTGCACAGTACAAACCAAGAACTGTTTCAGTAGCTCAGCCTCCTCTGATCATTTCTGGTGTCCCTAAGCCTCCACCTGCATCGACCACACCTGAATCCTCTTCTTGTCCCAAGGGAAAATCTCATGATGAGGATGTGGATTGATTAGTGGCTAGGATCTTTTATAGGAATCACCTGTATTTTATTTTTTTTCATTTATGTATTTATTTATATCCATTTTCCACAAGGAATATATATGATCTTACTTAATTTTACCCTATGTTACTTCTCTTTTCCTGAATTTTCTTTTTGTATTGCTTTTTGGTAATCATAAAGGGGGAGAAATATTATCCAAGGGAAAATATTTTAGGGAAATATCTGGGGGAGAAATAATATCTAAGGGGAGAAAAGACTTGATATGAAAAAATATGGAAGGACAAAGGGGGAGAAAAATGAGAAGCTAGATATATGAGCATAGGAAAGGGGGAGACCTATGAGACTTGTGGGAAATATAGTTTTACCTTATAATACCTCTGATACATTTGTTTTATAATTATAGTACTTTTTTTATTTTTTTTTATTATCATCTCTAATACAATTGGATTTAATTCTATATCCTATGATACACTACTAATTATTTTGGGATTATAATATCATAAGTTGTGATTATCAAAATGGGGGATATTTTTGACATCACATGTTTTGATAATCTGAATTATGTTTTAATATGCTTTGAAAATCCCAAATAATGTTCATTCATATATTAATTACTTGTTCATCCTACTATTGAGTTAATAAGAATATAAAAATGATCTTTGGAATATGTTAATCAATGTTTATCTATGTTTATATGTACTTTGAAATAATTCTAACTCAATCTGCATATGTGTTGGATAGAACAGATAAGAGTTATGTGTTGCATTGAACAGATAAGTGTTAAGTCCACTGGTATGTACATAGCTATTCATACAGACAAACAGAAGACCTACTGGTACTTAGTCTACCGATAGACAAAGGTTACCGATAGAATGAATAGACAGAGTCACTGAAACAGAACAGAGCTACCGGTATGTATAAGTCTACCAGTACGCAAGTCTACCATTATAGAAAGGTCACTGATACACAGAGGTGTCGGTATGTATAAGTCCCCCAGTAAGAAAATGTCACTGATAGATCAATTCTACCGATACATACAATAAGAATTCCACCTAAAAAGAGTTATTGATACAAAGTTTACTGATAAGTATAGTTACCAATACAGACATAGTAACTGATATGAGAAGCTACTGGTACAAGCGAGTTACTGATAGACAAGAAGAGCTACTGACAGACAGCTGCCGATACAAGAAGAGATACCGATAGAAAGTGTTACTGATATGCAAATCTACTGTTACACTAAGTAACCGTTACCGTTACAAGTCTACTGATAGAGATCTCACTAATACTCAGAGCTATTGATACAAGTCTACCGACAGAAAGCTACTGATGGAAGATGACTGTTAACCAGTCAATGTTACTCAAAATCTATACCTTGTCAATATTATTTATTTATTAAGCAACGGTCATATTTGCTGATTTTAATGCAATTAATATTATTTAATGATAGTTTTTGGCATGTTAGGGAATCATACCTTATACCTGTAAAAGGTAATCATTCCCATTTCCGGATTTGAAAGCTATAAAAGTAAGGACAAAGGTCGGGCATAAAAAGAGCTGAAGAGTGCTGAAAAGTTCTGCATACACATAGTAAATAAAGGCTACATCCATACTGGAAGAACACTGAACATACATGACTCCATTCATACAATAAGAGAACACAAGCTGAATCTTATTCATGGAGTGAAGAAGTACAACGATCAAGCTAAACCTGAAAGTGAAGGAAGCAAACAACACTTTGTTTTTAGAGAAAAACCAGAGAAGGACTCAGAAGCATTTATGATTAATCAAAAGGAGTCCAGATTTGCACTTCAAATCACTAGAGCATTCTAAACTTATACCTAATCTCTTAGTGATTCTTTTACTTACTCTTTGAGCAGTGTGTGTAATCTGTATATTTCATACCCACACTGACTTCTGTGCTGAACTGGAAGATTTAATCCTCACTTACTCTTTCTCTATACTTTTATTTCCCACTGTGGATAGTGGTAGAGGTCAAGTAGGACCTGGATAGCCTATGTGCTATTGTTATTATTACCAAAACGAACTATGGTAGAGGTCTTAGTACCTGGACAGTCTTTGTACTATTCTTTACCCTAAACCAGGGTGTGGATCAAAATTTATATAAATTGTTTGAGAGGACTAAGTCTTGGCTTAAGACTGAACCTCTTTTTTTAAAACTACTATGCTTACTTATCTGGTTTTCAACCTATATTGAATATTCCGATACTAATTACTTTTAAATATAAAATTGTTTCAAATTTAATTTGATAGATAATCTAGCAAGTGTTTGTAACAATTCTAAATCAGTAGGTTAGTTTCAAAATCTAATTTAATCTTCTGATTAAATTAACTGAGACCTAATAAATCTTTTGATAACATAATCAAACCCTTATAGTTTTAAAAATTCACTACAGTTTAACGTAGTTTTTAATTGGGGTATTTTAATAGAAATATTTTAACATAAATTTTTAATTGGAACTCAATTCACCCCCCTCTTGAGTATCATATCTGACCAACACTTATATTCCACAATCTTGTAAGATGGTGGATAGAGGGAAATTAATTCCCATGGTTCATAATTATAATTTTTTTAAGAATCTATAAATTATTATAGCATTACTATCAATCTTGTACATCGTCAATATTTTCAAATATCTTAGGGATTCCCTTGTTATGGTTTTTTCAAACTCTCAAGAGTGCGAGACTATGGTATACACTAATAAATAATATAATTTCAAGATTATATTCATCAAATTTATTTTCTTAATCTAATTTATGTTTTTTTACTAAGAAATATTCATATAAGGACATGTTATACCCTTATATATGTTTGTAAATATCAATAACCTCATCATTATTCATTATCCTATAGAGAATGGTTTAGGAATCAACCTCATTCTAACCTAGAATATTTACTATTTAGGGTAGAAGGAAGCCGATTTGGATCTTTCTAATTTGATAATTTAGGGTAATTAAAATATTGAATACAAACCCCTAATAAAGATTAAATTAAAAACCTAATTTTAGGATCTAGTTTTTTACTCTATGTTCATGGCCATTAATCAAGGCACTATGTTAATCTCCTTGATCAGAAGGTTGTGCCTTTATCTATATGAAATAGTGACCTCTACATACCACCAATGATTTAATTATTCTATTAATGGAAAATTTATAGTTCATTATAGATATTTTTCTTATTTAAACTTATGGGAAACCCAACACATGGATGCTGGATAGTAAATGAGGGAAGGGAAGTAGCTTCATATGGAGAACAAAACATTGGTGGAAACCCTAAATGGATTAAAATCCACTCATTTTGGCCCTTTAAATGATGTGAATGATAGTTTCTTATTCCATATCTATCATATTAATTTAAAAATCTAGACATGGGAAATCACCATGTTTGCCTACTAAAGGGAAGGATCCCCATATCATCTTCTTGTCATATGATGAGCAATAAAACATGTATTTTGAACCAGACTCTCCCACTTAGGAAAATAAGAATATTATTTGTTTACCCCCATACATTAACCTTTGATTTTAGTTTATTTATTAGATAACATCATTTAATGATACTTAGTAAACACTTCCCATAAATTTTTATCAGGTGAAGATATATTTTCAAAATAAAACACAAGGTTTGTGAGCCTCTATTTTTATTCACATGGAATTAATAGGGTCTATGAAAATTTCTCCCACTCATGAAGAGTGTAGTCCTGATAAATATTAACATTTTCTTGTACAATCACGCAATATTTAATAGTTTGATTCATACACTACTCCTTATTTTGTTTATAAACATATCAGTGATGACCCACCCCAGAATTGAAAAAGGTTCACCCACTAGTATTAATGATCTAAAACAATTAAATTTAGGTACTAAAGAATATTCATAACCTTTGATAATCAAAAAACCCATGACTCCTAACGAAAAAGATCACTAAATTAACTTTCCCAAGTAACACAAAGATTTATTCACATGGAATTACATAGAAAATTAAGGATAGATCCACAAGTAGATGTTCATCACATAAGTATATTGGTTGATCATCATAGTTACATGTAATCAGTAATAAGGTTTCAAAAATCACATGGTTTCATGGTGGAAGTAAAAGTGGATAAGACAACCAAAATATGGTTTATCTAAGAGGTTCAACACACAAAGTCATTATCCAAAATTATTCCCATTAAGAAAATGAATGGATAAATCCGAGTTTTCATTAACTTAATAGATCCTAATTATACCAATTTAAATGAAAACTTCCTTATTAAAATTATGAAATAAATAATTGACATAGTAACAAGTTTCCAATCCCTCTCATTTACGGACAAATATTCTGATTATAACCAAATCTGAATGTCACATTAATATGATGAGGTCACTGCCTTTATGGTGTACTAAGTATTATTGATCCTATTCAGTTTTATAAATTCTATAGATACTTATCAAAGATATAAACCCCACATTATTAAGCCCCTTATATGTATAAACATTAAATGTTATGTTGGTGATTTGGTTTTCAAGTCATTATAGAATCTGAACCACTTAACTAACCTCGAGATTGTCTTATCAAAACTTCAATCAAACAACCTAATGAAAAACCTACTCTAATACATATTTTGGGTGATAGAGAAATTTTTTATATATGTGTCTCATCATGGTAGTAAGGTTGAACCATAGAAAACCAGGGTGATAATTGAAATAACTTATTCTTAATATATCTTCATTAGGAATTTTATTGAAAAACATGGTATACTTTTTTTACCTTCATGAATCTATTAAAAATTGTTATAACATTCCAATAGTATAGAAATTTTAAAATTGAATTTTATATCCTAACAAAGTACTTATCACACACTTCATTTTAAATGTCTCATATGAAAATTAAGACACACTCTCTTTATGTGGCTACTTTAAAATGATCCATAGGTTCCCTTATTACATAGAAGAATGATAAAAATAAATAAATAAAAAATTTATTTTGAAAATATTTTATTTCATTAACCTTTTCGATATCAAATATTCATCATTATTTATAATCACATGAGATTCACTTGATCTCTAACATAGATTCCTTGAAATTTAATCTTGTTCCTCTCATATTGAGTGTATGATTATAAATATGGGTTGTTATACTTTAGTAACTTGATGACTTGTTAGAACCATAGAAGGAGATAAAAGGATATTTATTGGTGGATAATAAACAATCCCACCCTTTCCTTGAAGAATTAACTTTTAATACATAGATCCATAATGCATAGGTCTTATCCATCAATCAAGAATCCAAAATATGGGAAATATATTTTAATATCCCCTCTTGAATTCTAACCAGGAAGAGGATATAGGATATAATGATCAAACGAGTTGGTTTTGGAGTTAAAAATTTTTTCCATCTAAAGTGATATTATTATACTCTTCTCATATTTCATAATATCATATTAATAATTAGGCAGGATATTAATCCCTCTTCATGGGACTAGAGTTGGATTTCAAAATATAAGTCTTGAAATTTATTATAATAGGTGAATTATAATTGGTGATAAAATATATCAATCTAGACCATGATCTCAAAAATGTAGAGTTAATACCTTTTCTTGGACACAGATGAAAATTAATAGCACAATTTACCTCAATAAATTACTATCTCATACCTTGTGACTACATAATGTTAAAGAATATATATTGAAAAACTTGTTCTATGCTATCTCCCACCTAGATCATATTGAAATAATCATCTATATCGTACATTATAGTGTGTTCATTCCCTTCATTAGTAATTAAATAAAAGAAATGGATGATATTGGTATAACCTTAACTTAGTCGGAGTATTTATTTTCACCAACTAATAAATTGGTCAACTGGATTTTTTTATGGTTAATTATATCCAAAATGGAGTTCTACCCTAGAAATGAGATAAGAAGGTGTGGATTAATCAATGGGAAGAAAATTTTACCCTTTTTTATAGACCAAACACATAGAAATTCCTATATAAATAGATATTCGATGGGGTCCTTCTCAGGTGCATTGAAGGATAAGATACCCTTATAGATGTGAAAGATGTCCATTTTTTCACATTTAGTTCATATCAAATTGGAACTAAAATATCCCTTTAAATCAAGATACTTTAGTGCTTTTGACCCTCCATAATACATGATTACATATAATTATTTAAGAATTTCCAAGGTGCACACAAATTTCATCCATCAACCCTTGTAATTTTAACATATTAAAAACACTCTTGTCTATTTTCTATATATAGAATAGTTGTCATGGGGTATAAACCCATTGGAAACCATTAGGAATTTCAATTTCATTATCACTACCACTTGATTCTTTTCCAATCAGACCAATTTTATAACCTTAATGGAGATCAAAAAAATTCATGAATAATTTTTTGAAATACAATATAATCATTATATTTGGAGTTACACACACTATTTTCATGGATAATTACAAAAACTTCAAAGTGTCTGAGTTGAAGAAGTTATACTCAAAATTTAATAACTATTCCAATAATTCATCCCACTATCACACAAAATCTAATGAAAATATGGATTATTTAAACAAAAAGTTATTTAATATCCTATAGAAGATACCAGATAGAGATAAGAAGTAAAATCTTGATAAAATCATCAATTATTTGTGGGATTACCATAATACAACATGTTCTCCTACACAAGTTATCTTGTATTCATTAATGTATGGGACCAAAATGGGTTTTTATATCAAGGATCAATTTTTATCACATAAAATAACGATTTTGACCAAATAAATAAGGATGAGGAATAAAAAATCTAGTTGGATGAGCTGAAAAAACCTGATATGAAAAGGTTGTGTACATTACATAGCTTTAAGGTTCACCAAAATTGTGTAGACCATAAATTTTAAAAAAAAATCCATCATTTATATGTTCATGGTGAATTGATATTGGAATTAAGGACACCAATGATACCAATAAATAGTCTAACAAAGTTAGAGATAAAATTAGAAGTAACATACATTATATATAATGTTTACTCCAATAGAGATTACTCGTTAATCACCTATGATAAAGAGTGTATCAAACCTCTTACCAAAGAAGAGTTTCTTAAGAAATACTTTTATTGATTATTCACATTGGATCTATAGGTAACTGGTACAAGAATCTAAACTACATGACATAAAATACATTCCACATGACCTTAAACTGTATGGTATATAGTTAAATTCATATAAACTAAAACATTATGAAATATGGGTCATCTCACATGAACCTAAACTGCTTGAAGAGGCCCATCTCACATAACCCTAAATGACACGACCTTACATATATACAATATGTATATATATATAATATCCTTCCTTATATAAGATCTATGATTATATTTGTTATCTTAAATGTCAAGGCTCACCTAATCTACGATAAAAATTATTTACTTCAAGAATAAACTATGGATTTATTCCTAGAATCCTAGGATATGTAGTGATTCCTAGATATACTATATTTGGAATAGCTAAAAACTCCTTTTTTATCCCATAACTCATCTAGGCATTCCAATAATTTAACCATACTAGTTTATTTCTGGGTTTTCTCCACTAGTTTGGCACCAAGATATGTCATCCTCGCCTCAAAAACTGCATGTAGATTAATTTATACAAGGTAAATATATGTAGTGATGCCTAGATATATTATCTTGAGACTATGTAAAAATATCCTCTTCTTACCATATCCCTTATTCAGGATGTTTCGGAGTTTTACTGAAACTGTTCACATTAGGTTTTACTCAACTATTCATACATCTGGATACAACCTCATCATTGTTAAGACTATGTGTGGATTGATTAATGTTATTAAATAATATATAGGAAAATAAAGATCTCCTATATTGGAACCATATATACTCTATAATATATATCATCATCCATCATCACATAATGAAACTCAATGTCTTGTTCATCAATGTCAAGCTTCTTATGGAATTTTAAGCTATTAATTCACATGCATTTTGTGCTATTTCATCAATTTCAGGATACCTCTCTCTTTCAAAAAATAATCCTTACCTCCATAACAATGTGTAGATTTATGAATATTATCCCGAAATATGTAGTGATGACCAGATCTCTTATCCAAGGATAATCTGTGAAATTTATTTTTACACCATCCTTCATTCTATCTAACCTGGCATGCAGGCCAACTAATTCATGTTTGATTTCCTCTACCATCCTCTTAATAAGATGTAACATTTTTTTAAAACTATATGTATATTTTTTCCTATTAGCAGAGGACACATAGTAATTCCCATATTTCCTATCTTAGTTATAACTACAACCCCACATCCATATCAATCTTTTTTTAACAATTTACATCAATTCTATATAATCATCATAAAGTTAGAATATTTTTTAAATCTATTTAAATAATTTATATCAATATACCAGAAATCATGTTTTGAATATTTTAACTACCATAACTCTTCATGGATATTGTTAATTAGAAAATATATTCTAAGGATACCCTCTTTGGGATTGTGATAGAGGATTCACAGTATATATGACCCACTTATACCTTTCCATGGGTACACATTTTTACTAAGGAAATGATTCTCTAATCTGATACACCATTAATAGAATTATAGTGGAACCCATATTTAAAATGTGATCAATGGTTATCCTAAATATATATATCTAATGGTATATTAATGGTCTTATAATTTAAAGGTGTTTAGTTTACTTCTTGAAACATTCATTTTCATTTCATCATATTCAACTCAAATATTTCAAGTTATTATTTACATCATTCAATATTATTATGTCCAAGTGATTAAAGAAATTTTTAACTTTCAATGCCTCATTTGGTTAATGAATTAACAAAATAAATCATCATCCAACTCATATTAAATATTTATCTTCGTTGTTATTTCATTTTAGTGTTGTTCCTCATTCATGCCTTGTCAAATTTTTGATCATTGGGTGAATTATGACATCATATAAAATAAAGATTCATGAAATATTAGTATATGATAAATGAAAACTTGGTTGAAGTTATGGTAATTTAAACTCTAAGAGTACCATCTTTATAATGAACCAAAGTATCTTTGAATTGGTATATGATTCATTATTCACATTAGATTTTCACATTATGATAAAAAAAATCACCCATTTCATCCAAGCTCTATAAATGTAAACATTAAAACCTTTTTATCAAATATGTATGTCTTTAGACATCAATCATCATATATATATGATAAAACAATGGTATCATACATTATAATTTTGTTATCCATTCAGTTTAGGTTAGTTATGATCATACTGGGGTAAGTAAACCCCCTCCATATTTTGGTTTGAGGTTTATGACCTAAAACTAAGAGATACTATTTTATTCAAAGTGCTGAAACCTTAAAATTTTGACATTATATTTTGGTCCAATGTATAAGGCCTTAATTTATAAAATAAAAATACATAAAAAATTTATTTTGAAAACTCAGAAAGGATGGATGGTGAAAAATTTGAGCCATCGCTCAATAAGCCTTTCTCTTTCTTAGTTTAGAGAAATGTTAAAGCGTAAAAGAAAAAGGATACATATATTTTTTAGGTATAAACACTTGGTAATAGAAGAATTAAAAGTTGTTCTTACAAGGTATATGTGTCTATAAAAAAATTAGAGTGTCTCCTTGTTCCATGCATACTATAGTTTATTGAACTTATATAAAAAGTACAATAATACAATTTCAGTGTATTCAAACACTTCTTGAAATTTTTTATCTCACATTAATTTAATCTACGTCATGGTTTTAATTATTTTTAGTGTCCCGTTATCACTTTCAAAAATATATTATCCTTATCTAATCGATATGGAATGTGTGTTATATATATAGATCTCTTATATCCATCCAAGAGAACATAACTATGAATAAATAAAATACTTTTCATATTTTTTCTAATAGAATAACCTTGACTCACTACGATAAAATATGTACCACATACATTTACTTTTGTTACCCATTCAAGATAACATTTCATAAAATATATTTTTTAATCAAAAACTTTTCTCCTTGATGAAAGTATTTTAAAATCATGATTTAAAACATCCATCACCCCTTTATGATTGATTAGATTAAATTAATTATGATGAAATTCTTTATGCACTTTTGTAACTTTTCAAGAGTAAAATTTGGAGTGATATAAGGCATAACATTCTATAAATTATTCATGGTTAATATTTAAATTTATTCATAGCTTCATTAAGTATCACTATCACTCCCTCTCGTATATGGGCATGTTGTAGTGCAAAGACCAAAACCTCAAGTCAAGATCATCCTATTCGATATCAATTTCATATACAGTCATATTTAAGAACATGGTTATAATTTCACAATATTTTAGAGTATATATAAATTTAATATATTTTATTTGTTTGATATATTGTGATACATACAACACCAAGATTAAATGAACCATGATTTACTATAGAAATATTATTATTTAAATATGATCGTTATCACCTAGACGTTGGTTTAGTGGGTATGAATTGGAATAAACATATTATTAAATAAATTTAGAAATTTTTTAATTAAAAAAATGAAAAAAATCAAACATTTATTATAAATAGGTTCTAAATGAAGATAAAATATTTTGAAGGTAAAAGAGATATTTTTCATACAACTTTTTTAAGTGTGCAATGTATTTTTATCTTCATAGATTAAATTAATCACTATTGATAAATGATTATAATAAAATAATTATATTATATATGAAATTTAATTAATTAATATTCTTTTAATTATTTTTATTATAAAATTAACGAGAATAAAGTCATCTTATGCTTTAAAAAATATATTTGCTTCAAAAATGGTTTTTATTGCATTTTGCGCACATATAATATAATTAATTTCAGCCACTTCAATAAATTTATTTTGAAAAAATGGATATATAGTTTTTTAAATCATAATTTCATAATATTCATAGGATTAATTTTTCATATTTTTCAGAAAATTTTGATTTTTTAGTGAATAGTGAAAAATACCAATATTTGAAAAACATTCCTATCTTTTATTTAAAAAAGTTATTTAAAAGTATCATTAATTTTTGGATTTTTTAAATTAAAATAAGATAAATTTATTAAAAATACTAATAAATCAAATATTAATTAAAATTATACTTTTATTTGATATAAAATCAATTCTATGCTTAAATGTATTGTTGAAAAACTAGTTTTCATCGTGTTTTACACACTAACATTAAAATTGATTTCTGATATTTATAAATATTGAATCATTAAAAGTGGATTTTTTATTTGGAATCATGAATTTAAAATTTTACAAATATTTCAATTTCATTTGTAGTCATAATGAATATTAACCATGGTAAAAGTTTATTATTATAGTAATGAGTAAAATCGGTTAATTATGGTTAAAATTATTGGATAAAGTCTCAAAATAAACCCAAAACTTTCCATTATTTCATTTTATGGGTTTAATTAGACCATAAAAATTATACCATAAAAATATGGATTTTTTTCACTTGACCTCGAATATGACCTTCATTATGTTAAGAAAAGTTGCAAAAATTCAATCTGTTTCTTTTAAAATACCTAATATGTTTTCACAGGGATAAAAAGAGGATATGAATGATTATAAATTTATATTTAAAATTAGAATAAATTATTTTTATGATATTAATTTAATTTTAATTTTTGGAGATAGCATAAATACGTTGAAAACTAATGCAACATTAGAGTGATGTTTGTGGAACAAGTTGAAAATTAAAGTAAATGACTTTAAAAACATTAAAAGAAAAAATTTATTGTTGAATTAAGATGTCCCAATAATTTATTATATAATTAAAATTTATAATATGTGTTTAAATATTTTATATTTGAAATGAATTGTTATATTTATTCCTTTAAATTCAAGATATATGAATAGTCCCCAAAATGACCTTTAATGGTAATTAATGTTATAAAATAATTTATAATAATTAGAAAATTATAAAAATAATATATTATCTCAATTGGATGTTAAATTTTTTCTAATATCATTAATATTTCTTTTATTATACACTTTTAATTTTCAAAATTACTTTCATTACCATTAAATAAGGAATTTTTTTGGGTTACAGTTAAACTAGGTTAATGAGGATGTTAAACCAAAAGGTAAGGTTAAATTACACCTAAACCTATATAAAATTAAATTTTTATTATATTTTGACCTTATAATAATTATATGTGAATATATGGAACTTTTTATCCATTTTAAATGAGTTAGACACATATTATATATTAATGTTTCAAGTATTTACATGTCTTCCACCCACTTCATTTATAAAAGGCCACCTCCTCTACTCACTTATTAAAAGCTTTTTAGAACTTTAGTTCATCCAATAACAGAAAAAATACCTTAATTAATTCCTTAAAAATATCATATAAGCCCTGGTATCACCATAATATTATCCTTTAAAGGCCTAAGGTGTAATCCATGGGAGGTTTCCAAAGTTGAGGTATAACTCTTAAAACAGTGTTTTCATGTTTATTTCTTCTTAAAAATCCTATAATTCCTCTATAAAAATGTTTATATAATATTATCAGTATATTAAATATAATTAAATATTATTATTTTCTTTTCACAACCCCTTTTCATCTCCTTCCCTTCTCAATGGAAAATGAAAGCATCACCTATGCGTACGTACAAACTACAATATCCATGAAGCGATGTATTTCAATTTCTATCACTGCATTTCATGGATGATTATTATGATGCATATAATGTTTATATTTAATATTAATTAAATAATTATACTTATTTAATTATATTATTTTACATACCTTCTTACCGTACCATCCATTGGAAAATAATAACATTGTTCATGCATAAGCGTGGACCACCACCTTCACGGAGCGATGTGGCTTGTTTTTCATTTTCACTTTACATGGTTGAAAATAAGGATATATTTAAAGAATATATATGATATTTATTATATTACTATTATGATTAGAAGTTGAATTATTATTTTCATTTCTTTCATTCCATCCATCGAAAAGTTGAAACATCACTCATGCGTACGTGCAGACTATCGTCTCTACAAGGTGATATAATTCATTTTCACCACCACCTTATATGGATGATTTTAAATGTGTATATAATGAATAAATATTTTTATCATGAAATTATTATTATTTTTTATATGATGATACCATGAAAATGGTGCAAGGGCCGAAACTGTCAAAATGAATCATTTATGGAAAACTGACCAGTTTTTACCTGAATAATGATTTTAATAAATAATTGTAAATAAAAGGATAATTATTAATTATAAGGTAATTACATATATTAATATGTATATATATATATATATGGTTATTTAATGTATTTATAATAAATGTAAATTTATTATACAATATTTTTTAATGCATATAAAGTAAGATAGGACTTGAGGTAAGGGTTTTTCATCTCACTCTATTTTCTTTGAGACATATATCATATAAACCACTTATTTGTTTTTTGTGGTGTATATAATACCCATGAATGTATTTTATTATAATTTTTATTTAAATTATGTTTATTTAAAAATCCATATACTTTTATCTCTTTTATGATATTTTTAATTTAGATATTACCAAAGTTGTAAGGGATTTATGTTACAAATCATTTATTTTCGTGATTATCTAAATTAAATTTCCATTGCAGTAAATAATATTATAATTATCCTTTAAACCCCTTATATGTTCTTATATTATGATTATTTATAGTATTTTCATTATACTATATTAGGTTCTTAAAATGATTTGGAAAATATTTTTAAGAAAATCAAACCTTATTTCCTCTTTGGTAAACAAAATTTTTATTCCTTGCCCATGTTATTTAAAATTTTTTCAAGAATGTTAATATCTAGCTTCAAATGATAATTTAAGTCCCTTTAAATCATATTTTACTTACTTTTAATCATTTTAAAAATAACCTTTTTTGTTTTCCAAATGGGGTACTTTTGGACTTTTTACCAAAAGTGTGAAAGAAATATTTGTTTTAACATTTGCTGAATGAACTGATTCTCCCACTTTCATGATTGTGGTTTTATTTGAGGAGGGATATTTTCTCTTAATTTTAAAATCATATTTTAAATAATTTTATGAAAAATATTTTTCATATTTGTAAACATCCTTTAAATATTGTTATGTTTTAAAGGATATATACTCTAATGATTCGATCCAATTTTCTAGATGAATCATGATGAGGATGATCTTTGGATGATTTTATGTATCTCATTTATTTATACTGATGAATTAATCTATTATGAGATAATGAATGCTCTTATAATACCATCCACTTCCTTTCTCTTGATAGATTATGATTATGTGATGATGAGATGTTTATGAAACCCATTTCTTTTCCATTGGTTATCTTATGATGAGATGATGTATGTTTTTATGATCATGTTTCACACATATGTATAATTTTTATTATATGATGGATCGACCAAAAAATATAAAACCCTTAAATTCATTGGGTAAAGATGGGTATCTCATGAGATAACATGTACTAGAATGGGGAGTGAACACAGTTTAGTAAGAGACTTTGTCCACTAAGATTGTCTTGGGAGTGAACCTTGACTAATGAAATTGTGTAATGGAGAGTGAAACCAATCCACTATGATATTATTGGAAATTAACCTTGGATAATTAAATTTTTATGATTGTGCCACACAATTACTATAACATCTTCTAATTATTTTGATAAACTATCATGGATCATGATTTATTAATGAAGATTCCCTATTCTTATGACCTGCGTATTTTTAAATGATAAATATTTATTCCATGACTCATTATTTATGATCTGTGATAGATTAGGTCTAAGAATTATAATTTATGATCATGATCTCATATCTTCATACTTATCTTCTTTTTATATGATTATCAATTGATATCTTCCATATTTACCTTTAATGAACATCTGAGCTAACCCTTTCTTATGTTTCCATTTTCTACATGTTATGAAGAATGATATTATTTAAGATTGGAATATATGGTAATAATGTATGGAGAATTTTTTTGGAGTTTTTTAGGTATTCTTATGGAACATGAAAATCTAGGTATAATGGGAAAATTTCCATTTCAGGAGAAATTCATGGGCTTTGTTACAGAAATGGTTTTTACTAATTCTATAAAACAATAAACCAAAACGTTCATGGGTATATAAGTGATTCAATGTTGGATATATATATTATAATCATGGATGGTTAAAATTGGGTTTTTTTAGTTGGTTTCAAATACATTATGTAAAAAATATGTTTTTAGCACAAGAGGTTTATGGGTCTCAAGCTTCCTCACTCGTGAAGTTAGGTCCAAACATAAACATATAAAGATCTAATAAAAAAGAATAATTTATGTTTTATCTTAAATATAAGGACCAAAATAGTATTTTAACTATTTTTTTAAAAACATTAATGTGTCAAAGTGTTATTTTTCCTCAAAATCATATTCTTTTATTCTGATAAATCCAATTATAAGAGGTGGAAGTTATTTGAACCAAACAAGATTAGGTTTTCACTTTTTAGTAAAGTATATGATATGTTCCTTTCATATATTACATATATATAAATTAGTACCATACTCCATAATGATATAGAAAATATATTTTTAAATACTTTATGATTTCTCTCTGATTGAGGAATGAATATTCTTCAAAAACGTTTAACAATCTAATGATGTTGTGCTAAAAAAACTCTTATTATAATTAATCCTTGTATTCTATCAAATTTTTAAGGATAGGTTCTTCAAATCATTAAATATATTTTTAAGGTATTTATGTATATCATTCCGATATGAAAAATTATTCAATTGGTTTAACTAGTATCTATGTTCATATATCATTCATTTATATTTATATTCAAAGTTTATGGAGCTAAAAAAGACTCATATATCAAAATTTATGGTCATTTCAAGTAATTGTTTTGTAGAAGTTCATAAAATTTTGAAGGGATGGTGCGTAACAAATAATATGAGTGTGTTCCCTATAAAAATTAAAGAATGAAACTTACTCAAAGTAATTCACATTACCTACTCAACATTGAGAACGTACCCTACTCTAGTCTCTGTACATGAACCCTCTTAAAATAAGAGCACATGTAATCTCTTCAAAAAAGGGTTTTTCCCATGCCTTATTTAAAGAAGGATGTTACCTATTCCTTTCACAAGGAAAATTTCTTACACGCCACTAGAATTTGGGAAAATGAAGATTATTTTTCTATAAATAGGACATTTATCATCTATATTAGACCCAACGGAGAAAGAATCTTAATAAATAGAACCATGGATCTAAGTCTATCATATAAATAATAATTTATCTCTATCAAGTGTATTTTAGATCAAAACCTAATGGAAGAGATGGAAAATGGTGATTATTAATTCATATGATTGCTTTATACATAGATCCCTTAGAAAGGACCACAGAGCTTAGGTATTTAAACTAAATTAGGGTTAAAGACCCTTATAAATAAGATCTCAAGGAAAATTGGGTGATGGGAACTAGGACCTTTCCTGCTTCAGTCGAAGTGTATTTTCCCTACCTCTCTTGGTATACCACAGGCTCAAACCTTTCCCAAGTTACCTACCTAGGTTAAGCACCACCATTTTACCCAAGTAACCTCTCAAAATTTAGTTTAATAATTATTACTAGGTATAACCTCTAAAAATAAAGCTTCACCTAGTCTTATAACTCTATAAATCTATATCCACAATCGGTTTAGTTCCCATATACATATGGCCTTTAATATTATATGTCAATTTGTTAATAAGAACCTAACATCCTATAAAAGGTATCCTCCATGATATTCCTCTTCATATCATAGATACTAAAATGGTTATTAATCATGCATCCATTTAATAATGAGAATCATCTAGTTTGAGTGTTCCATGGAGTACGTCTAAGACATGTGTCGATGCTTAGCTATTGAGGTGGCCTTTTTGTTTTCAATATTTTATATATGGAATAATCCTCATAATTTCCCTTGGATACTACATGTACTCCTTTAAAAAACATTCTATATTTAGGATTCTTTCTTTATAGAACCACCAATGCAGTCATCCATAGTAGCTTTAAAGATTTATTAAACTTGGGTTATCATTACATTGTATTGCCTACACTTTAATTCAACTTTCTCAAGGCCTTGGGTAAGTGGGTTTCCTCCTTCATTAAACACTAAATATTTTTTGCCTTATTTTTTATTTAACTTCCCTTATCCTTTAAAATATCTACATGATCAAATCCCTACACCATCACTTAGATCATTTGTAAATATTAAGGCTCACTCATGTGAAAGACCCTTACTTAAGATTTTTATAGGAATCTTTAGTCTAATAGTCCTAGTCATATTCCCTTAAACATCATTACATAATTTTCCTAGTTTCATAAAGATAAAACCCACAATATAGGTACTCAGTGTATGAATTTAAAAGGAAAATAATTTTTCTTTATTGTTTGACCTTAATCAGTCAATATATGTGCCATACTTTTATGAAATTAAGATATATGTTATGCCTAATTTATAAGCCTAAAATTAAAATCCCTTTTCACTCAGGGTTCACAAATTTTTATATGGATTTCAATTATGAAATAAAACTACATTAGTTTTTATTTACCTATAAGAAATATGTAGGAATCCCTCTCTGGACCCAATACTGACACTTTGGCACTTTCTACCTCCTCCAATCCCATATTCCCTACTATAAGATATCAAATTCTTGATTTCATTCCTATATATTTGTACACAATATCATAATTATAAAATTGAGTTAAATATGGGATAATAAAACACTTTATATAGTATTACTTAAAATACATCAGTGATAATCAATCATTTTTATTAAAAGGTAATTGGAATTGTTAATGGAAATTATTTCATTAATATGATTAAATCTATAAAATATTTTCAGACTAGACAACAAGATTATTTGTGGGATGATTTCAACTAAAATTCTCTTGGTTTTGATGCACATTACACAAGAAACTAAAATCAAAATAGGTGCATACCGGAAAACATTATAAATACAAATCAACTGCAATATACCTATAGGGCTCTAGTGCTTCACCTTTACACTTAAACAGTTAAATAATGTCAAGTAAAATCCAAAAATATCCCTCCTTATTCATGACTTCCAAAAATATCATCAAACCCCATGATACATCTTGTTAAAATTAAGATGAACTAATCAATTAGAGAAATAAACATTAAACATCACCTTTATCTGTATACACAATCAAACAATATTTTTTCTACGTTTGTATAGTATATAATCAATACTCAAATTCCACCTAGGTACCTACTCCCCACCATATATATTTTTATCAATGAGATGTCACTATGAGTCTGAACTCTAACTCTCCTTCACCCTCTCCATTAAGGATGAAGTAATAGTCAGGGGTGCTGACACCACTTTTCCCAACTTCTATAATACATCTAGATATAACTCTAATAAGAGAAACATGATCTGAAATTCATCCATAGTTTCTCCAAACAAGTTCCGAATAAGATTTATGATTCATATAATCTTCCACAATATTACCTTTACTAATAATATTGTATATATACAATAGGATTTAGGGAATATCTAAATCAATCTCCAAAATATACTAAATCCTCATATATTGTGTGTTATTTTAACTTATATTATATCATATAAAATAAATTTTGAAACAATATCCAAAAATACTTTTGGATTTATTCTCAAAATACTTTGAAAAGCTGTAATTAATTTCACAATGTATCACATCATATAAAATACCTTGGAAATATCCATCAAAATTTACTTTTGGATAAACTATTAAATTCTTTTAGAGAATCTTATAAGTTTCTTAAAACTAGATCCCTATTAATTCAACCAAAAAGTGTGACCCTATAGGCCTTTTCAGCATTGAAACCATTTCTGAATTCTTGAATTCATAAATGTAAACATAGAGCGGCCTCTAGAAAATCATAAATGCTACTCACCTATATACTTATCTCCACTAGCTGTATCGTATAAAATTATGAATTTTTATATGATCCCTTTATCCAATACATATAGTAAATTTGGTACACTGAATATTTCAATCCCATATAGGTTACTCATATATTCTCAAAAAAATTAGTATAGACTAACCAGACGGATGGACACATCACATGTCATTCACTCTGATAGATGAGAACGTCATATACCCCTCACCCAATAGATAAGTAAATAACATTCCTTTTCTTGTTATGAACATACAATCCTTAAATATATCTAAACCAAGTGATCTTATACCATAATATTTATATGAGAGGAAAAATGCTATCTTGTTTAAGGATCAATCAACAACATGATCCATAACTTACCCAACCTCCCACTAATTTTTTAATCCTTAAGGATTTTATAATAAAGGTATAAAAGTATGAAGGTTATAATGCTAGTTATATTTCTAGCCTTAGGTATTTCTAAATCCAAATATGAAATATACACCCCTAATATATCAAAGACAGAGTGAATGACACTCCATGTGCAGTACTTGGGGGCCATCTAGTACACATTACTCCTTTTATGCCCCTTGAGTGTATTTTGAATCTCTATAAAAAATACCACTCATACTAACCTTAATATTTCATCACAACCTATAATAATCCATTATGAATATCAGTTATATATAACTCAAAGTTATAACTTGAGAGGTTAATTATCATTTCAATTAATGAGTATGTACAGCTAGCATAAAAATTGATAAAGTGGATACTTCATTTTGTATAACATGATATATTTTATATTTTTAAAACATCATTAAGAATAATTAACAAAAACATACATAACAATACATCAAATCATATCACATATGATATACCACTAGAGAGGCCTTATGTTTGCTGAACTTTTTGGGTTTTGTTAAAATTAATTACATATTTATATTTTTCATACTACATATCTATGTGACCATTTCATTAAACCCTATCACTAAAATATTTAGTGATTAAAATCTATAAATAATGTATATTTGAATAATAGTGAGAATTAAGAACCATATTCCAGATGCTAAACTCATTTAATATTTTATTCAAAACTATGTTACTTCCAAACACCACATGTCATGATGTTAATAACTTCTATTATATAATTATAACTCTTTCTAAGATCATCATCATCATCATTCTTGGAAGTTTACCATATAAATATTTTACTTTGAGATAATTTTGGAAGAACATGTAACTTTTTACACTATTTCTTTACAGTTGCTTCCTAAACTCCTTAAAGTGATATTTAGTTCATTATGGAAGATAAATATAACTTTTTACCAATGTATTTTACCAGACATAGTTATTTGGAAATCCAAATATGAAACATGTACCCCTGGTATATCAGAGACAAATATATAACACTCTATGTGGTATACTTGGGGGTCATCAAGCACACAAAACCCCTCTTTATCCCATGAGCATGATTTAAATCTCTATACAAAATACCACTCATACTAAACATAACATTTCATCATATCCTATAACACTTCATGATGAGCATCTGTTACTGATAACTAAAATTCATACTTTGATAGGTTGATTATCATTTCACTTCATGAGTATATAAAACCAAAATAAAAGAATGATAAAGTGGATAACACATTTTGTATAACATGATATATTTTATATTCTTAAAAAATATTTAATAATACTTAACAAAACCAAACATAATAATCCATATAATCATATCTCATATGATATAACACTAGAGAGGCCTTATATTTGCTTCACCTTTTGGGTTTTGTTAAAACTCATTACATCTATATCTAATTCCCATCACATATCTATGTGACCATCTTATAAAACCCATACTAAACTATTTTGTGAGTAACATCTATAAATAAAGTATGTATCAATAATAGTGAGAATTATGAACAATATTCCTTTTTTGTATATCATTTAATATAGTATTCAAAAATATTTTACCCCAAAACACCACATTTCATGATGTTAATAACTTCTATTATCTATTTATAACTATTTTTAAGTTCACCATTATCATTATTTGTGTAACATTACCATCCAAATATTTTTATTTGAGATCATTTTGGTAGAAAATGTAATTGTTTACGCTATTTCTTTACCATTACATCCTAAAATACTTTGGAACAAAAAGTGATATTCATTTCATTGTGGTACCTAAATGTAACTCTTTATAATTCTATTTAGTGACATTCCCTAAATAGTTTTATGATATTAAGTGAAATTCACTTCAAACCTGACTAGTTTAATCTTTTATTTGTTAAAATGTGAACTTATTTAAGTCTAAACATACCCCCACTAGCCTCTTAGAAAGTATATCCTGTCAAAAATATTATGTTAAGATACACAAACTCATTTTTGTTAAGGAATAAAACTTATTTACTTTACTGGGAATATTTAACATATAAATTATTATATCCATATAATATATGGTATTATATCAATTTGAATAATTATTTTTAGAAGTAGACTTTATTATTTAAAATATTCCATAGATGGGTGGTGGGATCATGTCCACCATATTTTAACAAACATTTAGATAAGAAATTTTGTCCTAGATAAATATCCTTTTATCTTATCTATTTTTCAAGAATGTTATATAGTTTTTTGAATCATAAACCATGTGTATTAAAACTGAAATCACATGTTATTCATAAAAAAGCATTGTTAATAAACAATTCCCAATATAATATAAGAGAATATGGGATAAAAATTAAAATACTTTATTTAAATTTATATAAGAATGAATTATTCCTTTATATCAAACTCATTGATGTTAAAACTATTTTCTTCATCACTTGAATTCAAAGTACAAGATCCGTCAATTTTACCTTGATTTATAATTCCTAAATATTTAAAATATTTGTAAAGTCATTATTCAGCATCACATACCCTTCAAAATCAAATAATTGATTTATATAACATTGAAACTTGACTTAAACTTTCTTTTGAGTTTTGATAAACTCCTTTAGGTATCCTAGAGAATTACATCTTATGGAAACATTGTACTTACTTTGGGACTCATACCTTAGGGTTCAATGACCAAGGATAACTTTTGGATCACCTAATCTATTCCTTTGGTGTAAACCTTTACCCTATTGTACTATCAATACAACACCAATGCCTAAACATCATTTGTAATGCTGAATTATCCTCAATAATTTGAGGTAAATGGGAAAAAATTCATTGAATTTATTCACATTATTAGAATATTTCCACCAATATTTTTATAATTAATTGAATATATAGAAAAAACCTAATAGAATTTACTTAGTCTCACCAAGACATTGGCACACTAAATCATATTGAGTATATGAGTGGAGGCTAATGATAATTTATCCTTATTGCATTTAAGGACTTTGAAACCTCATGTGAATTGATATATGATTCCCATAAGCATCTTGATCAACTTATTCAACTACTTCAATATATGGTTATCATAAAGTAATTACTTTAGAACATATAATATTCTTCTAACTTAAGAACAACTCTTATGTGACAATACCAGTCTAATAAGTTTTTTAAACTATGTTTTTATCCACGATTAATCTTAAAATAATGTTTAATGATGATTATTCCATTTTATCCATAAAAATTTTGTAAAATAAGTGTCATGTTTCACAATCATTTAATTATAAATTTATCAATTGTACTCCCATGAAAATTATCACCCATTTTAAATCCATCATATCCATTAGTGTAATAATATTTATATTTCATTATGTAATGACCCTGATTTAGTGTAAACCTCATCACATTAGATATTTAGGTAGGAAATTAATATAATCATATCATATATGATTCTTGGATGGTTGATCAAAAAAATCTTTTTCTAATCCATCATGTGGATAAACTCAACACCATTATTATGATATATTAACCTTAACGATTTCCTAGCCAAGTGTCTCCCAAATAAAATACAAAAAACGAGTCACCTAACTCTAAGGGCCACTTTATTACTTTTTTTTATTATACAAGATTATACAAGGACACCCATCTTTTAATGAGCCTACCTATTTCGATGATTTAGGTATTTAATAGTGTTCTTTGGGAGGAATCTAACACTTACTATTTTTAAAGGGGATTTAATTTCACCATCTTATTTGGTGTATTCTGTTTTATATGTATGCATGTTCATAATGATTTAATTTTGAATCCTTATTTATTCCAACAAAAAAATATTTTCAAATCATATTGATGTGTAAATATTTACACAACTCATGAATGGTCTTGAGTTAAGGTATAAAAAAACTAAATCATTTATCATACTAAGAATATAACAACTTAAATTCATGCCTAATTTTTTGTAAAATATGTTTAACAAATTAAAATATAGGATAATTTTATTTAAAATATAAAAAATTTATATTTATGAATATTATGTGGAATAAATTAAATAAAGGAATTATCCATTTAATTAAGAATGAGATAAAAATTTATGAATTATTCATAAAGAAATTATATTTAATTTATAATTTATCCAGGAATTATGGACATTTCACAACTAAATAAATACAAACACTTTATATTTACTTCTAATATGAACTCCTTCATATTATCATTTTCTAGGGAATTCACCTGAAACATATGATATCTAATATATAAACATTATATATATATATAATATTCATATATATATATATATATAAACATATAAAAAATAACATATTTTTTATTTAAACCTTGATTATATCAATTATGAATACTCATTTTGATATGGTTTAATATTTTTTCAAATAAGGGATTTTAATTTGAAAAATTTTGATTTTAAATATAAACTCCTTTATATTTTTATGTATTTTATTATTTATTAACACTCTATAAATTACCCTTATAATTTACATATAAACACTTTATATCTAAATTCTAATTCTTATCATACAAATAAAAAATGTAAATATTATTAATAATTAATATTATGGATATATATTTAAAAAATTATTCCTTAATATTTAATTAAATTATTATAATAACTTTATAATTAATTAATTAATTCATTAATTAACACCTTTATAAATTAAATAAATATATCAAAATATATTTTTCCATAATTTATAATTTTTTTAAATTACATAATTCAACTCATAATTGAAAAGTATAAAAATTGAATATATATATATATATATATATATATATAATATTTAACGATATATGTTGAATTTTAATCCATGACTCAGTTCAAAATTAAGTCATTTTTTATGACTAGATTCATGAATTTCAATATCATATTACATTATTACCTATTATATTTTATGATAGATAATCTATGGTTGTGATATCCCCTTAAACACTTGGTGATTATAGCTTACAACAAGTATCGATATCAAATTTAGGAGATGATGCTCAATTTTAAGGTCACATGAATAGTTAACATCAATGCCATTGTAATACATAATTACTTATATCTTACACTATGATATATTGAAACACCTAATGATTTCATTCTTTCATACACAATTATATCACATATCATATGGGGTAGTCTTATCATGGGTTATGAGATATCATTTTATAATTCCATCCAAAATAAAAAATCTATATTGTTTCTTATTATATACAATACAAAATAAATTTTCCTTAGAAAAACCTATATCGTATTCAATGATTGAAAAATTATATGGATTGTTTCTTTATTGTAAACATGATTTCATGAATCAAGAAGCATGGAAATCTTTTAATACCATAAGAGGGTTTCTAAGGATCTAATCACACTTATTCAATGAAAAAAAAACATTAGACACCACAAATCTCAATAGAATCATGCTATGAAAAATTTAAAACATCAATAGACAAAATTAAAAAACATATACCTTTCACTATAGAAATATACTATTACTATTTTCAATCAAAAATATTTGGCAAATATCATAAACGATCAACCAAAAGTTTCCCCCTCCATGGTTTATCTGTGGGATGACTGCATTATAAAACGTTCTGATAAGACCCTGATTATGTCCATGATATGCTAGTATCACTAAGAGGCTAATGACACATGTGGATGAAAGATTAGAATAATTTAATGGTGTATTAGAAGTTGGTAGAACACTATCTCAGTGGCATCTGCCTCCATATATATCCCTCAAGAATTCCTAAAAAATCCATGGAATTTACATGAATGTTTCATAACATTTGAGTAAATGGAATGCAGTTACAAACCATTTGTAACCTTTGGCCAATATCATTCTCCCATATACTTCATATTATAAAATATTTATATTAATGATTTCTTAAATTCTGTGGAAGATCACCTAAATGTTAATGTAGAATGTTAAACTTCCTCATCAATCATAGAGAATTGGTAATTTTAAGCTACGATTAACACATTACAATTCAGTCATATAAAAAAATATGATAAGGGTAAGTGGTGATACAATATCAGTATATCATAAACAATGACATACCATAACTAGTGCCTTATAATATATAATCCAAAGTATACAATATTCATTTTAATCATGGATTTCATACCATATATCATCCCTATATTATAAATAATACTATAGACTAATATTTATTATATACATACATTAGTATTTACATCATAACTCCATCATGCCTCATGTATACCATCCCATATGAACTTCACCCCTTCCTAGTCAAAGTTATCATCATCAATTAAAAAGTGGAAAGTACCTAAATAAATAATCAAAAATACACTATAATTCCAAACAATCTCTAAATATCACCCCATGAAATAACTTTTTCATTTTTCCAAGATCAAAAAAAATCAAAAAATTTGATATGACATGCCTACGGAATTTTACCTCTTAAATCCAGAAGTGGAATTTCCATAACATCATGTAAATTATTTTATTCTGAAACATCTCTAAGATTATAGCTAAATTATCACCATTCTTCTCATATGACCATGAATATATTATTATATCATCAATAAGAATAATCATGAATGAGTTTAGGCAAGGATGAAATATTTGACTAATCAATTCCATAAATATTACTGGTGTATTTATAATCCTAAAAGATATCAACAATATTTCATAATGCTATAAAAATCCCAAACACTATCTTTAGAACATCCTCAGCTCATACCCTAAACAAATTATGACCTAATTTATGATAAATTATAAAAAACTGACAATGTTCCCTAAACTTATAAAATAGATCATCAATTTGAGGTAAAAATACTATTGATTCTTAATCATAACCTAATTTAGTTTCTAGTATCATACACATAACCTTAAATTATCATATTATTTCTTGAAAAAAGACTCACTGGAGAACCCCATAATGGAGTTCTCTTCCTAAAAAAATACTTTCATCTCAAGATCCTATGAATTAATTTTTAACACCCATAATTTAGTTGGAGCCATGCTATATAAAGAAATAGAAATAGGCTCAGTATTGGGTAATAATTATATCATGAATTCCACCTCATTATCCATAGGTAAACATGATAAATATTTAGGAAATACATTCTAAAGGTGATAAAAATAGCCGGTAAACATCACCAATATCCCTCTCAATTGCACCAAATACAATTTCTGTCATTTGTGATGTAATAGTCCTCAATTTCCCTAAATAAAAACTATTTAAACCATCCTTAATATCTCATTCACCTAAAAAATTCAATGAAACTTCATTATAAAGAAATATTGATAATTGTATTTGGTAAAAATTAATCAAATCTAAAAAAAATAATTATTTCATTCTTGAAATAAAATAAAATTTCATAATCTCTATGATATAGAAATCCCAATGATGTTAATACCCAGTATTAATGATCACCCTAGAAGAACACCTCTTAATATTCCCATATTTAAATCCTAATAGAGTAAAAATGGTAAAAATCCAAGATATAAACTCTGTATTTGAACCCAAATCAAATAAAAGAAGAGAAATAATAAGAAAAAGAGACTTTTCCACGTGAGATTTATTACTATATGAAGTATTAATGATTAGTATCAAACCTTAAACTATTAAATATCCATCACTGATATCCATTTTAACTTGGTAAAAAATAAATATGTATCCAAAACCTTCTCTATTGTCCCGTCCTTAAGTTATCTAGCCATCTTAAGCTTTGATGCCCTATGAAGGCTTACTTTGTGATCCATAACAACTGACTCAATCGTATTTTCTATATGACACTCAACTATTTATCAATTTAGATCCCCAATCATGGGATGAATGAGTTATATTAGAACCTCATCCTCCACTCCTCTTCCCATTGTTTTATAAAAATCACTAAAAATATACAAAGATCCCCCAATATATGCATTCCTCTGGCTCACAGGGACAAATAGATCATTTATAACTCATATGATCACACTAATAACACTCCAAATCATATCCCCCACAAAAGGAGATGATAAATACCATCCTAATATCCATGGTTGATCTCAAATTTCATCTCCTTTCTTATAATTGATTCATAGTCACTCAAAACTATAGTATGATCACTCTCTAATCATTTTCATCTATCAATGCTTTGTTTACCACCTTTTTATAAGTATGTATACCAAAAAATAACCTATATACAAATTCAAAAATATAAACCATAATCAAACCATTGATCCTTTGATGCCTCATTTCCTCCCATGGTAAGGGAAAAGTGAAGATTAGTGAAATTAGAAACATTCTCATGAATAGACAAACCCCTTAATTCATCTCTATAAACTCCTACCATTTATCTATACTAGGGTTTAAAAGATAAAAATACTATTAAAATAATGCCTACTAATTAATATCCTACTTTTAATAATTATATCTCATCATTATAACATTTCCCCCTCCAACAGATACACTACTAACTTCTATTTTCTTCTTTTTAGACCATCAATCAACATGAACATCACAAATTAAAAGCACCAATAAAAATAAAGAGTCCAAATTTTACATAAATTTAAATAAAAAATCCATAATTACATGTATATATATAAAAAGTAATTAATTAACTCAAATTAACCACTTCGAACATAAAATATATATCTCATTCATTTTAATGAACTAATTTATTTTTAATAGTCTATTAAAAAACACCAATTAAATTATTAACAATTAAATAATTTAACTAAACTCAATTTATCCAATATTTTCATAGTCATGAAAAATAATATGGATTCTCACATATTCCATGACCCTATGTACTGAAATAAAGCATGGACAAATCACTATTCACCACTAATATATGTGGATTTATTAACCATATTACCATATTTATTAAGAAATAATAAAATTAGAATTATTTAAAATTAAGTAACCAAACATTGTACATCCCTGGTGACTAGCCATAATGGCTATGTACACATGTATAATTTTCATACAAATTTCCTAGACTTTAGTCTCACTTCTACTATTTTTTCATATATAAAAATCATATAAAAGAAAAGACCGCTCTCATATCATTTTTTAACATCCCGCCCTAACACAACCATGCCACCAAGATGAAATTCTATACAGCCTCAAGTGTTCTCCATGATCTCTAGATGGTAGAGACTAATACCATGGAATTAATGAATTGTTTGGAAATTTATTTACCCTCTAATAAATTTTCATAAAAAAATAAAAAAATATTATTGTAATAACTATACATAATGGATACTTATACCAAACAACATTAATAAACACTAAAATGACCCTTAGTAATGTCATATTTGACATACCACCAAAATAGGTAATAAGTAAAACCAATGATTAATCATATTAATATAATAAAATAGAAAATACTAAAATAAATATATAAAATCAACCCCTTCTCACCAGATCCAAACTCATTTAGATACCATCAAAATGGTTCTGGTCACCACATCTTGATCACATTGGGTATCTTCCCTTTCCTATATATACATGATTTTAATATAAAAATCAAGTGATATAAACATCTAGGGTGTAAGAAATATATCTTTGTAAGATTCCACCTGATATAAAAAATATCCATTGTATCGTAACATTCTCATATGTGTGTTGTGAAATTTTATACTATGAATTTAACCTAAACAAACAACTCAGATCAAACGTCTTTAAGTAATATCCAAACCCCCTTAACATTATATTATATAGGATTCAGATAATTATTGTATAAATCAATGTCTCTATCAAGAATTTTTATAAATAAACATGGAATACTCATAATTAAGGCCTAACACATGACTTGGTAAACTTATGAAAATCTCAGGATAATGACTAAACACATGACCTATAAAACACTTGAAAAATCACCACATGACCAAACAAATTTCTTATCCTAATACTTACAAACAAACAATATAGACAAAATATTTCTCATCTATGTATAATAAAAAATATATAATAGCCAAACCCATGGCCCATCTCACCACAAATTAATACAAGGCTTATCCTGTATCACAATCAAAGATATAGTCAATATATCCAAAATCAATTATTTCCCATATATCAACCAAACACATGGTCATATCATATTAAAAAACAAGGATTTACCTGAAACAAAACAAAAATCATTGTATTTATAAAATAATATAAACATAACACACTATTATAGAATGGTAATATGAATTTACATCACATTATGTAATTAAAAAAGAAATATTTCATAATCAATCATAAACTAATTACCCCTTTATTAATCATTTATCATTATACTTATATCATCTTGTGGTAATATTTAATTATTAACAATTTATTTTAGATTTAAATTAGGAATTTAGATGTTGAAAATTTAGGTTTTTTATTTTTTTAATATTATGAAGAGGTTGATTGTTATCATTGTTTTTTAGAGTTGAAAGTGATTGTTAGGTGATATTGTGGTTGTTAAAAAATCCCACCGGATATATTTTTTGTTTTTTTAGAAATTTATTTTTTAAAAGATATGGTTATAGAATCCATTACGTACTCAATGGAGTGTCCAAAGGGGGAGACCCATTGTATTTACATTGAGTGATTTGTGGGATTCCGCTGGGTCCCCAGTGATCCACATAGTGGCCAGTGGATATCAATTGAGTACCCAGTAGTGACCAGTATAGTTTTTATGGGTGGTTTTTTTTATTTTTCTGCATTTTTATTAAAACACACATTTCAATATTTTATTATCCATATTAATATCATGGGAGGGGATCCTTACCCTTGATCTCTACTCTTATAAACTCTCCTTACCCTTTGATCCTAAGCGGAAAAATTTATTTTTCATTCATGATACATCATAAATCTATTCATTTTCCCTCCTTTTTTCTTCATCTTGTCATTTCCTTTATTTATATCCACCAAGTTTAGAATTTTTTAATGCATTTCACTAGATCATGGTGAAATCCAGTGTTAGTGAAGTGGATTTCACATGAAATATCTTGATGATACTTAATGAGAGGGAACATATGACATTAATTTTTGTTGCAAGAAATTAGATTTTTATATTGAATTTTTTTAGGGATTTAATTTATTTTAGGTTAAATTGATAATTTTTAGGTTGATAATTTAGTAATATTATGTTTGAGATCATTGGGACTCTATAAAAGGTGGTATATTGGAATTTAAGTTTTATATTTGGGTTTTAGGGTGTTTAGTTTATTATTTTTTTGGGAAATGTTTAGTGGTTTATAGACTATGATGTGTTCATCGTCATGTTATTTAAGAAGGTATCCTCAATCCCATTATTTTTTGATTGATATTTTATTGTGATATGCCTACCATAAGATTTTTAAAACTCAATAAAACTAAAATGATGATTTTGAAAATATAAATAAAGGGTTATAGAAATTAATTATTATATTAAATAGAATTATTATTTGTAGTTTAACTACTTAAATATGATAAATATTTATAGAGTATTTGTTGTCTTTGTTATCCATTTTTATGTTTCCATACGAGGTATATAATTATTTATAACATTTTTATTTTATTGTTCAACTCCAAATCCTTAAGTAAAATAATAAGCTCCCTGTCTTGGAGTAATATGATATTTTTTGACTGAATTCAGATTTTTTCCATCATGGGTATTTTGATTATTTTTAAAAATGATATTTGAATTAATTATTTAATTTAAAGGGTAAATTATCAATTTCCATTAAAAATGAATTAATTATCTATTACTTAATTACATGTAACCATTATCTTTTTTTAATTTTTTTTATTACAACTTCACAGAGCGGCTCCACACATGCTACAAAGATGAGGCTTGAGGACTCGACCTTGCGACCACTGCCCCAAACCCCAAACCCCCTTCCACCACATTCTCCAACATGGGGAATATGTAACTATCATTTAATATTTTTTATTAGTAGTGATGTAATGGATTGGTTCAGTGGAATGAAAAGGGATGATTCAATCAATTTATATGGATAACATTTTTTATAAATAAATAATTACATAAATTTTAATTGTTTTACATGTTAAACATATTATATATTATATGGAATAAATTATTAAAAACCTATGGGTTAACGAATTATTGAGAGTTTGGTCATGTTAGATGATCAAATATTTACAAGTAAATGATATCTTAGTCTAGGGTAGTGATCCCAAGAGGATAAGATCAGGTGGTACTTTAGATGAGAGTTAAAATGGAAATATGTATCATTAGTTATTCAATTAGTTTTATTTTCTTTTTCTTTATTCATATCCCTCATTCCTAATATTATATTTTATGGTTTATGACTCATTTGACTATTACTCTTAGATTTCATGCCTGAAATCCTTTTTTTCATTTTTTAAAAAGAATTCACTTTTAGCGAAGTGAGAACCTTACAAAAGATGAAAGACAATACAAACATCACACACATAAAAAACCATTCCCACAAACCTGAATCCAAAACCCACATTCAAAACTTAAATTCAAATTCAAAAATTGGAATCCCGGGCATAGCGTGCCACCCGAGAAACCCACCATCGAGGAAGACCTAACTGTATCATCACTCGCCAGCCAAACATCACATTAGTATGGTTATTGGTCTTGATAATTATAGTGAAGATGTTTTTATTAAATTGGAAAGGAAAAGGATAGAATTTGGTGATTTATAGTTACCTAGGATATGGGTGTATGTTTTATTTTAGTACTTGTTTGTATTTATTTTGGTTGGAATGATATTTAAGGATGGTAATATCTTATGATGGAATATGCACCCTTTAGGATTAATCATGAAATTTAGTGATCTAAATGAGGATATATGTTCATAGTACCATGAATCATGTAAAATGATCTAAATAGCATTTAGTTTATGAAACTGATTGGAATAGGATGTGGCATAACATTGATAATAGAACGATTTTGGGAAATACCTGATGGGATGTTAGGAGAATTGACTTAGTTTATATATATGGTTGATTCCTATAAGAACTAATTTCAATGATTTTATATAGATTTATATATATAGTGGGATGTTAATAGGGTTGGATTATTATATTAGATTCCCACTTCTTTTCTATTTTGTCTTAATGGATATTTTATATAGTCACTTTATAAATATATTTTGGAAAACACTTAAATAGAAATTTTGAATCATTGATCAGAAAGTGTTTGTATTTTCCCATTTCTTCAGTTTAATATATGTTTTCAAGAACATGATTATTATATATATTTTATTTTTCTAGTTATTATATGTTACCATTGGTATGAACAGTGATATATGTCTAGTTATATAGACACCCTCGTTCTTTTCCCTCCTAATGAAGATTTATATAAAAAAATTACCCTTGTAGTGAAGAAATAAACACATGATTTTCCATCATATTGAGGATTTATATATGTTTATTTTTCATTTTTCATTACCTAAATATTTTTAGATTACATTGTTGAGATTACAATATTGAACTTGATGTTGGTATAGATCCTCCAAGTGGTGTGAGGGTTATGACTCAGTATGTTTGATATCACTACTCCGGGTGGTGTGGTAGAAGTCTATTATAATTTTGTTATAAATCCTAATATTATGGGAGGATTATATTACTTTTCATAGATTTATACTGGGTGGATTTTAGTATGATATAATTTTTTTCTTCATTTTATAAATTATTATTATAAATTTCACAGACATACACACATGCATACACTTGATTACATAAACTTATAGTAATTGAGATCTCTTGGTGGTGAATAATGGGTCTTTTACCCCTAACATACATTTTCACCTTGATACACATGTAGTTTCACATTTAGAATTTCAATATGAGTATGTACATCAGGATAAATGATGGGATGGTTTATAGACTAGAAATGTTTCAGAGTAGTAGATTAGGACTCCACCAGGACATGGAGTGAGGGTGGACAATATTATTAGGTGATGTAAATTAGAATACAGACTAATACAATTTAATTTTCTTATCATGTAGTATTTTTAGTTTTTTAAATTTTAATTTTTTTGTGGCATGACTCCATTAAAACCCCTTCTTGGTTGATAGTGAATCCAAGACTAATTCCCAAAACCAACCTCCAATAGGCCATGTGTTTATGACTAGCATTGAGGGTATATAAATGAAATATGTGAGATATTTCTCTCTTTAAACCAAGGTAAGAGATATAATACACCAATCAATGTCAAAAACATAGTTAAACATAACACCCAAAGTCCAAAAATTATATAAACTACCTGAAATATCATACAACCAAATACAACATTCAATTTCTAAGTTAATACCAAAAAAACAATTACTAAAAGAGAAAACCCCTCCTTTAGTGTCTAAGAATAATAAATGGATGGTCCATTAAGGTCTAGATTGATCACCAATACTATAATACTTATCTATAAAAATACCATATAGAATTAAGGGTCAAAATACAAGTATACTCAATAGGTTACTCCCTAGAAAATCTAGTGCCAATGTGAAAGAAGCATATTAAATATCAAATGAATTATCAATAGGGAAAATAACATATTCTCTCATCTAAGTCTATATATAACTCCCTATAACTATAATATATATCTCTCAATCTATATAGAATATAAATATAGAAAATTAAGAAATTATAAAAAAGGAGGTACCGTATACCTACTTCCCCACTTATCTAGTCACCCTCACATACTAATGACATACATCATGGTTGTATTTTCCCTTCCCATATCCATATAGCCTGACCATATACACATACCACAACCTAATACCACAACTAGTACCTCATAACCAAAATCCCAACTATGAATGGAAGGAAGACTGGGAGTGGGAGAGTAATAATTTATCTTTTTTTACAACATACTACCCAAGATCTCATATCGAAATTAGTTGAGTTATTTGGTTTGGGTGGTGGTGTGTAAGAAATAGAACAACAAAAAATGATATATAATAACTCACAATTCCCATCCTAGGGTACATATACCACCTAGACACCTATATAACCACCCCATCACCCATGTTATCAGTTCCACATAACCACAACCATTTCCTCTAAACATAAAAAATGAAACACATCAATCACATAATTTGATTAATAATTTTCCACATTATTTCTTCTAGTTCATAATTATTTACCACTTACCACATGTATTCATTAGAACATTATGCATATATCGTTAAACACTTAATTTATTTATTTCACATATCAATACATATCCCATTATCAACTTCACACAAATTCATTAGAATAATTAGTAAATTAATTTTGGTGTATCTTTAATTCATTTCACACCATGTTCCCTTCCCATTCATATTTTTTAACCATTCTCTCATTCCATTCCATAATACATACCAACAGAATAGCTAAGATCATCATTATACTAAACTCATTACATGAACATATTAATATAATACTGATACATTCTCTAAAAACTATAATTTTCTATATTAATACATTCTCAAATTTATAGAAAATACTCTATAATCATATATTTTAAAAAATGGAAAAATAAAGAAAATGTGATATATATTGTAATATATTCACAAATATACTAAATTCAATTTAAATTATGTAATTATATCAATTAAATATACTTACTCAAAGTAAAATAATGCATGATATACCAACATTTACAATAGTGAGTAAAAATAGGGATTTTAAATCACCTACCTCACAACAATGGTCAAATAATCACATCTCCAAAGGAATGAAACACAATTTTCAAATACCAAAATTCTCATAAAGATCCTAAAAATATCTATAATATATAAATTATGTATCAATCCCACCTCATATAAACACATAAAGCATTACCATAATTATTATAGATAGAAAAATAAGAGAAAAGAGGGATAAAGTTGAAGAATGAAGCTTTTATCTTGCATAGATTTAATTTCATGAGAATATAATATCAAGGATACTCTAATGGAACTAAAAACCACTATATTTTATTCTTTATTTGGGGAACCCATGTGACATATGCACATGGATTTATTATTTCCCCACATTCCCACTTTCTCAAGGGAAGTAACTTTCATCACTTTCATTAGTGATGTTTGCTCCTAGATCGAAATGGGATGATGGGATGTTAGTTCCTCCTTCCATGGATTACTACTTAGAGATCATTTCCTACTATAAGTAACCCAAACATATAAAGTCATATTAATATAACTCATTCCTGGTTCTATCTATATGTGGACACCAGTTAATTATGATGCTTTTGTCTTGATAGGATAATAACCTTCGTTCAGGAGTGTAGTCACATTGGGAATCTATGGGCATGTCTTGACACTAGGTTCATTGGTAACCTATGAATCTTCTCCTTTGTAGTTATTCACAAATGAGGCTTATTAGGTGTGGAACCCAATACATACCATGTTTATCCAGAGTTAATTAACACTAGGGTCAAAAGTATTCTAATTTTGTTTACCTCAGGCATCCCAAGTTTGTTTCATGGGGTAGGTATTGTGGATTAGGGAAAAAGATTAACGTATTGAGGAGATATATGGGTTATATATTTATCATTTTGTGGGGATGGATGTGTCATATATTTAATATCCTATGGTTATGGATGGGTCAATGATTTAACATCTCATGGGGATGGATGGGTCACAGATTTAATATCCTGTGGGGATGGATGGGTCGCATACTTAACATCTTGTGGGGATGGATGACAGAAGTGTGTCCCTTGGTGGGAAGGCGTTACAACTGAGTTGTGGATCAGAGTGACCCTTGATCTAGATAAAATAGGTGCATCCCTAAGATGGAAGATATCTAAACCAAGGTGTGGAATAAAACAACACTTGAGGCATATCTGAGAGGTGCGTCTCTAGGAGGGAAGATGTCACACCTAATGTTGTGGATCAGAATGCACCTTGAGGCTGATCTGAGAGGTGAATCCCTAGTAAGTAATATATCACAATTAATTTATCGATCATAATTCCCCTTGAGGTAGATCTATGAGTTTTTTCCCTATGAGGGAAGATGTCACGCCTAGGTTAATAGATCATAACACCCCTTGAGGGAAATTTTGGAGGTGTGTCCCTATGATGGAAGATGTCACACCTAAGTTATGGATCAAAACAACCCTTGAGGATGATTTGGGAGGTGTATCCCTAAGAGGGAAGATTTCATGTATAATTTTCGGATCATAATTCTCCTTAAGGAATATCCAAGATTTTCTTCCCTTGGAGGTAAGATGTCACACCTGAGTTGTGGATCAGAATGTCCCTTGAGGTATACCTCGAAGGTGAATCCCTAGGTGTGAAGATGTCACACCTGAGTTGTGGATTAGAAAACCCCTTGAGATAGATCAAATAGGTGCATCCCTTTGAGGTAATATGTCACACATTAATTGTGGAATAAAATTCCCCTTGAATAAAATCAAGGAGGTGCATCCCCATGAGGTAAGATAGAACACCTGAGTTGTGAATCAGAACTCCCCTTGAGCTTAATCCAGGATGTGTGTCCTAATGAGGTAAGAAGTCACACCTGAGTTATGGATTAGAACACCCTGTGAGTCAAATCCTAGATGAACACCCTTAGAAGGGAAGATTTCACACCTGATTTGTGGATCATAACTTCCCTTGAGGAATATCCAGGAGGTGCATCCCTATGAGGGAAGATACCACACATGAGTTGTGGATCGGAATGCCCCTTGAGGCATATATAAGATGTGAATCCCTAGGGGGAATATGTAACACCTAAGTTTTGGATTATAATACCCCTTGAGTCAGATCTATGTGGCTAATCTCTTGGAGGGAAGATATAACACCAATATTATGGACCAAACGCCCTTTTAGGTGGATTTGAGAGGCGTGTCCTTAGGGGGGAAGATTTCACACTTGAGTTTTGGTTCAGAAAGCCCCTTGAGAAGGATCTAGGAGGTGGTCCCTAGGATGGAAGATGTCACACAAGTTTTTTAGATCAGAATGCCCCTTGAGGTAGATCTAGGAGGTGCATCCTTAGGATGGAATATATCAGACATTAATTGTGGATCAGAACACCCCTTGTGTTAGATATGTAAGGTGCATCCATATGATAGAATATGTCACACATGAGTTTATCGATGTTGGGATTAAACCATAGCGAGGCATCCTATGTACCCTATTTAAGATACATAGATCAAAACCCATGTAGTTTGATGCCTCGTTTTATAGTGATATTATAGGGATGATCCATATAGTTTAACATTATGTAGTAAAAGTGCCCATACCAAAAAAGGAGTGTCTACGAAGGATGGTTTGGGGATTATTCATGGAAGATTCCTGGCATGGGTGTCACATCTGATGGTTAGGTTATATGTTGTAGGGATTATACATGGAAGTTTCTCGATATTCGGGTCACATTATACGAATGGGGTGTGGGGTGGGAGAGGTTCCATCCAATGATGATCTTACATGGGTCATCCCATGTTTTCTTCCTAGTAAAGTTCTATAATCACTACTACAAAAACAGGAAAAGGAAGCTCCACCTTTTATCAACGCTAAGAAAAATTCTCTGCTAAAGGTAATTCTTTATCAGTGCTTTTCTAGCTCTAATAAAGAATCCATTTATCAGTGCTAAAATTTTAGCACTGATAAATGGTGCCTTTATCAGCACTTTTTAGCACTGATAAAGGGCTTCTTTATCAGTGCTAGAAAAGCTCCCATGAAGGGATCCTTTATTAGCACTAAAATTTTAGCGTTGATAAAGGGTCCCTTTGTAAGCGCTTTTCTAGCGGTGATAAAACCATAGTCCCATTTTATAAAAATTGGTTCAAAGTTCCCTTTTTTATCGCACTCTCAAGCTCTCGCAACACTGTACCCCTAAGACATCTCCACCCCCAATCATCTCTTTGCCGGAACTCCATCGCAAGCCCTACTCTGCCGCGAACCGTACTCCTAATCATCCCCCTCGAACCCCTTCTATGGATCCTCCTCCCTGCGAACCCTACTTCTCCTCCTCCCCACTGGACCCTACTCCCCATTAACCCTTATTCATCATTTCTCAATGGTTGGAGGCTCCTCCCGTGCACCTCCCCCTCCGGCGGTCACGCCTTCCCCTCCTGACGTAGCGCAGAAGGCTCCCTAACCACTCGATGCTTCTTCTCTCCCTCCATCATGGGTGAGATCTAATCTAGGTAAGTCTCCCACTACTCCTTTTAAGTTTATCTTTTCTAGAGGGTAGGGTTCTATTGATAGGATTTAATCTTGTTATTTATGGTTTAATATTACTATTTTTAGGTAAATATTTCCTTTCTAGGTTTTCTTTGTGGTGCGGTTGAGGTGTGATCGGGGTTCCTCATTGTATTTCATCAATTTCATCACCCAATGCCAGTGGTTCCATGCCCTAAAATTTCTAGCCGTTTTTAATATGATTTTTTGTGCATTTATTCTTGCTCTATAAATTAATTTTATGGTGAGAATTGTGTTTTCGAAGCATTTTGCATGCCAATGTGTTTGAAATGAATTTTAATAAAGGAAATGGTTATGTTATGTGTGTGTTGTAATTTAAAACATCTTATAAAGGGTATTATGGGTTGGTTGAAAGGTGTGAAATATGTTTTCAAAGGAACTAGAGGTTCTAATGGGTTTGGGTGTAGGTTTTAAAAAGGAAACATAATAATTTAGCATGTGTGGCTTGTTGTGAATTTTTAAATATGAGTTTTATGTTACTGAAATTATTAAAGGCATGTTTTGAAATTATTATTGGTTTATGTTTGATACTTAAAGGGGGATCGACCCATGATGTTGGTTTATTAACTATATTCTCTTCCTGTGTTTCAGAAAAATGTAATTTTTCAAATGTGTGTGTGACGTAAAAATGTATTTGAAAGGGGTTTTGGTATGATTAAAAATAGAGAATGGTTTGTTTTATAGAAAATGAAGATTTCATTGAAATTATATACATTGAGTTGTAGAGGAGTAGGGTTCATAGATCCTTATTTGGATTGTTTCATATTTCAATGAGAAAGAAAAATTATTTAAATTATATCTTGGAAATGTTTTTATGGTGTGATTGTGATTCTAATAAATTTTTAATTTATATTAAGTGAGGATTTATGAAGTGTGAACTAGATCAGAATTATATTCTATTGTTTATAGTAAATGTATATATTACACTTTATATATTGTATCTTTTAAATCTTTTTTGGCCCTCTTGATTTACCACTGAACAATTCACCCCTTTGTGAAGGATGTTTTATCACTATTTGATACATTTATCCACTCGTGTGTGAGTTTTTTAACACTAATGAATGGTTGTTTATCCCTTTATATGAGAATGTTATTTTTTATAGAATAGATATAAGACATGTATGTGGATATTAGTTACAAGTTTGGGGAAGGTGATGGAGAGTTATTTCATATCCTTTAGATGTTCATGATAGAATTTATGTTCACTAACCTCAATTTTCTCTTTCTTATATTAATTTGGGTAACAAAACCTATGATATTCCATAGAAATTTTGGATAAACATAGGTTATTTGTCTCCCCCGCGAACCCCTTTGTGTTTGGAAATGTATGTACTATATTAGTTTTCTAATCCAAATTGTATCCTTGTATTCATTTTATTTGAGTTTGGTCACTAGTTTTGGACTGTTTAATGTGATTATTTTATTATGAATGAGGTGTCTTGTAGGGGTGGTTAAAAGGATGTTTAATGTTTTGCTGCAAGGGTGGTGGGTGTTAGAACTATTGGTAAGGGGGCTGGAAAGTTTGTTGATTTTGATGGGGGGTATATCCTGGTTCTGTTGATTTCCAAATATTTATTAGAAATGGTTAGGCTCTATTAATCTCAATTTTTATAAGGAAGTGGTTCTATTATACTGTATTTGGAAGTCTTGTTTTGTGTATTGGAATCATAAATAATAATATTTTATATTCAAATAGGATGGAGATGAATAAATATTGGATGGATGTTAATCGTTTGACAATAGAGTTTGAGAATTGAGTGAAAGAGTTCATCAAGTTAGAAAAGGATCATACAAAGGATCCTTCTCAAATCCTTTGTATGTGTTTAAATTGTTTTTATTCTCAAATAATTACTCCAGGGTAGTTGGAAAAACATTTGATATGTCACGGAATAGATCAGAGTTATAAATGTTGGAATAAACACAGAGAAAAGGCGAATGTAGCTACTGGCTGGGATAAAACTACATTTCATGGATCATCATATATGATTACAAATATGGATAATGAAGAAGACCGTATGGAAGATGTGATTACAGATGTCAATGATGATGAAGATTGTATTGAGTAAATGACAAGGACAGTTGAAGATGAACTCTGTGATTGCCGAAAATTGTTTGAGAAGTTAAATAGTTGTGAAAATACACCATTGTATGCTGGTCTCACTAAATATACATCATTGTTAGTTGTACTGAAGTTGTATAAATTGAAATTAGGAAATGGATAGAGTGATGTCAGTTTTACAGAACTACTTGATCTCTTGAATGACATGATCCTAGAAGATAATGAGCTCCCAATCCAGACATATGAAGCTAAACTAATGCTACGCTTGATGGGTATAATTTATAAAAGAATACATGAATGCCCGAAAGACTGTGTATTGTTTATCAAGGAGCAAAAATCACTTAAAGAATGCCCAAAGTGTGGTGCTTCTCAATACAAGGAAGATGAATCTAGTCCTATGAAAGTTTTATGGTACTTTTCAATCATTCCAAGGTTTAGGTGTCTATATGGAAGTGAAGAAACTGCAAGGCAATTGTCATGGCATGAAGATATAAGAAATAAAGATGGGAACTTACGTCACCTGGCCGACTCTCCTCAATGGAAGAGAATTGATCATGAGTATCCTGAATTTAGAAATGATCCTAGAAACCTTAGTCTTGCGTTATCTACAGATGGAGTGAATCCTTTTGGTTTTAAAACCAACACTCACAGTACATGGCATGTTATGTTGGTAAATTATAACTTTCCACCCTAGTTATGCATGAAATGGAAATTTATCATGTTATCTATGCTTATATCAGGACCAAAACAACTAGGTAATTATATTTATGTTTATTTGGCTCCTTTGATCGAGGATTTGAAGTTATTGTGGGATTCAGGTGTTATGTTGTATGATGCTTATAAAAGTGAATACTTCACGTTGAGAGCGATGTTGTATGGGAAAATAAATTATTTCCCTGCTTATGGAAATTTTTCCGGCTATATCGTTAAAGGAACTCAAGGGTGTCCCATGTATGAAGATGATACAGAATCAATTAGGTTGAAACATTCATTGAAATATGTGTTTCTAGGACATCGTAGATTTCTACCCCGTCGGCATAAGTACCAATCTTGTAAGACATCATTAAATAGAAGTTCAAAACAATGCACACCACCGTCTCCACTAACATGTGATCAACTATTTGAGAAAGTAAAATATGTGAACACTATTTTTGGTAAACCATTTTCAAAAAACCTTACGAAAATCAATGGGAAAAAAGAGATCAGTTTTTTTTGAATTACCATACTAGAATTTTCAATACGTCTGACATTTTCTTGATGTGATGCATGTAGAAAAAAATGTATGTGATCGTGTTATCGGAACGTTGCAAAATTCCCCTAAAAAGGATCGAATTAAAGAAAGGTTGGAAATATTTAACATTGGAATACGAGAGGATTTGGCTCCCATAAATGGTGAAAATAGAATGTTTCTTCCTCTATATTCTAACACTCTTTCTAGGGAATAGAGATATCAGATTTTCAACTTCTTCAATGATGTAAAGGTTCTAGAGGGGTATTCATAAAATATCAAGAACATTTTTTCAATGAATGATTTGAAGTTAAAAGGATTGAAATCACATAATTTCCATGTTTTGATGCAAGATTTAATTCCTATATATTTATGTTGCATTTTTTCCAAGAATTTGTGTCATACGTTAACCAAACATTGTTTCTTTTTCAAATATATATGCAGAAAAGTATGAAATTTATAGCTATGGAAAGAGAAATTTTCATCATATTATATGAATTAGAAATGTTCTTCCCACCAACATTTTTTGATATGATTGTTCACTTGGTGAGAGAGATTCGAATTTGTGGTCCTATTCACTATAGATGGATGTACCCCGTTGAACGGTATACGAAGATTTTGAAAGGGTATGTCAAAATTCAAAGTTGGCCAGAGGGTTGTATTATGGAGAGATATATTGTTAAGGAATCCATTGAATTCTCTACCAAATACCTATCTGATGTGGAGAACATTGGTCTCCCAAAATTTCATCACACTGGATTCATTGAGTGTGAGAGAATTTCTGGAAGAGATATTGTGACAATCAATATTACAGATTGGGAGTAGGCTCACCTTTATGTTTTTCATAATAGTTGGGAGGTTTCTCCATATATTGAAACCTACAAAGAAATTCTTAGATAGTTGAATCCATCAAGGGATGAGAAATGGATATCAAATACACATAATCACCAGTTTATAAGATGGTTTCATGACCATATTTTTAATGAGTTAGATGAAAATCCAAATTCAATTACATAACGACTTTGATGGCTAGCCGTCGGACCATATGTGTATGTGTTATCTTACATTGTTTGTGTAATTAATGGTTATACATTCTATACAGATGAACATGATGAAGATAGTACCATGAAAAATAGTGGAGTTACACTTGTGGCTGAAGCGATACATGTTGCTGGTAGTAACGAAAGAAATCCAATTTATGCGAATATGTCATACTTTGGCATTATCAAACAAATATGAGAGTTGGATTATACAACATTACATTTTCTGATTTTTCAATGCAAATGGGTTGATAACAACAGTGGTGTTAAAATAGATGATTTGGGATTTGTGAAAGTTTATTTTAGTAAAGAAGGGTACAAAGACAAACAATTTATAATGGAATAAAAAGCGGTACATGTATTTTATGTTCCAAATCCCGCAAACTGAAAGTGGTCAATTATTCTATTATCATCCAAAACTACTAAAGGGTCTGATGAAAATTCAATTGAGGATGATTCATTCAGTGTTATGTCAAAATCATTTCATAGTGGTCCCAATGTAGATGAAATTTTGTATGTCAGAGGAAACCACAATGAAGGGATTCAGATAATCGATAGAGTTGTCAAATACTTCATCCTTTGAAAAAAAGAAAGAGAGTTCAACAAACAGGTTATATTGTGTTTTTAATATATAACTTGTTATCTCATGTTATTATCTTATCATTACTTAATTTATGTAATCTAAATTAACAGTTCAACCACTTTTGCAAATAATGACTTCTGCACGTTTAGGTGCTCCTAACCTCAAGGCTTAACAAGTCTCTCAAGCTGCTGTTACTACTACTGCTCACAGTGCAGAGAAAAAAATAGTTTCTGAACCTGTTGTTGCTCCTAGTGTTGAGGTCCAACAACCATCAGCACATGCCATTGCTACCACTTAAGATGAACATATTGATGATGTTGATATCAATGAAATGGTCGGGGATGAAGGACCGACTTTGTATAAAACACGGGCATGTCATAGTTTGATGGTGTTAGACAAAGTTCTTAAGATGAAAAGAAAAGGAACCAAATTCCAGGTCAGATGTAATGCACGAGGCCAACATGTGAATCCCAACAAGTATATTTTTAGTAGTTACATTGGAATTTTCACTCTGCAACACGTGTCGATAGACATAGATTCATGGCGCAATGTTATTTCCGGGTTGAAGGCTGTGATCTGGGAAGAAATTATGGTAAAATTATGGTATTATTTTTTTAATTTACTAGAAAATACAATAATGAAACAATATCTTACTCTTCTCAATCCCTTGATAAGTACATTTATAGTAGATGATTCACACAAGAATTATGTACTAAGGCTTGCAGGAAGGATTCATCAAGGTTTTCACACTATTATAACAACATTTCACTTAAAAGATTCCAAAGGTAAAATGAACCCACACCCACCCCTTGTCTACACTCACCTGATATCCCAAGAAGCATGGGATGCATTTACTGGCCACTATGGGGATGAGAAGTTTTAGGTACATTGTGACTGATTATATATTGTTTGAGGATACATGTATTCATCACTTTGATTTTCAATATTTCATTTATGAAACAACAACTCAGAACTAAAAATATGGAGCGTGCATCAAAACCAACATACCCCTATCCTAAAGCAAGGATGGGGTACACTTCAGTAGAAAAGAAAATGGTACATATTTTAAATTTACATTAATATTGTTATGTTCCAAGAAAAAACATCATAATTATTTTTCTATATTTATATATAGATTGATGAGTCTAAAGCCAAAGATAATTCCACCCCACATCATGTGATATGGAAGGAGGAACATGTGAAAAAAGGAAGGGAATATAGTAGATGAAAACACACAAAAAGTGTGGGAAATATGTGTTAGTATGACATGAAAAAAGGTTTTGTTTTAAATTGATATTACATAATAATAATTACTTATTTTCATATATCTGATAGTCAAAGGAATTAGCTACTCCTGTAAAAGATGCAGACCTATTATCGACGGCTTTGAAGTGGACATAACAATACGATCGTGTCAGAGGTGTGGGGTTTGGGGTGACACCCCGAGTATATTTTGAGGAAAAAAATGGATGATAGAAAGGAAGAAATGAAACAAATGAGAGAAAGAATAGAAACTCTTAAAGAACAATTTTAATGGTAGAGAGAGTTTCTAGAAACTTTTATGGGTCAGAAGCAAGGAGAAGACAAAACTTAGAAACAACCAGTGTGTGCAGATCACACCCCTCCCCCACCATCTTTGTGGCAAGCCATTCCCCTCAAAGAGCAGTCTTAGTCGTGGTAATCGATATTCTAATAATTGTTCCCATGAAATGTGAGTTAGATAAACACTGATACTTTTTCTGTACTGATCTTCTACAAGGTGATAATGACTGTGATTTATATCTTTCAACACCCACTTATCACCTTGTATAGAGGGCTACGGTGTTCAACACCCTAGAGGACAAGCTGCATAATAGACTACTTCCAACAGATCATCTAAAAGTGATGATTACTATTGCTCATGATCCAAATGTAGAGCTACCTATTCCACTTGATGGTGATGATATTCATATGGTCGAAAAGTCTATTGGGACATTCATTGCATGGCCGTCACAACTAGTAAGAGTACATGTTAACAAAGAGGTATTTATTTTCAATTTTTTTCAATCTAAATATATAACAATTAATGAAAAAAAGGCTTGAACCAATGAATGTTATTATATAAGGAGAATGGGAAGGGGTGACAAGATACATGGGCTCAAAATCATCTAAAGGATCGACCAACCAATCCAAAAGATATACTGAAAGCACAATTTCACCACCTATTCTCTATCCACATTTACTAGAATTGAAGACTCATGTGGATATGAAGCTAAAAAGTGGTAGTATTCATATAGTTGTTTTTGAAAAGAATATATACAGATAGGAAATTGAATATTTCATTGCTGCTGAAAATGTAAATGACATGCTTGAATACGATTGGCTAGGCGTCACAGTTGTAAATTTATATATCATGTATGTTTTCATGAATTGGTTTTCTAAAAGATGATATAATGTTCTAATTATGACTAAATTCATTTTATATTATTGGAATGTGTATATATGAAAAACAGTTGAAGGGATTTTCCCATGAGCCAAAATTCGGACTCGTTAGTCCTCATACCACATCTACACAACTAACAAAATTAAGGCCATCAATAAGGGATTAAATAGTGAAAGTATTGATGAAAACATTTGAAATCAAGATTACGAATGACAGAATTTTCTTAATACCAACCATGCAGGGTTAAAACTATACGATTGAAGCATATAAATTATGTTTTCACTTATTTCATTACTTATTACTTTTTGTGTTTTTAGTAAACATTGGCTGCTAATTGTGGTGATCTTGGATACTCCAAAGATTTATTTTCTGGGTTCAATGCAAGGATATCCAACAAAAAAACCACACATGATAGAGTTTGTGAATCTGTAAGACACTACATCCTAGATTTTAGGTCTAAACATCAAGTTATATAATTTATATTATCTTTTAATGAGGATTATGTTATGATAGAGAAGTGTATAAATATCATCTAAAAAGGGAATGATGATAGGGTCTAATCATAAAGAGGCAAGCAAGTACTACGTCTGGAAAAGTATCAGGGTATATATAATAAAATTTCACTATACAAACACATATCAAAATAATCTACTTATTCTCCTAATGATAAATGTTTTTGTAGTGTCCAAAACATACAAACAGAAAAGATTACAGTTATTATGTTTTTAAATTTATGAGATAGATCATTTTCCATCAACAAAATAGCATCCCTAAAGAGGTATTTTCAAAAACAACTACTATTTCATTTAAATTTTTTATTATTTATTAATTTATTTATTTTTCAATACTACTATTACTTTCGAAAAGCCTCATATTCACAAGATGATATAGATTTGTTCAAAAACGAAGGGGCCACATACCTGATGGAATATTGTACAAAAATAGCATGAAGATCTGACTTGGGGACATGTACAATTGGCAGACATTTTTTGAGAGGGGTTCACGGAGATCAAAAGATGAAACATTGTTGTATGTAAATGTTCATAGGAAAATTTTAATTGTTATTAAATAAAACATCATTTCTCTAATGATTCATTTGTCCATTTTAACAGATGAGATGTGCTGGCAACATTCAAGAATGATGAACCACTTTTATTTGGGCTTTGGATAAGAAAAACCAGCAAAATCTCCAAAATACCTTCATATCACACATGCCCACTCACATTCAAAGAAAATATATGTAAAAATCTCCACCCTAAATTGATTTTTTTATGAGCATCAATATTTCAAATGGATTCCCATGCGTTGAACATTTTCATTGGTAGAAATTGTATGTTTCTATATTATCCATAATAAGAAAATGAACATTGTTGGAACCTCCTTCATCCACAGGGTATCCCACAAAAAATCCATGTTTTAAATTTAACACAACAATACATGGGTCATTTTTGACATGTATGATTCAACCCCACCTCAATTTGAGGCACGGTGTGACCGACATCACTCAAAGTATCTCTCTTTTGTTTAAAATGGGCAGAATTTTAAGTGAAAACAAAAATTGACGTATGAAAAACTAACCAAATGAATTCAAATTGTGTTGATACTTTAGGAGAATGATAAATGGGTCATTTTTGACATGTAAGAGTAAACTATTTCTTAATCTGAGACACAGTGTGACCGATATCACTCAAAGTGTCTCTCTTTTGTTTAAAATGGACAGAATTTTAAGTGAAAACAATTGACGTAACGAAAACTAACCAAATGAATTTGTATTGTGTTGATACTTTAGGAGAAATATCCATGGGTAATTTATGACGTGTAAATGTCAACCCCACTTCAGTCCAAGGACGATGTGACCGATATCACTCAAAGTGTCCCTCTTTTGTTTAAAATGGACATAATTTTAAGTGAAAACAACAACTTACATACGGAAAAACAACAAAACGTATTATTATCATGTTGATAATTTAGAAGAATGATCCATGGGTCATTTTTGACGTGTAAGAGTCAACCTCGCCTCAATAAAAGGCACGGTGTGATCGATATCATTCAAAGTGTCTCTCTTTTGTTTAAAATGGACATAATTTTAAGTGAAAAAAAACTGACGTACGGAAAACTTACCAAATAAATTCTAATTGGGTTTATATATTAGGATAATGATCCATGGGTAATTTATGACGTTTAAGAGTCAACCCTGCTTCAATATGAGGTACAGTGTGACCAGTATCACTCCAAGTATCTCTCTTTTTCTTAAAATGGACAGAATTTTAAGTGAAAACAACAACTAATGTACGAAAAAATGACCAAACGCATTCAAATTGAGTTGATAATTTAGAATAACAATAAAAGGATCATTTTTTACATGTAATAGTCAACCCCTCCTTAATATGAGGCATGGTGTGAGCGGTATCACTCAAAGTGTCTCTCTTTTGTTTAAAATGGATAGAATTTTAAGTGAAAACAACAACTGGCTTACAGAAAACTGACCAAACACATTTTTATTGTGTTGATACTTTATTAGAATAATACATGGGTCCTTTTAGACATGTAAGAGTCAACCCCACCTCAATATGAGGCACGGTGTGACCGGTATCACTCAAAGTGTCTCTCTTTTGTTTCAAATGGGCAGAATTTTAAGTGAAAACAATAACTGACATACAAAAAACTGACTAAACACATTTTTATTGTGTTGATAATTTAGTAGAATGATCCATGGGTCATTTATGACGTGTATGAGTCAATTACTCCTTAATATTATGCACGGTGTGACCGGTATCACTCAAAGTGTCTCTTTTTTCTTTAAAATGGACAAAATTTTAAGTGAAAACAACAACTGACGTACAGAAAACCAACCAAATGCTTTCGGACTGTGTTGATACTTTATTAGAACTATAAATGGGTAATTTGTGATGTTTAAGTGTACAAATCACCTCAATCCAAGGCATGGAGTGACCGTTATCACTCAAAGTGTATCTCTTTTGTTTAAAATGGACAGAATTTTAAGTGAAAACAACAACTAACATACGAAAAACCAACAAAAAGCTTTATGATTGTGTTTATACTTTATTAAAAAGATACATGAGTCATTTTTTATGTGTATGAGTCAACTCTTCCTCAATATGTGGTACGGTGTGACCGGTATCACTCAAATTATCTCTCTTTTGTTTAAAATAGACAAAATTTTAAGTGAAAACAACAACTGACGTACGTAAAACCAACCAAACGCATTATGATTGTGTTGATACATTAGGCCAACGATCCATGGGTCATATATGATGTGTAAAAGTCAACCCCTCCTCAATATGAGGCATGGTGTGGCCGGTATCACTCAAATTGTCTCTCTTTTGTTTAAAAAAGGACAGAATTTTAAGTGAAAACAATAACTAACGTACGAAAAACTAACCAAAGTAATTCTTATGGTGTTGATAATTTATTAAAACTATCCATGGGTCATTTGTGACATATACGAGCCAACCCTGCCTCAATCTGATGCACGGTGTGTCCAGTATCACTCAAAGTGTCTCTCTTTTGTTTAAAATGGACAAAATTTTAAGTGAAAACAACAACTGACATATGGAAAACTGACAAAACACATTCAAATTTTGTTTATACTTTAGTATAAATATCCATGGGTCATTTTGGACATGTATAATTCAACCCTGTCTCAATATTAGGTATGGTGTGACTGATATCACTCAAATTGTCTCTCTTTTGTTTAAAATGGACAGAATTTTAAGTGAAAACAACAACTAACATAAGGAAAACTAACCAAACGCATTCAGATTGTGTTGATAATTTAGGACAATGATCTTCAGGTCATATCTGGAATGTACGAGTCAACCCTGCCTCAATATGAGGCACGATGTGGCTGGTATCACTCAAAGTGTTTCTCTTTTGTTTAAAATGGACAAAATTTTAAGTGAAAACAACAACTAGAATATGGGAAACCAACCAAACAAATTAATATTGTGTTGATAATTAAGAATAACGACCCATGGGTCATTTTTGATGTGTAGGAGTCAACCTCGCATCAATTTGAGGCATGGTGTGACCGGTATCACTCAAAGTGTCTCTCTTTTGTTTAAAATGGACAGAATTTTAACTGTAAACAACAACTAACGTACAAAAAAATGACCAAACACATTCGGATTGTGTTTATACTTTAGTAAAATGATACATGAGACATATTTTACGTGTAAAAGTCAACCCCTCCTCAATCCAAGGCACATTGTAGCCGGTATCACTCAAAGTGTTCTCTTTTGTTTAAAAAGGACATAATTTTATTTGAAAACAACAACTAACATACGGAAAACAAACCAAACACATTAATATTGTGTTGATACATTAGGATAATGATACATGGGTCATTTTTATGTGTATGAGTCAACCCTTCCTCAATATGACGTACAGTGTTGCCGGTATCACTCAAAGTTCTCTATTTTATGTAAAATGGACAAACTTTTAAGTGAAAACAACAAGTGACAAATGGAAAACTGACCAAATGCATTTAGATTGTGTTGATACATTATTAAAATGATACATGGGTCATATTTGACTTTTAATAGTTATACCCTACTCAATTTGAGGTACGATGTTTCCGGTATCACTCAAAGTGTCTCTCTTTTGATTAAAATGGACATAATTTTAAGTGAAAACAACAACTGACATATGGAAAACCAACCAAACACATTAGGATTGTGTTTATACATTAGTAGAATGATCCATGGGTTATTTTTGATGTGTAAGATTCAAACATGTCTCAATCCAAGGCACATTGTGACTGGTATCACTCAAAGTGTCTCTCTTTTGTTTAAATGGACAAAATTTTAATTGAAAACAACAACTAACATAAGGAAAACTGACCAAACGCATTCAGATTGTGTTGATACTTTTTCAAATGATACATGGGTCATGGGTGATTTGTATGAGTCAACCCATCCTCAATCCAAAGAATGGTGTGGCCGGTATCACTCAAAATGTATCTCTTGTGTTTAAAATTGATAGAATTTTAAGTGAAAACAACAATTGACATACGGAAAACCGACCAAACGCATTCGGATTATGTTGATACTTTCGGAGAATGATCCATGGGTCATTTTTTATGTGTAAGATTCAAACCTACCTCAATCCAAGGCACGGTGTGACCGGTATCACTCAAAGTGTCTCTATTTTGTTTAAAATGGACATAATTTTTAAGTGAAAACAACAACTGAGATACGGAAAACAATCCAAAAGTCATTACCTATGAGATAAGGAATTTATACAAGCCTCATAGAGTCTTAAGTAGTCCTTAGTCAATATACACCCTTTAATAATTCATCACACACCTTAAATATAAACCATTATCCCTAGAGTTCAAAGTGAGGGATGAAAACAAAGAGGAAAGGGAGAGGGAGAAGAACGAAAGGGAAAGAAAAAAAGAATAGAGGATTTAAATTGGATATATTTTCAAGATAAAGGGCTCTTAGACTAAGTTTCGGGGAGGGGAAAAGAGGAAATAGGTTGAAATCCCTTAAATTATGCCATATCATTGGAAACTTTCATGGTCTGGTTGGGCAGTTTTCCAAACTATTCACTAACTTTTTGGGAGCCATTGGATAAGAAACCCTCTTCTACACAGTTTGGAAAAATAGTTAACTAACCATCTTCCAATCGTTCAAAATGACTTAGTTAAACTATAGATCCATACCACATGGTTTCTCCTAACTGTGAACAACCCCTTTTCCTAAAAACTCCCTCAAAAAGGTACGTTGCATGGTTTTACTTTGAGTCATACAACCCATCCTTTTCCTATGTATGTAAAACAGTAAATGTTCAAAATGAATAAGAAACTTCCCCATTAAATTGTACCCATATGGGTTCTTCTAAATTGTGTCCCCCAATAAAAGCACTACATGACTACTAATCAAGAGTCTAGGATGGAAAAAGAATAAGCATATATCTCCCCAACATTTATAAATTCTATAAATGGCATGAAAAGAAGACAACACACCATAAGATAATGGCATCAACCATGAGAACACATTTCCTTAAGTTTCCCACGAATCACCCAAATCCATCTACCATGAGAAATATATAGGGGAAACTCTCTAAGTCCGAAGGCAACATATCCCAAAAGGAACTCAAACTCTATAAACAAATTCCATATCCAAGCATGACATGAATCTTAAACAGAATAATTATGAAGAATAACTCGCATGCATGCCTTAATCAAATTTTTCTTAAGGTTTAGAAATTGAACTCTATCTATATATTTTATCTTAGGCAATGTAAGATATCATTTTTAGGATATAGTATTTAATGGTACCTTTTTATAATCATAATGAATAATTAGTACATCACATTAGGTATGGATTTTCTCCCATCGTTTGATCCCAAATTGACTACCACTGCTTATTTTATCTATATGAACTTCTTGTTTTATATGCTTATTTTTGTAAAGGTCTAGTTTGGGTGTGCTGGTATAGAATTTTATGTTATAGTAGGCAGGGCATTTATTAGTGCTAAAAAAGCACCGATAAAGGGGCCCCCCAATTTATTAGCGTTGAGCTTTACAAAAAATTTTAGCGTTGTTAATGCCTCTTTTGAGGGCTGACAAAGCCCGTTTTTTGTAGTAGTGAATTTTATGTAATGTATGGAGTAAATTATTGTGAAGTTTAATATTTAATGACTATGATATAGAGATATGTAGTTTTACATCATGCAGATAAGACATGGTAGTGATCACTTCCAAAGGGGGACCATGTCAAGGAGAGAAGAGGATCCGACATGGGGACACTTAAATAAGACATGTATGAAACTTACCTCAATGATTCCACCCTTAGGGATTACATGACCACCACTCATGTGCCTCTGGAAAGTACATGGTTTTGGAAATGCCATGGAGGAGTGGTCAATATGAAGGCGAAAATTAAGGTATGAATGCTTAGAAGCAATGATCCTTAGGGTACCAATACATAGAAACAATAGGTAGGATGGGCTCCAAAATTCACTGAAAGTGATGTGGGATGACATAATAGTGGATGGTACTAGTCACATAGGGTTCTGGGGAGCGGTTGAACCAGTCCTCGATTGGTAGGAGAGTCCTATGAACTCAACCTTCACAAAATGATGTTAGCTGAAAATAGAATCCATAGATAGGTAAAAAAGAGGTTATTTATGAATAATTTGGCCTCACAAATTTGTGTCTCATTATGATCAAGGGACTCATAGAGGTTAGTTGTTTCAAGAAGGTGTATTCTTTATAAAATAGAGTTGCCCTACTTTTGAGTGATTTTTGGATTCCTAGGGGGTGGGCTTCAAAAAGGTTGGGTGCTTTGAAAGGACTCAAGTTCCATAGAGGAAATTATTCATCCATGAAGGGAATGGGACTTCACTGATGGAATCTCTAATTTGGTTGGAGGATATCAAGATCTCAAGGGGGGAGGTTTTTTATGTTTGTATACCCTGTTTGATCCATTATTTATTTCACTCATGGAGCTTAGAAGGTTCACAAACTCAAAACATTTCTTGGAAGTCCAATGGTCGTATGTCCCCTTAAATTTTAAACATAAGGGTGTATTTATGGAAATGTGGGTTTCATGATGATTTGAGGTTTTCATGAATCATTATGAACTTCATGAGGGGGTGGGGCTCTGTGATTTCGAATGATGTTGTGTGGAGGTTACTATCAAGCTTCCACATAGTTGTGAATAACTTTGTAACTCGAACTTAATGTTGTTTGGAGATTACCATCAGTCCTTTTCATGGGAATGAAGGGATTTGAGAGAAATAACCATTTGAAAATATATAAAGCTTCAAAAAATAGTCATTTTGTAAATTTTTGGATCATTTTGGCACAAATTCGCTCTAAATCCATGGTACTTTTCTCAACCTTTCCTATGACACGTGTATTTCAGTGTAAAAAAAATTCTCCCTCCAAATTAGATCTGATAGGGGAAAAAGTAAGTTTGGATTCTAAGGGAACCTCCAAAAATTTGATAATGTGTTTCTATTTGTGAATCATGATCATGAAATTTGTTCATGAAGCCTAGTTCATGAAGCCCCGAGCGCGATGCCCGATAGTGAATCCTCAGTTCGTATGCCTATAAATAGCTTTCAGGGGGAATGGAAAGACAACCTACATTTCAAAAATGAAAAATAATTTTCTCTCTATTATCAAATAATGAAACCTTCACAAGAAATTTTTGATTTTAGTCCTCATCACTCAAGAATCTCATCGTCTCTGTGATCCTAGCACTATGAATAGTGTTCTATGAACCATTCTCTGCAAACCCAACCTTCATCAAATGATATCCATGAACCCGACCTCCCCAAACCAACCTCTATTAGTAGATCTTCATGAACCAGACATAGAAAATCTTCTAAGCCTCAAACAAAATGGACACTAAAGGGACCAATGCCACTGCCACTCATTAGGAATAGATGGTTGGGAGCATAAACATTGTGTAAAAGGATTACCCTCTATGGATTCGGGCTGAGGGATGATTTATTCATTCTTATGGAAAGAAGAGATAATCCCACCTATTAGTTTAGCAGAATTATTGGTTAAAATCAGTGGTGTGGGGATTCTTGGGGCCATATTCAAAAGGATCACACTTCACTCATGGAGAACACTCTCTGGAACCATGTCAACAAAATTGATGGGGAGAAGTTGGAAGACAAGACACCCCCCCAGTAGTATGTGATGATTGTCAAGGATGGATTGGGGGATCCACTCAAGGGTTGGAAGGACAGCTAGAACATACTCCAGGGCGGAAATATCATAGAAATATTTTCTTGGGATTATTGGGAATGCACATCATGTGCAAATTTTTAGGTCAAGTTAAAGAAGGTGGTGCTTTGGTAGCATGGACCTCACATTTTCATGTCTAATTCCACTAAGACATTACACCAGAGCTAATGATTAGGTGGTCACTAATGACCAACACTTTCCATCTTCATCATGGGGAGGTTGGAATCATCTTGTGGGATCTCCACCATATTTTTAGGATCCCAATTCAAGGATGTATGTGTGAAAGATTCCTCCCTGCATAAAATGTGTTGAATTTCCAATATTAGATAAAAACACTTGATAAGGTGTTATTGAATTAGGTGAAAGGGACCAATAAAAAAAATTATGGAATTAATGACATACCATTCAATCAATGGTTTATATATTTTATAAACTAGATAGCATAAGAGCTATCAGGGAGGAATAATCTAGCAAAACATCTACTAGGGAGGCCACACACATGCCCTAGGGAATTCCAGTAGGGAAAGGCGCACTCGTATTAGAGGATTCTGGAGGCAATACGGTGGTATCTATGGGGTTACAAAATATTAACTAAAGATCATATGGTCAGGCTAGTGGGATTTATTTCCACACTGATCTACATATGGATGCTCTCAGTGAGGGATGTACACATGGGGGTGTAGCTAATAACATTCATTATGGAGGACATGATAGTGATAGGGAAGCATGCCAATTTGTTTTTCCCTATACCGGTGAAGGTGTATAATGTTCTATTCCATAACAGAGAATTAAAGAATCTACTTTGTGTGTGTGTTTCAACAATTCTGAACATATTCGGGAATCACCTACTCATGTTGGGTCCTATGGATGTGATAGAAATGGTTAGGATGGTGGATCAATTAATGTTTCACTAGTTCTAACTTACAAAGAGGATGTTGACTGATGATTTCATGGAGACCATGGAGCTTTGATCCTACCTCTTGGATATCCAAGATGATCTACTAGTAGTGAGGTTTGATTGTGAGTTGATCTTTGAGCCGTATAACCCACAATGGTTCTTGATAAAGTTAAGATTCCTACACTAGTTGACTCATAGGGTATACATGGAGGTTCAACATAAGTTTCAACCTTCATCCCCATAGTAGATTTGGTTCATGTTCCTGCATGAATATGGGAAGGAATGAAATGAGTTGTCCTCACCTATTATTTTTACCTATTTACACTGAGGGGTTCATCTATGAAAATGTGTTATGTTGGGAGAACTCATATTTGGAGGAGACATTGAGGCATAAAACCACCTAGGATGGAAAAGGAGAGTCCCAAAAAATGTTGGGTTGAGGGTGAGCAGTGGATGGAGTGCGTCGTGGAGGCAGGGTTGGCCCAATGGGAAGAGTTGTAGTTTCATGGCTGGTAGTCCCTGGTCTAGCACAAGTAGAGGCTAGAGGGGGGTGATTGGAAATAGGATCAACTATTATTGGTAAGCAGTTTTGGGAATAATTGAAACTCTCTAAGGTGACCCTAAGAGAGTTTGTTCAAGGCCTAGGGAAGTAGCTGCACTATTTGAATATCCCAAGCAATACAGTATTACAAGATTCTTGGAAGAGATTAGCGATATTTATATAGGTAAAACCTCTCCATGGGATGTGGAAGGGTCTCAATAGATAGGGAATACATTTAACTAGGCTGGGTCACACTAAGGTCGTCTTTCACATTTCCAGGGAGGAGGTAGTGTAATACATCATAGAGCTAAAGGATCTGGTCCACTCTCTGAGCATAAAATACCCATTAAACACCTGAGTGAAGGTGTTTTTGGGGATGAAATTATTTTTGTGTCTCTTATCCAATGTGTTAGAAGATCATGCATGTCTATAGGTAGACTCGTTTGAGTCCTAGGGTAGTGATTCCTACTAGTACTCACCCACAAGAGGCCTTACCAATGACCATGTAAATGATCTAAACTCATGTTCTTTGAATTTTACCAAACCCCTAAGAGAATTGTATAACTCTTCTCTTACTTGTGTATGGATCAATGAGCATGGAGGAGAGGGAGGTTTGTGATGAAACTTGGGAAGAGGGTAGGTAACGTCAACCCTTTAATGGGTGAGCATGGGGGACCTCCCTGATTCTACTACCATGGGAAGATAACCTTCAGTCGAAGCGGCACTTATGATGGAGGTGTTGGGCGCATAGGAAATTCCCTCACTAGGGGTATTTCCTATGAACATTTATGAGCTCCCCACCAGACTATACAATTCACATAAGCCTTTTCCCATTTTCACTTTTGTCTCTTCTTATTTTCCTTTTCGTATTTGACAAGCACATTTTTAAATGGAAGTAAAAATGACGTTCTGGGCTTAGCTAATAATTCCCACATCCAATTCAATGGAACCAAAGGCCCAGGTGGAAACAAAGAGTGTTATTATCCTAGAGGAAAGAGTCATAGAGATTGTGGCATTCAGACCAACCATAGAGGTGCCTCCATAAGAGACTACTAAGATAGTTCCCTAAATGGAGGGGGTTGAGATGGTTCACACAACGGGGATGGTTAAAGGATCTATGCTGGTAGATCCTATCATAGAGGTGCCAATGGGGGTAGCTATCAGAGCTGAATCCTCAATGGAGGAATTGGAAATCATGGCCGCAACTAGAGAATATGGGGAGGCTATGTTGGACATGCCTTCCCTAGAATTTCAATTAGTGGAACCTATAAGAGCTAAGGTCAAAATTTCATCATCGAAAGGGGTGGCTAAAGAGGCTAGGATGGTTGCATACACCTTGGAGGTCCACAAGGAGAAGGGAAGGCTTCTACCACCAGTGAAGGAGAGGGTAAGGATCCATTCTTGGGAATAGATTTCATCTCGTCTGGGGACATGCCTAGGAATGAACCCCCAATTAATGTGTTGGAGGTCTAACATCCCTATGATCCTGTACCACCTAAATACTGTAAATATTTGGAATCAGATTTCGCTATGGATAACGAGATCATTTGTTGCAAGGTGAGGTGGTACATACATAATTTCATCACGCACACTATGATGGTTGATCTTCCAAGCGGGATGGGATCTCTCCACCACTGGCTAGTTGGCCTAGGGACCAGTAGGGTGGAATCCAATAACCATCACACACTTTTCTGAGACTTCCTAATCAATAGGAAACATGTCTAATAGAAGGTATTTGATGTTTCCTAGAATAAGAACAATGTTGAGGTCTCCCATGCACTTTTGGAAACTTAAGTGGAGATCACCCACCTAGAAGGGATGGCATAAGAGAATTTTTCTATGGTTGATTATCAATATGAGATCACCAAATATTTGAAATCCAAATTTGTGTCATCCAAGACCAAGGTGGTGTAGGTGACTGCCTTGGTAACTGAGTGCTGGGCTAACAAAAACAAGATATGGATTTAGGTCGAAGAAGTTCACCCAAAATCTGATGAAGTGGCAGCTAACTTGGTATAGCAGTAGCATACAATGTATGCCACTCAGAATAGTCTAGTTGAGCTCGATCACTTGATCACTAGGGTTGATATTTAGGGGAATTCCTTAAAGGAGAGGATCTGATGCATGTATGACCCTCCATAGAACTTTGGTTGATTTGTTTTAAATTACTATATCATTTAACATGTTTCTTTCATCTCATTTTATTATTTCACTTCAATCAAACTTATGAGATAATCAACGATCAATACCTTGCTCATGTGAATCATGCTTAGTATGGGAAACAATGGATAATCATGTGATTTCTCATTTATATGAGAGTTTTATAAAATATCCACTTGAGGGCTATATTAATTGATTGACTACCATGAGTGTTCGGGCCTAGAAGAGATATCGATGGAGAATGGGGCTCTCTGAATAGCCGACTTTATTTTTCAATGTGCGTTAGTGTACGAATGGGGTAACACCAGGGGTATTGAATTCTACCTAAAAAAGGGGAATGGAAAGTTTGAATCATGACACTCGATATTTGGAACACAATGGGGTGGTGTGAAGATGAAGGATAATTGTTTATCATATTTGAAACACAACATACCTTATCATTTTTTCAAAGACGTGGATAATTGATCATGTTTGAAACATGGTACCTATCTCAAAATTTTGTTTGATGTTTTTAGGAATGTATACACAAGATGGTAGGTGTGCCATTGTGTCTAGGATCCATTCTGTTAGGTAGAGAGGCATTCAAACATGGAGGTGGATGAGGATCTACTTAAAGGGACATACGAAGCATGGAGTAGATGTGATGGATTTTCAGATTGGAGTTCAAACCTCTTAGAATCATTCCACCGTGTCTTTGATCACATTGTGTATGCGTATTGGTCTAAACAAAGGTTAAACTTGACTCCTAGGAGGAGCACATTCTTGTATGTTGAGAAACGGTCGAAGAACATGCCCGATGTGGTAGATGACCAGCAATAGAGGAAAGGATTTCTTGGAAAAGTTATGAAGATGACTTGATGTTTTACATCATCCAATGAGGGCGATAGACATTTAGTTTAACATCATCTAATAAGTATGTTGGACCCATATTTTAATTTCATACAATGATGATGATATACAAACATTTTATTATCATACGGTGAGGATGATATACACACAGTATAACTTCATATAGTGAGGATGATAAAAATATATTTTAACATCATAGAGTGAGGATGATACACACACTTTTTAACATCATATGGTGAAGAAGATGTACACATAGTTTAATTTCATATGGTGAGGAAGATATATATATAGTTTAATGTAATATGGTGAAGAAAATAGACACCCAATTTAACATCACACAGTGAGGATGATATATCACTCAGTTTAATGTTGTGTGATTGGGAAGTGTATGAAATGACATGAATGAAAATCACTCATACAATGTTGTAGGAGGTGTTAGAGTGTAAGACAACAAGGGAACTCCCTAAATGGGCGTATAAAGAAAAGTGATATTATAATACCCTTCCCCATGAAAAATAATTTTGGGTAAGTTGCAAATAGTTTAAGGTCATGATGCTTGGACTGTGACTCTTAGTGTATAGGTTATTGTGATTGGACCATAGGGTAAACATCCTAAAAGGATATGGGTAGCATGTAGGACTAATAAACTCAATTTGAATGAGGAACAATGGACCCAATTATATAAAAAACATTCTCAAGAGGATGGATACACCATATAAAGATGTGAGTATTGGACTTGGAATCCCCATTTAAGGTCATGGTGTTTGGACCATGGAAATTATTTTAAGGTCATAATGCTTAGACCAGGGGTTTCTCGAAGGAATATGCATGAAATCAAAGGAAGGTTAACCAACATGAATAGAGGTGCCTAGTAGGCCATCTAATACTTAAAAAATCAACCCTAAGACAACATGAAAACAGTTCAATGTCGTGATGACTGGACCATCACTCTTAGTTTATAGCACATAGAGTTTGGAAAGATCATAGGGTGTAGAATCCTAAACTGACATGTATAGTGTGGAGAATTTAAATAAAAAGGTTAATTGAGCTCCAAGAAATACCTATAAGTACACAAAACATTCATGGGGTTAATTGCACACATTTTAGAGTTATGACGCTAGAATTGGGCTCCTAGTTTAATGCCATAGAGTTCAGACCAATGTAATTCTTGTGTGTTTCAACCCTACTTGAGGAAACCCCCTTTAGAATCCTAAGACTGAGTGATCCATGATTGGTGTGATAAAAAATGAGTGGTATGGAGTACGTGTTATTTTTAGGAGAGAAAACAACGAGGGGTGAAAGTGGTTGATGAAAAAACCCACGATGGCGGTTGTGACTTTCAATGTTCGGATAATGGGAGAGGGGAATAACCGAAAAATGGTGTACATATGTTGACCTTGTTTGAAACAAAGGTTCAATACCCATCTCGGCTTGATCTGGGGAAAAAATGAATGATTAACCATTAAATAATTTTGAAACAAGAGATATTCCATTTACTACAAAAGATCCATCAAGGCGTGATCCTAGGATGGTAGGTGATCTATTGTGGTAAGGAAAAATTTATATTAGGGATCCATTTTAGATTGGGAGGATGATGGATATCCAAATCAGGGAAATCATAGATTGTTAGAGACATGATGTGGTAGGAAACTAACCTTGGTAGGGTGACATCCTCACTAATAATAATATTAGATCACCTCACATTGGGAGGCATCCTGTTTTTATATGGGGTAATTTATGATTTGTCTCATACTTATCGTATGAGGAATTCTAGTTGTGTAAGGGGTGTTTCCTGACATCCCATATTCATCAAATGAGGAGTCACAATTTCAAAAGGGTGTAAGGAAATATTTTAATGTAGTGTGATAAGTTCTTTGGGCTTGGATGTTTAAAGTCATACAACTCTGACTAGGGATTTTATTTTTTAAAAGTCATATAGCTTGGACTGTAGTCATAGATGCTGGTTTAAGGTCACATAACATTAACCAAATGGATAAACGAGCATCCAAAAAGAGTATTGTGTGGCATAAAAAAGTGATAGATTGATGTAAATAGAGGGTTGAAGGGACCCTTTACCACACAACAATCAAAAAACTCTACCCTAGGTCGATATCATGACCTAGGGGAAGGAAAGGCCCCATAGTAATTAATTGAAGGGGTTAGGGACAGGATGAGATATCTGAGTGTCTCTATGTATCCCATATGAATAGGAATCCAGTCGCATGTAGTTCTGGAACACAATGTGGTAGGAGACCAATACTGGAAGGGGGGATACCCTATCGAATGAGGATATTGAATCTTACCATATTATGATATGTGGCACCCTTAAATTACCTAGGGTAAAATAATCTCTCTTTAAGAGGATACAAAATTTTAAATGAGTAAGGATGTAGTTTAACATCATTTGTGGATAAAATCAGCATTTGTTCAACCCATACTTTTTGTACCGGGCATCCTTGTTTGTGATAGGGAAAATTATCTCTTTAGGAGGAATACTGATTCTCTAAGGGGTAAGACCACAGTTTAACGTCATAAAATAAGGATGTGGTGTGTAAGGCTTACACGTTTAGTTTCATGTTATTTTCTTATTTATATTGGACTATGAGGGAATCTCTTCCCGTTGATGGGTAAAAGTAAAAGAATGGGTGGATGGTCTAGGAGACAGTGAGTTTGAGTTTCAATGCATATCCCATGGGGATTAGAATCAAGATATATGTAGTTCTAGACAGAGGTGGAGGCATATGATAGTTTTTAACACCCCAAGATTTCATAGTAATTTATTTTCTTTAAAATAATTCAATAGTTTGCGCTACACGCAACACCGAGTTCGAGCGCACCATGACTTACCAAACTAGCTGTTCAAAAAGCGGTTATGAATTGTATTAACTGAATTTTGAATTTTATACTCCATATAATTTTAGAATCCATATTATGTGTTTTTTACACATAATATAATAAAAAATTCACTTTTTTCAGATAAAAGAGGTATTTTTCAAAAAATGCAATTTTACCACATTTTAATGGAGAACCCTTTTAGAAACCAATATTTGACAATTTTATATATTCAATTTAAAGAAATTAAATTATTCTTTAGAATCGGGACATAAAAATTTATTTTGGATAATTTTTTGGAACTTTTCTGATAGCAATAATATTTTGATGAATAGTCAAAAATACTAAATTTTAATTGAAAAAAAAATTAATCAAAAAAATTTATAGTGTTAAATTATGAATTTGAATGGTTTAAAAGTAAAATAAGATTATATTTTTATCATTTAATTAAATGTAGGTCATTATAAGTAATTTCACATTTAAATTTGACATAAACACCTGTCAATCTTTTGATAGTTTTTACTTCATAAAAAAATCGCTTTTTGGTTTTGACAATGGAAATTAGTTTTAAATTAAATAATTCTACTTATATGTTTTGAATTTGGTAAATAAAATTCATTTTTGAATTTAGAATATCAAAATTTCCTTAGGTTGAATTTTTGGTATTTTTCTGAAAACTTTCAGTTTTTGATGAATAGTGAAAAACATTGCGTTATTGTTTAAAAACCGACTTTTTATTTAAATAATTATTTTATTTATTTATTTTAATTTAATATAGATACATAATACCTATATTAGTTAAATGTGATTCATTGGAGTCATTTTTATAATAAAATTAGATGTATAACATTGTATTGAACTTTTTACCTTCTTTTACCCACCTTCTAAGAGAATTTGCATATTTGCATAAAACATAATTTTACCGCTTCTGTGAGTTGAATTTAAAAAATATGAGAGACGCGGTTGACATCAGTAAGTAAAATTTTGTTCAATAAGATGAAAATATTTTTTTGTGAATAGTAAATTTTGACTTTTATTAGCCACGGTTAAAAATAAATAGTGTAATTGAAGGTAGAAATGATATTATAATTACCCTAACACATTCCCTAATTCAATTTTATAAGTGTAATTCGACCAAAAAACCTTACGATTAAAATACGATCCTTTTGTTCCACATGGATTAGATTAGTACATTTATTATTATTTTATTTAAAGAAGAGTTAAAAGTATTAAATTCAAAGTTTAATAACTAAATCGTTTTTAATATTGGGATACACATAAGATAAATTAGACTATATATATTTATTAGAAAGATAAAAATATTTACTACATAATTTTATTTTATTTATAATTTTTAGACATTAAATAATTAAATTTATTTAGGACACAACGATGATGCAGTAATTACCTTATTAATGAAAGATTAAAATAATTGATATTATAAATATCCAAATATATGTAATTTGAGAATTTTGATGAATTAAACTAATTTTATAGGTTAATATTACATGTAGGGTTTATTAAATAATTTTTTTTCAAATTAATCATGCTGTTATGATTTTCAAAAAAACCAAATACCAAATAGTTTCAAAATTGACCTAAATAAGTTTTTAAAACAAATAATATATTATTGGTTTATATAATATTCCTAAAAATATAGTTTTCTGCCAAAGGGACTAAATAATATTATATATATCATTAATTAACCACTTTAGATTCTCTTGGAAGTTTATTGAAAATTTATTAACCCTATAGTGTAAGAATACAAGAAGACAAGGTAAAAGTTAAACTATTTAACTAATAGTTAAATCTAAAAGATAACGTTAATATGGTGACATAAACTTGACTAAAACCTATTGGTGAAGATTATTTTGACCCATACCCACCTTATATTTGAAATAAATAAATTTGGATTCATTATAAACCTAGAATTATTTATAATAAAATAATATTTCACGGTTTTCCAAAAGTGACCCTCACCTCTCTTATAAAAGGGTATTTCCCCTTTATCTTAATTTAAGACATCCAAAGCCATTTGTCTCATCCAAGCCCTGCCCAAATATCCTCCCAAATAATTTCACTAAATCCTATAGTCCTTTATTGGATCATAAATCCAACCTATGGATCATGCTTGATCAAATCAAAAGGAAGCACCCGAAGAAAAGGTAATAATTTCACCACCCTCTTCCAGGTTATTTTCTTCTTCCACTTCCACTTTCTTTGTTGTCACAACAACAAAATAATACATCCAGTACCTCCTACATAATGTGATGTTCTTAAAAATATGGTACAACCATATTTGTTATTCTATCCATCCTATAAATGACAAAGTCACCATATGAGCGTACGTACAACTTACCGTCTCCACGTCGTGCTGTAGTTTGTTATTCAAAAAAATCATTATTTGGATTGGTATAATAATGAGTATAACTGATGTGAATAATAAATATAACATGTTAATTATTCTGTATATATTATATACCATCCAATTATATATTATTTCCCCATCAAAAGAATGATTTTGTCGCTTGTGCGTACGTACGACTTACAGTCTCCATGATGCGATGAGATGTCATAACCCATTGTAACCATTTAAGAATAATTTTAATTTGATGATTAAAAAAATGTTTAAATACATGATATAATTCTGTATATGAATCAAATACATCCTATCCATAACAAACATGACTTACGTAACAAAATATATAAAGAAAAACGAATCAGTTAACACCCGAAACAATGATACTACTAAAATATTATTAACAAAACAATATTTGAAGATCATATATGATATCATATTTTTGTATGTGGTTATTGTATAATTTAATAACAATTATTTAACTATTATACAAGATTTTAATTTACCCTTGACTAAGGAAAAGTACAAGGTAATGGGTTTCTTATCCCCATTTAATTTCATGAGATTTTCATTATTCACCACTTATTTATTGCATGTGGTGTATTGTGTATTGATAATTGATATATATTATCATGATTCTATTTATATTCATGGTATTATGTGATTCATTTTTTGGTTATTAACTTTTTGTCTTACGACTCGATTGATTACAATGTGGTAAGGGGTTTTCATCTCACTTCTTATTCTCATGAGATTCATGTTATATTGCCACTATTTTTTTGAGTGGTGTATATACTCCCCATGATTATATTATTTGTGTAATATAATTTAATTTATGGGTATTTAATTATTCATTGTATGATACTTATTTTATGGGATGTATGTTTCGTAAGTAACCAAATCGGTAAGGTAATTTCAAATATCAATTTCTACTCATTGGGATTTATGCATACTTCATTGGTTATTTTACTCCAAGATTATGTGTGGAATCACATTTTTTTATTTATGTAGTAATTTACACCTCCCTTTCTATGGATATACTTATGATACACGTAATCACTCCACTGATAAATTCTCAAGTCATTGTTATGAACTTGATAAGGGTAATCTTATCTCAACTTCCATTCGTTGAGTTAAACACCCAAGTCATTGGTTTTGTTTTTACAAAAATATGTGTGAATGTCCTATGATTGATTTACACTGAATATCCAATCATATTTAGTGTATTTATATTTTTCACACATAATTATTTCATTTATATAACCTTAATATAAAGATACAGTCTTTATAAGAAATTTCGTCTCAATTTACATTCCATTGAGACTTCTTTGTTGTTATGAAACAATTCACTTTTTATGGTGTATATACTATACATTGACATAGTATATCATGAATTAATTTATTATCATGATATTATAAAGTTTTTATTACCTTAATTATTTGGATTCAAGCATCTCTCATTTGTTTACGAACTCTAACTAAAATATCATTTTAAATGTTTTAATGATTTATTCTTTAAAAAGTTTCTCATTAATGTCCATGTTTTAAAAATGGTTTTAAGGATTTATTTATATGGACATAAATGTTTTAAAATTAAAATTTCTTTTAAAAGTTTCATAGTGGTATAGGGCACTTTGATTCAAAAATCTATTTTTAACAGCTTCTTGATAAATAGTGAGACTTTTAAATGTTTAAAAAAAGGGATATTTCTCTCAAATATTTTTACTGATTATTTTCATCTATGTCAATATCCTTCATTATTCTTGATTTAAGATGATACAATCTTCCATATTGTATTTAATGAGTTATTTTTTACTATGTATGTTCTATTTTTATACCATCCATGGTTTTTGGTTAAAATATTGACATTTCGTATGTTAGTTATAATACGAATGTTTAGATTATGTTTCAACCTTTTCATATGAGGAATGAATTGGACTTAGTAAGTGACGGGTTGAGCCCGCTATAGCTCCTTGATGCATCGGTGGGTATCATGAGACAAACTAGTGTCTTGGCACAAGGCCTTGAAAAAATCTTATTTTTATTCTCGTCACGAGGCCTTGACTATGTGGTTATGATGTCCGACATTATGCATTCCATCATTATGAAATTAGCAATTGATATTACATGTGATTATTAGACTAGTAGAATATCCATGTGAATAAGTAAATGGAATTATTTGATTTATCTTTTCCATATTATGCTGATGTTTATGTTTAAATGGCTTGTGTTTTAGTCTTATACATTGTCTTTAATGTTTATTATTATTGATGATAGTTTATACTATATTTTTATCATTATTGATCATCTGAGGTCACCCTATTCGTATGTTTTATTTTTTCCAGGATGCAAAAAAGTATATTACGATTAACCTATAGAAATAGGCTAAAGAATATAAGAGTGTTAAAAGGGGACACAATGTTGTTTTTTTATTTCATTATGTAATGTAAAACTTATGTATGTTTCTAGTACTTCCAAGGCTACTAAACTGATCGGTCTTTTGGGACATGATTCTTTTTATCATGCTAATGTTATGTAATAATGCACCAATTCAAGGTAACTGGTGTCGGGGCATTACAGTTGGTATCCATGGAAGTTTACTACAAACCTTGGAAACTAGATTTAGAAAAACTCTGATTAGAAAACACTACCCTAAGATAGGAATTGAGGATTAGTATAGAAGAACATCCAAAAAATTTGGTAATGAAAATATATGTGGGTTTTCTAATAAATACATCCCTATCTGGATATGAGCAGGTAGAGGCGGCTGTGGCACAGATGAACCTAGGAGTGAAACCTCCGACAAGGAGTTTCGGTCTTGACCTAGGGTATCCTGGTACATGGAAATTGGCCTTGCTGCACTCTAGGTTACGACACTCCTGGGGGATATGCTTAGGATAAATCACATTTTATTTACAAACCAATTTGAAAGATTTTAATATAAGATGAGAATAAATAACCTTGGTTAATCCTAAGGTGTTTTAGATTGAAAATAAGGTGTTATGATATTCTCTTAATGATTTTATGACTCACACTATGCTTTCTTGTGTTAGTTAATGGCTGGATTCCAAAGAAGTCATAGTAACAATGAACATGACGTATAAGGTGGGCACGATGGTGGAAAATGAGCAATGAAATGGAATGTTCATAGGTGTAAAAGATATCGTGTTCATGCCGAATCAGTTTTCCAAAAATATGATCAACAACATATATATTAACCAACTCCTAGACTCCACAAAGAAGTGAAATGCGGTGAATGATAAGAGATCCAGTAGTGGAGACAATTGCAAAAAGAAAGCTCAATTTACATCATGTAGAAAATGTGGAAGGAGACACCTAGGAAATTGTATCAATGAAACAAATAAATGCTTTATGTGTGGGAAAGAAGGACATAAAGTAAGTAATTGCTGAGTAAAAATTAAGAGTACTATGGAAGAAAATAAAAATGATCCCAAGAATCCATTTACATTCATTTGTCGTAAATATAGGGGGCCTAGACAATACACGAGGTAATTCCCTATTCTATAAGATAACCTCTTGGTCAAGGAAGAACCTATGTGGAAATAAATGGATGGAGAAATGTTTAAAAGTATTTGTTCTCTTTGTTGATGGGATTACATTGGAATAATTTTCTCTTGTATGTGTAACCTAGTAGTTTTTTATGTGAAAAAGTTATTTGAGGAAGAATTATATTTTCTTTTGTGGATATAGTTATAAAGAACCATTTCGGTTTATATGATCCTTGACTTTGAGAAAATTACAGGTTATTGACTTTTGGGATGAAAATGAGAGGTATGAGGTAAAATTTGTCGCTAAATTATGTTATGGTTATTTTGAGTAATTTATCTTATTATAGAAATGTAATAAAATATAGTTTTTGAAAAAGGACAACACGTAGACCGTCTGACAACCTGTCACATCGGAAAAAGCTGTGAGAATAGAACCCACAACCAGAGTGTGATTGGGATTTATCACCTACCACTAGACTACATGAAGTCTCTGGTTAGTGTGACTAATTATTTTTAGTTAAATAATTTTATTGATCAATAATAAGTTGTTTTGGGATCTTATGTATTATCAAATGGATATCCTTAGTATAGGAAAATGATTTGGTGATTAAGTGATAAATGTTATTTTGGAAGATGTTCGCTCTATTGGGAATAATATATGCCTAAGGAAAATAAAATACTATGTGATTTCATTTGAGGAGTAATGGTGGATTTTTATCTTTGTTTTTATTGTGGATTTATATCGATTTGGGTTATCTATGGAAATTATTAACCTATCATAGAGAATATGTGATTAGGTTAATTAGTTTTAAGTATGTGACTTTAAGAGTAGTCAATGTTACTTAGAGATACAATTTAACTTGGAAGACTACATAATCAAAATCTTCTATATTTTTGGTTTCAATATTAGTTTGTATTATATTAAAGGATTTTAAGGACAATTGTTTATTGAATTGTATTTATTTAACTTTGGGTATTGTTGGTTTAATTTTAGAAATTAAGATTAGTATTTCTTCTTCTAAAGGATTATCCTTTTGGGGGATCATATGATCTTGTATTAACCATTTTGGTTTTGGTTAATCTCTAAGGACAAGGGAAATATATATTTTATCCTTTTTAGATCATGTTATTCTCTAAAAGTTGATTCTAGCGCTTCAGGTGTGACCAAGTCATCTTGAATACTCATCGTTTGGAAAAAAAGATGAGTTAGTGGTAGAAATTTCTTAAAGGATGAAACTCTACTTAAAAAGTAAGTATATATCTTTATGTTATTAGTCAATCTCATAAATAAATTCCTCAACTTTATGAAATGTAACTTAAAACAAAAAAAACATTTTCCATTTAATTTTCCAACTGGGAAACTAATGATTGTTTATCCCATCACAAGTTTATGGTTTTCTTGTTGTTAACTTTCTCCTGATCATGTTTTCTATCACTCTCCATCAGAACTTGAAACTTAGTTTATCTTCCATATCCATGTTTTCCTACATGGAATCCTAGTATGGGTTATCTCAGGTGACCTTTGTACTTCTCTTTCTTTCTTTTAAAGTGATAGTTTTATGGACTCTTTTTCTGATGTGGGACTTTCAATGAAGTTCCCAATCCCAATTTTAAAATCACGAGGACACAATTTACAAAAGGGGGGAAGAATGTAACATCCCAAGATTTCATAGTAAGTTATTTTCTTTAAAGTAATTCAATAGCTTGCGCAAGACGCAACACCGAGTTCGAGCGCACCACGACTTACCAAATTAACCGTTCAAAAAAGCAGTTATCAATAGTATTAATTTAATTTTGAATTTTATATACTCCATATAATTTTAGAATCCATATTATGTGTTTCTTAGACATAATATAAGAACAAATTCTTTTTTCAGATAAAAGAAGTATTTTTCAAAAAATGAAATTTTACCACCTTTTAATAGAAAACCCTTTTTAAAACCAATATTTAACACTTTTATATATTAAAGTTAATGAAATTAAATTTTTTTAGAATTGGGACATAAAAATTTATTTTGGATAAATTTTTGGTACTTTTCTGATAACATTAATATTTTGATGAATAGTGAAAAATACTAAATTTTAATTGAAAACAAATTTTTTAATCAAAATAATTCATACTGTTAAATTATGCATTTGAATGGTTTGGAAGTATAATCAAATTATATTTTTATCATTTAATGCAATGTAGGTCATTATAAGTAATTTTACATTTAAATTTGACATAAATACATGTCAATCTTTTGATAGTTTTTACTTCTTAAAAAAACCCACTTTTTTGTTTTCACAACGGGAATTAATTTTAAATTAACTAATTCTACTTATATGTTTTGTATTTCGTAAAATAGAATTTATTTTTGAATTTGTAATATCAAAATTAGCTTTGGGTAATTTTTTGGTATTTTTCTGAAAACTTTCAATTTTTTATGAATAGTGAAAAACATTGCGTTATTGTTTAAAAACTGACTTTTTATTTAAATAATTATTTATTTTATTTATTTTAAGTTAATATAGATACATTATACATATATTAGTTCAATTTGATCCATTAGAATCATTTTTATAATAAAATTATATGTATAAAGTTTTATTTAACTTTTTACCGTCTTTTACCCACATTCTAGGAGCATTTGCAAATTTGAATAAAACATAATTTTACCACTACTGTGCGTTGAATTTAAAAAATTCGAAAGAAATAGTTGAAATTAGTAAGTAAAATTTGGTTCAATAAGATGAAAATAATTTTTTAGAATAGTAACTTTTGACTTTTATTTACCATGATTTAAAATAAATAGGGTAATAAAATGTAAAAATGATATTATAATTACCCAAACACATGTCCTAATACTATTGGATAAGTTTAATTTGACAAAAAACCATATTATGAAAAAAAAATTGATCCTTTTGGTCCACTTGGATTAGATTAGGACATTTATTATTATTTTATTTAATGAAGAGTCAAAAGTGTTAAATTTAAAGTTTAATAACTAAATTATTTTTAATATAGGGTTACACATAAGATATATTTGACTATAAATATTCATTATAAAGATAAAAAGATTTAATACATTATTTTGTTTTATTTATAATTTTTAGACATTAAATAATTAAATTAATTTATAAAACAATGATGATGCAGTAATTACCTTATTAATGAAAGATTAAAATAATTGATATTATAAATATCCAAATAAATGTAATTTGAGACTTTGTGTAACACCCGAGACTTTTATGTTATATAAATCATCACAGGAATCTTTTTCTACACACAACACTTTCTTGGATTACTTTACATGAAATCGCGACCTTCCTCGATAGCTTGCATCGTATGCAATACCGAGTTTCACTAAACAATGATATGCTAATAAAATATTATTAAAACTAGCCGTTTTGAATAGTAATAACCACTTTTTGAAATTTTATAAATTTTATTTTTCAAAATGGACTTCATTTTTGGATTCGTAATATCGAAATTAGCCTAGGGTGAAATTTTGGTATTTTTCTGAAAACTTTCAATTTTTGATGAATAGTGAAACCACTAAGTGGTAGTTAAAAAAACTGAACTTTTCATAAAACTTAATTTTACCGCTTCTGTAAGTGGAAGTTTGAAAATATGAAGGACACGGTTGATGTCAGTAATTAAAATGTGGTTCAATGAGATGAAAATAATTTTTTGGTGAATAGTAACTTTTTACTTTTTTTGCCACGGTTAAAAGTAAATAGGGTAATTAAGGGTAAAAATGATATTATTATTACCCTAACACATGTCCTAATTCTATTGGACAAGTTTAATTCGACCAAAAAAACTTAGGAATAAAATATGACCATTTAGGCCCACTTGGATTAGATTAGGACATTTATTATTAATTTATTTAAAGAAGCGTTAAAATAGTTAAAATCAAAGTTTAAAAAATAAATAATTTTTAATATGGGATTATAGATAAGATAAATTCTACTATAAATATTCATTAGAAATATAAAAATATTTCCTACATAATGGTGTTTTATTTGTAATTTTTAGACATTAAATAATTTAATTTATTTATGAAACAAAGATGATGCAGTAATTAACTTATTAATGAAATATTGACATAATTGATGTTATAAACACCAAAATAAATGTAATTTGACACTTTTTATGAATTCCAATAATTTTCTAGATTAATATGACATGTTAGTATTGATTTAATTAAATTTTTTTGAACTAATCATTCTGTTATGATTTTCACAAAAATTAATTACTAAATAGTGTCAAAATTCACATAAAATAGTTTTTAGAACAAATATTATATTAGTAATTGTAATTTTATTCCTAAAAATCTATGGTTCGCCCAAATGACTTAGATAAGGTTATATATATTAATATTACACAACTTGGGGTTCGTTTGGCTTGATATAGTAAGTTTATTAACCTTATAGTATAAGAATACAAGAAGACACGGTAAAAGTAAAATTATTTAACTTAATGTTAAATCTAAATGATAAGGTTAAAATAGGAACCTAAACTTGTCTAAATTCTATTGGATGAGAGGATTTCGACCCATACCCACTTTATCCTCTAAATAAATCAATTTGGAGCTATTTAAAACCAAACTTGACTTTATAATAAAATAATATTTTTAGTTATTCCAAAGGTGCCCCTCTCCCTTATAAAAGGGCACCTCCTCCCTCTCTTCCTCACACAACATTGAGCCTTCAAGCTCGAAAAAACCCTGCCACTTTCTCCTCTCCACTTCCCTAGAGACATCCTAGAGGTCCTGGTCTTCTTCAAAGACCAATTTTAGTGCCCTAAAAGAAGGTCTCAAAGAAGCACTTCAAAGAAGAGGTAATGTCCGTTACCGATTCTTTCATCTTTATTTCTTCTTCCACTTCTTCTTCTTTAGTTGTTTATTTATGAAGTAATAACATCAGTATCACTAATATAATGATATGTTATTATAAGTATGAAACAACCCTATTTCACCATCTATCCATCCTACGGAAAAAGAAATCACCGCATGTGCGTACGTACGGAATACCGTCTCCACGCCGTGGTGTAATCTATTTTCCACCACCTCCTTACTTGTATGGGTATAATGGTGTAAATAATGACTATATATGAATATTATAAAGTGATAATGATTCTGAAATAGTATACATACACTCTAATACAATTCCATGATCATAGGAACGATATCATCACTCGTGCGTACGTACGGAATACCGTCTCCACGATGTGATGTGACTCGTTCTACATGATCTTCATTTCATAATGATTATATAAATGAATTAAATGAATTAATATTATATATATTACACTAATACCATTCTTGAAATGATGTATCTATAAGAGAAGAATAAGAATTTATTCGACAAAACACGCATAAGAACAAAAAGTTATAAACACCCGAATAACAAGTAGCAATGAAATATTACTACTAAGAAGCTAAGAATATGACCAAATATGATATCATAAAAATAATTATGATTCTGGAATAAGTCAATAACATTATTTAAATCATTATACAGGAGGTTCGAACACGTACAAAGCATATCGGACCTAAGGTAAGGTAAATATCACAATCTCATTTTTATCCAAGATTGTTTATACTTTGGCATTTACTGGGGTGTATTTTATCATCCACATCCATGTTTCCTCAATATTTATTATTTATATCCTTATACAATAGTTTATATACAATTTTACCCTTCGGTGAGTTTTTATTAAAACATATGAAAGGAATCTTTTGTCGTTTTTTGTACGAGGTACTTTTTGACTTTTCCGACAAAAGTATGAGAAGAATGTTTTTTTAACTTATACGGCATGAATGAATTTTTAAAACAATATTTCCAAGAATATTCCTTTACAAGTTTTCAAGTTTATTTTTAATCAACTTCTTTTAGTTTAAAATTGTATGAAATGTTAAGAAAGGAAAAAAAAATTGAAGTAGAAAGGATATTTTCCTCAAGAATGGACTTCAAGTGTTGTATCAAAATTATTTTCCATGTAAGATAATATAGGGTTATGTTTCTATCCCTATTATTACATGGATTTGATTATGTTGTGATGGAAATATTTTTATGAATTCCTTTATCTTATATGAATTTTTTTATGATGTCATGTTGTTTAAGAATCCCATTTTTACTACATGGGTTATGCAATGATGTATGATTTATGATTTTGTGGAACACATAAGAATGGTATCATTATGAGATGGGTGGGACCTATATCTCCCTCCAATGCATTGGGTAAAGATTTTATATCTCATGAGATAGACATGGCAGGAACGGTAGGTTATACCGGTTCAGTGAAACAGGACTGAAACGAGGGTGACTCGGTTCAGAAATGGACTTTGTCCACTAAGATAGTCTTGGCAATGAGTCTTGACTAATAAGAAATGATTCTCTATGATTATGTGTGTATGCCACAAATTTTCATGTTTTTAAGTTATGATTATTGTGATTACATTCCACTGCCATGATTTATCCCATGTTATGAAATTATGATCTCTTTTGCAGGTTAAGATTTCCAAAAGTTATGTGCTTATGTATATGATGTGATTGATATTTCTTTTGTTTACCCTTACTGATCATTTGAGCTCACCCTTTTGTATGTTTTCTTTCCCCAGGTCAGGAAGAAGGTTATTAAGTAAGATATGCCAAAAGGGACTTTAGATATGATGAAATAAATGGGAGACAGTGTAGACGTTTTATGAACCAGTTGTTTATGTTTCCCAGTTTCTAAAGACACTATACCTATACGGTCCTTTCATGGTTTTGTTATATGTTTTAATAAGTATGCTTCAATTTTTAAGTATTAACAATGTATGTAAAGTATGGGTCATTAAAGTTGGTATCAGAGGAAAGGTATAGTCAACCTTTGGAAACTAGGATGTGAAATCCTTAGTAAGAACCCTAAGGATAAGTCTAATCATAGAACACAATCTTAGTGTTTTAGAAATGGCCATGAATAACCTAGGATAAGATCTTAAGTGTGAAATTTTATTCTTGATTATGTGGTTTTCCTATTATAATTAGTGTTTCTCACACTATTCTTCCTGGTTTTAGTCAATGGATGGAAGCCGAAGGAACCGTGTTAATGCGGAATGCGACGAGCAATGCAATTATTGTCCCCCTGAGCAACCAAACGTTATGGGAGCTAGAATGAAAAATCTTGTAGCCATGCTCACACAACTTTCTCAAGCTATGAATCATGCAGGACTTCCAAACTAGCAAAGGAAGGAGCAACATTCTGTTGAATCCTTCATGAGACAGCGCCCACCTTCATTCAGCGGGTTTACTGATCCACTAGTTGCTGAACAATGGATTAGTACTACTGAAAAAATATTTTCAGTTCTTCAATGTTCTGAGCATGACAAAGTCATCTTAGCAGTGTATCGTTTGGAAGGTGATGCTGATCAATGGTGTAATCTTCTTAAGAATACGAGGCAAACGAATGAAATTGAGTCCATGGAATGGGACGAGTTCAAGAACTTATTTTTCAATAAGTACTTCCCTCGTATTCTCCGAACAAAGATGGAGAAAGAGTTTCTTGAACTGAAGCAAAAGGATGATGAATCTGTTGGTACCTATGAAGCAAATTTTACAAGACTTGCAAGGTACGCTTCTGGTATTATTATCCAACCTGAGAGTAAGATCGATCGATTCTTTAGTGGCTTAAAACCAAGTCTTCGAAGGGCCTTATCCATAAGGGACTTTAATAGCTACGAGGAAATCGTTCGATGTGCTCTCAAAGTTGAGATGGATATTGGAGTAACCCATCAGTCATATGGGTTTGATAAGAAGAGGAAAATGGAATTCAAAGGAAAATCTAAAGAGCACACTGAAAAGAAGATGAGCTTTCCCTTATGCTCAAAGTGTGGAAAGAAACATGGATGGAGTTGTCTTAAAGGGACAAGTAAATGTTTCAAATGTGGAAAGGAAGTTCATCGGGCATTTGAATGTCGCGATGATGGGAAGAAGATGTCTAATGATGCCAACAAAGGAAGGGATACACAGAATGAACCTACTACACTTCAATGTTTCAACTGCAAGGAGATGGGACATTATGCCAATAAATGTCCTAATCCAAGGGTTGATGATGATGGTCGATGTCAAAAAACACTTAAGGCTAAAGACAAAGGAAAGTCACTTGCAATTTCTATCAGCGATGTGGAGTACGATAACGATGTGGTGAAAGGTACACTTACCATCCACTCTAAAGTAGAAAATGTTTTATTTGATTCTGGATCCACCCACTCCTTTATTTCTGAAGAATTTTCTAAGGGTATCACCGTATTACCTCAACAATTAGATGTTGAGTTAGCTGTGACAACACCTAATGGCACAACAGTTGCATCAAAAGTTTATAATTCTTCTCCGATCGAAGTTTTTGGGAAAGTGCTTCCTGCAAATCTTGTGATCCTTCCTATAGTGGAATTAGATGTGGTTCTTGGCCTGGATTGGATTTCTCTACATGGAGATCATATCAATTGCAAAAGAAGGGAAGTCACATTTCATATTCCAGATCAATCTATGATTGTCTATCGATGCAAGGATGAACATAACCTTCCAGTGGAAATTTCTTCCATTTTATGGGTATTGATTCCACTAAATGAATGTTATTTATCTCAAATAATTGGTGAGAAACTCACGATTAAGAATATTCCCATTGTACGGGAGTTTGATGATGTCTTTCCGGATGAATTACCGAGTCTTCCACCGAATCGTGAAGTTGAGTTTTCAATAGAACTCGTACTGGGTGCTTTGCCTATTTCAAATACACCTTATAGAATGGTCCCAATTGAGTTACAGGAATTGAAGAAGAAACTCCAAGAGAATCTTGATAAGGGGTTCATATTCCCTATTGCGTCACCTTGGGGAGAACCTGTTCTGTTTGTTAAGAAGAAAGATGGATCAATGAGACTCTGCATTGATTATCGAGAACTTAACAAGATCACTATCAAGAACAAATATCCTCTCCCATGCATTGATGACTTATTTGACCAACTACGCGGAGGTCAATACTTTTCCAAGATTGATCTTAATTCAGGGTATCATCAATTAAGGGTCAAAAGGGAGGATATACCAAATACAGCTTTCCGTACAATGTATGGACACTATGAATTTATAGTGATGCCATTTGGTATTACTAATGCCCCTGCTATCTTCATGGATCTGATGAATAGAGTCTTTAGAGACTATCTTGATCAATTTGTGGTAGTCTTTACAGATGATATTCTTGTCTATTCAAAGAGCAAGGAAGAACATGAAGATCACTTGAGAATTATATTGAAGACCCTGAGAAAGGAGAAGCTTTATGCCAAATTTACCAAGTGTGAATTTTGTCTTCAAAAAGTTTCATTTTTGGGTCACATAATCTCAAAAGAGGGGATATCTGTGGATCCAGAAAAAACAGAGGTTATCGAAAGATGGTCGAGACCAACAACAGTAATTGAGATCCGAAGTTTTCTTGGTTTGGCTGGATATTATCGACGTTTTGTGAAAGATTTTTCATGATTATCTAATCCACTCACCAAGTTGACTCGGAAAGGAGTTAAGTTTGTTTGGACGGAGGAATGTGAAGATAATTTCAAGGAGTTGAAAATAAGGTTATCTAGTGCACCTGTGCTCACACTGCCTTGTAGTGGAGAAAGTTTTGTGATCTACAGTGATGCATCCAAGAAGGGATTGTGGTGTGTTCTTATGAAAAATGATATGGTGATAGCTTATGCCTCACGACATTTGAAAATATATGAGCAAAATTACCCAACTCATGATTTGGAGTTAGCTGCGGTAATATTTTCATTAAAGATTTGGAGGCATTACCTTTATGGTGAATGGTGTGATATTTATACTGATCATAAAAGTTTAAAGTATATTTTCACACAAAAGGAGATGAATATGCACCAAAGAAGATGGTTGGATCTGATTAAGTATTACGACTGCTCAATCCATTACCACCATGGGAAAGCAAACAAGGTGGCAGATGCATTAAGTCGACAAGACCATGCTAGTTTATCCATGATGAGGATCACAAAATATCCAATATTTATGGATTTACAAAGGATGGATCTTGGAATTATAATGAAAGGGGAAAAATCTTATCTTTCTCAAATGAATGTTCAACCATCTATACATGTGATGATTAAATTGGCACAGAAAGAAGATGTCGAGTTACAAAAGAAGGTGAGAAATGTTCTTGAATTCATCCTTGATTGTGATGGGATAATAAAGTTCAGGAATCAGGTTTGTGTTCCTCCCATCCCCGAATTAAAGAAGGAGCTGCTGGATGAGGCTCATAGTTCTTCATTCTCTATTCATCCTGGAAGCACGAAGATGTATAGGGACCTGAAAGAGTACTTCTGGTGGGATGGCATGAAAAGAGATGTTGCTGAATATGTCTCTCGATGCTTGGTTTGTCAACACGTTAAAGATGAGAGACAGAAGTCTAAGGGGATGTTACAACCATTAACCATACCCGAATGGAAATGGGAAAACATCACTATGGACTTTGTCATAGGACTTCCTAAAACATCCAAAGACAATAATGTTATCTGGGTCATAGTTTATCGTCTTACAAAGTCTGCACACTTCATTGCTATTAGAGAGGATTTCTCTCTGGATCATCTTGCCGGGATATATGTAAAGGAAGTGGTAAGATTGCATGGAGTGCCACTTTCTATTATATCTGATCAGGATCCGAGGGTTACCTCAATGTTCTGGCGAAGTCTTCAGCATACTCTGGATACAGAGTTATGTTTCATCACTGCTTATCATCCTCAGACAGACGGTCAGTCTGAGAGAACAATTCAAACTCTAGAAGATATGTTGAGAGCTTGATCTATGGATTTCAAAGGTGGTTGGGATCAACACCTACCTTTGGTGGAATTTTCTTATAATAATAGCTTTCACTCCAGTATTCAGATGGCTCCTTATGAAGCTCTCTATGGAAAGAAATGCAGGACTCCAACTTGCTGGGATGAAGTTGGGGAAAGAAAGCTATTAGGACCTGATCTCGTTGATGAAATGGAATAAAAGGTCAGATCTATTCAACAACACATAAGAGCAGCTCAGAGTCGACAGAAAAGTTATGCCGACAACCAAAGAAAAGACCTAGAGTTTGAAGTGGGTGATAAAGTGTTCTTACGAATATCTCCCTGGAAGAGGGTTATGAGATTTTGAAAGAAGGGGAAGTTGAGCCCTAGATATATCGGTCCTTTCGAAATATTGGATCATGTTGGAAAGGTAGCGTACCGATTTGCACTTCCACCTAATCTCTCTCAAGATCATGATGTGTTCCATGTATCTCTCCTGAGAAAGTACATACCTGATCCTTCACATGTAATCAGCTCAGAAGTTGTACCTCTGGAGCAAGATCTTTCTTATGAAGAACAACCGATAGAGATTCTGGGTCGTAGTGAAAATTTCCTACGAAACAAGACCACTCGATTGGTGAAAGTTTTATGGAGGAACCACCAATTAGAAGAAGCTACATGGGAGCTTGAGGATATGATGGGGGAGAGGTATCCTCGTCTGTTTGTTACAAAGTGACGAATTTCGAGGCCGAAATTCATTTTAAGGGGGGTAGAATGTAACACCCGAGACATTTATGTTATATAAATCATCAAAGGAATATTTTTCTACACACAACACTTGCTTAGCTTGCTTTACACGAAATCACAACCTTCCTCGATAGCTTGCGTCGTACGCAATACCGAGTTTCACTAAACAATGATATGCTAATAAAATATTATTAAAACTAGTCGTTATGAATAGTAATAACCAATTTTTGAAATTTTATAAATTTTGTTTTTCAAAATGGACTTCATTTTTGGATTCGTAATATCGAAATTAGCCTAGGGTGAAATTTTGGTATTTTTCTGAAAACATTCAATTTTTGATGAATAGTGAAACCACTAAGTGGTAGTTAAAAAAACTGAACTTTTCATAAAACATAATTTTACCGCTTCTGTGAGTAGAATTTCGAAAATCCGAGAGACACGGTTGATGTCAGTAAGTAAAATGTGTTTCAATGAGATGAAAATAATTTTTTGGTGAATAGTAACTTTTTACTTTTTTTTCACGGTTAAAAGTAAATAGGGTAATTAAGGGTAAAAATGATATTATTATTACCCTAACACATGTCTTAATTCTATTGGAAAAGTGTAATTCGACCAAAAACAAACTTAGGAATAAAATATGACCATTTAGGCCCACTTGAATTAGATTAGGACATTTATTATTAATTTATTTAAAGAAGGGTTAAAATAGTTAAAATCAATGTTTAATAACTAAATAATTTTTAATATGAGGTTATACATAAGATAAATTCGACTATAAATATTCATTAGAAAGATAAAACGATTTCCTACATAATGGTATTTTATTTGTAATTTTTAGACATTAAATAATTTAATTTATTTATGACACAATGATGATGTAGTAATTAACTTATTAATGAAATATTGACATAATTGATGTTATAAACACCAAAATAAATGTAATTTGACACTTTTTATGAATTTCACTAATTTTATAGATTAATATGACATGTTAGTATTGATTTAATTAACTTTTTTCGAACTAAAAATTCTGTTATGATTTTTACAAAAATTAATTACTAAATAGTGTCAAAATTGACATAAAATAGTTTTTAAACCAAATATTATATTAGTAATTGTTATTTTATTCCTAAAAATCTAAGGTTCGGCCAAATGACTTAGATAAGGTTATATATATTAATATTAAACAACTTGGGGTTCTTTTGGATTGATATAGTAAGTTTATTAACCTTATAGTATAAGAACACAAGAAGACACGGTAAAAGTAAAATTATTTAACTTAATGTTAAATCTAAATGATAAGGTTAAAATAGGAACCTAAACTTGTCTAAATTATATTGGATGAGATGATTTCGACCCATCCCCACCTTATCCTAGATATAAATCAATTTGGAGCTATTTAAAACCAAACTTGACTTTATAATAAAATAATATTTTTAGTTATTCCAAAGGTGCCCCTCTCCTCCCTTATAAAAGGGAACCTCCTCTCTCTCTTCCTCACACAACTTTGAGCCTTCAATCTCGGCCAAACCCTGCCAGTTTCTCCACTCCACTTCCCTAGAGACATCCTATAGGTCCTGGTCTTCTTCAAAGACCAATGTATTTCCCTAAAAGAAGGTCTCAAGGAAGTACTTCAAAGAAGAGGTAATGTCCGTTACTGATTCTTTCATCTTTATTTCTTCTTCCACTTCTTCTTATTTAGTTGTTTCATTATGAAGTAATAACATCAGTATCACTCATATACTGATATGTTATTATATGTATTAAACAACCCTATTTCACCATCTATCCATCCTACGGAAAAAGAAATCACCGCGCGTGCGTACGTACAGAATACCGTCTCCACACCGTGGTGTACTCTATTTTCCACCACCACCTTACTTGGATGGGTATAATGGTGTAAATAATGACTATATATGACTATTATAAAGTGATACTGATTCTAAAATAGTATACATACACTCCAATACAATTCCACGATCATAGGAATGATATCATCACTCGTGCGTACGTACGGAATACCGTCTCCACGATGTGATGCGACTCATTCTACATGATCTTCATTTCATAATGATTATATAAATGAATTAAATGAATGAATATGATATATATTACACTAATACCATTATGTAAATGAGGTATCTATAAGAGAAGAATAATAATTTATTCGACAAAACACGCATAAGAACAAAAAGTTATAAACACCCGAATAACAAGTAGCAATGAAATATTACTACTAAGAAGCTAAGAATATGACCAAATATGATATCATAAAAATAATTATGATTCTGGAATAAGTCAATAACATTATTTAAATCATTATACAGGAGTTTCGGACACATACAAAGCATATCGGACCTAAGGTAAGGGAAATATCACAATCTCATTTTTATCCGAGATTGTCTATACTTTGGCATTTACTGGGGTGTATTTTATCATCCACATCCATGTTTCCTCAATATTTAATATTTATATCCTTATAAAATAGTTAATATCCAATTTTACCCTTTGGTGAGTTTTTAGTAAAAGATATGAAAGTAATCTTTTGTCATTTTTTGTACGAGGTACTTTTTGACTTTTCTGACAAAAGTATGAGAAGAATGTTTTTTTAACTTATACGACATGGATGGATTTTTAAAACAATATTTCCAAGAATATTCCTTTACAAGTTTTCAAGTTTATTTTTAATCAACTTCTTTTAGTTTAAAATTGTATGACATGTTAAGAAAGGAAAAAAAATTGAAGTAGAAAGGATATTTTCCTCAAGAATGGAGTTCAAGTGTTTTATCAAAATTATTTTCCATCTAAGATAATATAGGGTTCTGTTTATATCCCTATTATTACATGGATTTGATTATGTTGTGATGGAAATATTTTTATGAATTCCTTTATATTATATGAATTTTTTTATGATGTCATGTTGTTTAAGAATCCCATTTTTACTACATGGTTTATGCAATGATGTATGATTTATGATTTTGTGGCACACAAAAGAATGGTATCATTATGAGATTGGTGGGACCTATATCTCCCTCCAATGCATTGGGTAAAGATTTTATATCTCATGAGATAGACATGGCTGGAACGGTAGGTTATACCAATTTAGTGAAAGAGGACTGAAACGAGGGTGACTCGGTTCAGAAATGGACTTTGTCCACTAAGATAGTCTTGGAAATTAGTCTTGACTAATAAGAAATGATTATCTATGATTATGTGTGTATGCCACAAAGTTTCATGTTTTTAAGTTATGATTATTGTGATTACATTTCACTGCCATGATTTATCCCATGTTATGAAATTATGATCTCTTTTTCAGGTTAAGATTTCCAAAAGTTATGTGCTTATGTATATGATGTGATTGATATTTCTTTTGTTTACCCTTACTGAGTATTTGAGCTCACCCTTTTGAATGTTTTTTCCCCAGGTCAGGAAGAAGGTTATTAAGTAAGATATGCCAAAAGGGACTATATATCTGATGAAATAAATGGGAGACAGTGTAGACATTTTATGAACCAGTTGTTTATGTTTCCCATTTTCTAAAGACACTATACCTATACGGTCCTTTCGTGGTTTTGTTATATGTTGTAATAAGTATGCTTCAATTTTGAAGTATTAACAATGTATGTAAAGTATGGGTCGCTATACTTTGAATGAATTACACTAATTTTATAGGTTAATATGACATGTCAGGGTTAATTAAATAATTTTTTTTCGATGTAATCATGCTGTTATAATTTTCAGAAAAACCAAATACTAAATAGTGTCAAAATTGACCTAAATGAGTTTTTAAAATAAATACTATATTATTGGTTGATATAATATTTCCAAAAATCTAATGTTTTTCCAAAGGGATTAAATAATATTATATATTTCATTAATGAACCACTTTAGGTTCTCTTGGAAGTGTAGAGTAATTTTATTAACCATATAGTGTAAGAATACAAGAAGACACGGTAAAAGTAAAGCTATTTAAGTAATAGTTAAATCTAAAAGATAAGGTTAATATGCTGACATAAACTTGTCTAAAACCTTTTGAAAAAGCGTATTTAGACCCATACCTACCTTATCTTTGAAATAAATCAATTTGGATCCATTAGAAATCGAAAATTATTTATAATAAAAGAATATTTCAAGGTTTTCTTAAAGTGACTCTCACCTCTCTTATAAAAAGGTACTTCCCCTTTCTCTTAATTTCACACCTCCAAATCCATTTTTCTCGGACAAACCCTTCCTAAATATCCTCCCAAATACTTTCACTACATCCTATAGTAATTCCTTTTATCATAAATCCAATCTAAGGAGACCTTTTGATCAAATCAAAAGGAAGCACCCGAAGAAGAGGTAATAACATCACCACCCTCTTTCAAGTTCTTTTCTTCTTAAACTTCTTATTTCATTGTTGTTTCCATACCAACATAATACCTCCAGTACCTCCTAAATATTTTGATGTTAGTATAAATATGGTACAACCATATTCGTTATTCTATCCACCCTATAAATGAGAAATTCAGCATACGTGCGTACGTACGGCTTACCGTCTCCACGTCGTGGTGTAGTTTGTTATTCAAAAACATCATTATTTTGATGGGTACAATAATGAGTATAACTGATGTAAATAATAAATATAACATGTTAATGATTCTTTATATATGATATAACATTCAATTATGTATTATTTCTTCATCAAAAGAATGATATTGTCACTCGTGCGTACGTACGGCTTACCGTCTCCACGACGCGATGAGATGTCATTCCCCATCATAACCATTCAAGAATAATTTTCATTTGATGATTAAAGATAATGTTTAAAGACTTGATATAATTCTGTATATGAATCAAATACATCATATCCATAACAAACATGACTTATGTAACAAAACATATAAAATCAAAACGAATCAATTATCACCCGAAACAATGACACTATGAAAATATTATTAACAAAGAAATATTAGAAGATCATATATGATATCATATTTATGTATGTGGTTATTTTATAATTTAATAACAATTATTTAACTATTATACATGATATTAATGTACCCTCGACTAAGGAAAAGTACAAGGTAAGGGGCTTCTTATCTCACTTTTACTTTCATTAGATTTATATTGTTCACCACTTATTTATTACATGTGGTGTATTGTGTACTACCAATTGATATATATTATCATGGTTATATTTATATTCACGGTATTATGTGATTCATTTTGTGTTTATTAAATTTTTTCCTTACGAATCGATTGGTTACAACGTGGTAAGGGGTTTTTATCTCACTTCTTATTCTCGTGAGATTCATGCTATATTTCCAATATTTTCTTTTGTGTGGTGTATGTACTGCCCATGATTGTATTCTTTGTGTACTATACTTTAATTTATGGGTATTTACATCATCATTTTATGGTACTTATTTCATTGGTTTTATGTTTTGTAAGTTACAAAATCAATACGAGAATTTTAAATATCAATTTCTACTCATTGGGATTTACACATACTTCATCAATTATTTTACTCCAAGATTATGTGTGGAATAACTATTTATTATTTATGTAGTAATTTGCACTACCATTTCTATGGATATACTTTTGATACACATAATCACTCCATTTATAAATTCTTAAGTCATGGTTATGAACCTGATAAGGGTAATCTTAACTCAACATCCATTCATTGAGTTAAACATCCAAGTAATTGGTTTTGTTTTTACAAGAATATGTATAAATGTCCTCTGATTTATTTACACAGAATATCCAATCATATTGAGTTTATTCTTATTTTTCACACATAATTATTTCATTTACTTAACCTTAATCTAAGGATACGGTCTTTATAAGTAATTTCATCTCAATTTACATTCCATTGAAACTTCTTTGTTGTTATGGACCAATTCACTTTTTATGGTGTATATACTGTACTTTGACATAGTATACCATGAATTATTTTATTCTCATGATATTATAATGTTTTTATTACATCAATTATTTTTATTCAAGCATCTCTCATTTTTATAGGAACTCTAACTAAAATATCATTTTAAATGTTTTAAATATTTATTCTTCTAAACCTTTCTCATTAATGTCCATGTTTTAAAAATGGATTAAGGATTTATTTATATGGACTTGAATGTTTTAAAATTAAAATTCATTTTAAAAGTTTCAAAGTGGTTTGGGATACTATGATTCAAAAATCTATTATTAACAGATTCTTGATAAATAGTTAGACTTTTAAATGTTTTAAAAAAAGGGGATATTTCTCTCAAATAGTTTTACTAATTATTTTCATCTATGTCAATATCCTTCATTATTCTTGATTGAGGATCATACAATCTTCCATATTGTATTTAATGAGTTATGTTTGACTGTGGATGTGCTATTTTTATACCATCCATGGTTTTTGGTTAAAATATTGACATTTTTTATGTTAGTTCTAATACAAATGTTTAGATTATGTTTCAACCTTTTCATATGAGGAACGCGTTGGACATAGTAAGTGACGGGTGGAGCCCGCTATATCTCATTGATGCATCGATAGGTCTTAGGAGACAAACTAGTGTCTTGGAACAAGTCCTTGACAAAATATTATTTGTATTCTTGGCATGAGGCCTTGACTATGTGGTTATGATGTCCAACATTGTGCATTCCATCATTACAAAATTGGCTATTGATATTATATGTGATTGTTCAACTAGTTGAATATACATGTGAATAATTAAATGGAATTATTTGATTTATTTTTTCCATATTATGATGAAGTTTATGTTTAAAAGGCTTGTGTTTTAGTATTATACATTTCCTTAAATGTTTATTCTTATTTATGATAGTTTCTGCTATATTGTTATCCTTACTGAGTATCTCAGCTCACCCCATTCTTATGTTTTATTTTTCCCAGGATGAAAAGAATTATATTAGGATTAACCTTTAGGATTAGGCTAAGGTATATAAGAGTTTTCAAAGGGGACATAATGTTTTTTTATTTCATGATGTATTTTGAATCTTATGTATGTTTCTAGTACTTATATGGCTACTAAACTGATCGGTCTTTTGAGACATGATTCTTTGTATAATGCCAATATTATGTAATAATGCATCGATTCTGGGTAACTGGGGTCGGGGCATTATAGATTTGGAACAAATAGGATAAATAAAACCATGTGAATGAGGGTATGGCATATAATTTAGGGTCATAGTGCTTAGACCAAGGCTCATAGTTTTAGGTTGTAGGTCTTGGAAAATTTTAAAATAGTTTATGTTCATGATGCTCATACCATGGGAGGGGGGATTTGAGGATGATCACATGGAACAAAAGGATTAAAACCAGACATGAATGGATCGAAGGAGGCCATGCACCAGATGAAGAGATACTAAAGATGGTTGTACGTAATTTAATTTCATATATCTCGGACCATGGAGAATAGTTTAGTCATTATTCTTAGAATAGGGAAGTGTGTGTTTTAATTATATTTACATATAAAAAATTAAGTAGAACATGATGTGAAATGAGGGAATGAATAAATGTGTACCATACAAATACTAGGAAATAAACAACACATAGTTTAAGTTCATAATACTTAGACCGAAGGTGGAAGGGAAAAAATTTTAAAGTCGTGATACTTGGATTTGGACAATGTTGGACTCAAGGGTGTCTGTGAGGAATGGAAGAGGTGCCCAATGTGAAAGGATATAGGGAGGATCATTTACTACATTCACACCATGTAATATACTATGCGTGGTTTAAGGTCATGAAGTTGGGAGTGTAAATGAGGAAAAGAGGATGAAGAGTTCATAAATTTATGGCTGGTCCTGAAGAAAAATTCATGGGAATCACTATGTATCCTATGAAGATGCGAATCAAGAAATACATAGTTCTAAGACACGGTATGATATAAGAGCCAAAAAAGTGGGGGAAATCCTTTTTGGTAAATGAATTGAGGAATCCCATGGGTTTTTTGGGGAATACCATGTATACAGGGTATTAATTTTTGGATCATAACATACTTATCATTTGCGTAATACCGGTTTATACAGGTTAAAATCATCTCTCATTAAGAAGAATCTCAGTTTACATGTGGTAAAATAATCTCTCATTAAGAGGTATCCTGGTTTATAAAGTGTACAAAAACATAGTTTGACATCCTGCACTAATTATGTTAAGTCTTTGTAGTTTAAAGTTGTATAACTTAGACTATGGATGATGTATGTTTAATTTCATAAATCATAGACTATAGGGGATGAAAACATTTTAACTTTATAATTCCTAGACCAATTATAAACTGTTTAAGGTTATACTACATAGAACATTGAAAATAGATTAAGTTCATGTTTCATGGACCATAGTACTTCTATTAGGTCAAGGTCCTGAAGACCATACCATGGGTATACTGTTAGTTTAAGGTTATAAAGTCCAAACTACTTGAAAATAGTTTAAGGTCATATTGCATGGACCAGAGTCAATCATCTCAAGTGGACATTTGTAGTGTGATAGAGTGAAAAACCGAACACGAATTAAGATCCATGGAGACCCAAAACAATAAAAAAACATTCCAAGGATGATATGAACACAGTTTAGAGTCATAAAGAATGGACTTAGACTCCTATTTTAAGGTTATAGAGTTTGGACCAATTGAAAATAGTTCAATATCATACTACTTGGACCATAGGGCTATTGATATTTTAAGGTCTTAATGCTCAGACCCATGTAACTTCTCATTTGAAGTACTTCTTGAGAATATAAGAGTTTGTGGGATGTGTGACACTCCCTTCATCCATGGTGATCAAAGATTACACTTCATTGGAATAGACCTTATGAATTATGTAAGGCCGTTCCGACTTGGGATCCAATTTTGGTGTCTTTTTACTAGGTATAATTGACATTCTAAGATCCAACACCATGTTATCCTAGAGTATGTAACATAGGATAACTTTATTATTGGATTTTTCTCACTATCTCATTATGGTACCTCTATATATTGTTAAATACCTAGATTCTATTTTTTCGAGGGCTTCCAACTCATCAAGATGAAAATTTTCAAATATTTATGGAAACTTACGGTCATAAATAATTGATCAGAGTGAGGAAAACTGAACCTCAATGGGAAATACTACCTCAGTTCCATAAACTAGGGAATATGGGATCACCTGGGTATAATTCCAATTCATTTTCTGATAGGCCCAAATGGAATTGGGGAGCTTGTCCAACTAACTTTTCTTATTTTGGTCCAATATTTTCTACAAGATGTTATAGAGAGTCTTTTTGAATGACTCGATATTTCCATTTTCCTGCTTATGGTAGTGAGAAGTATGGTTGGACTGGATGTTTTACTTGGAATATAATATATTTAACTCATCATCCTAGAAGTTAGTGCCTTTTTTTGTGAGAATAGCATGAGTAATTTCAAATTGGTGGATGATGTGGGATCTCACAAACTCTATCAAATACTATGAATTTACTTCCTTGATGGGAATCAATTATTCACACATGTAGAAGACATCTTCCATAGTCAGAATGAACATGTACTAGCGATCTACTGTCTGGGGGTATGGCCCCATTACATTGAGTCCCCATACTGCAAAGGGCCAAGAATACTTGGTGTTACAGAGAATATTTGGCGGTCGATGAAAAAAGTTGTAAAGGATATTACATGCATGAAAAATCAAGGAAAACTCGATGCATTCATTGAATATAGTGGGATTGAAGTATCCTAACCTCCAAATATAGCGGTATAGCTTCACTTCTTCATGATGGGTGCCACATGACCTGGCCTGGAAATCGTGCATAACCTGGGGGATATCATCTCCTTAGATGCAATGAAAGATAATTTCATTAAAACCATGCCTATAGAGAGTATTTCCAGTGATAGGCATGCTATAGATGGTTAAATATGATACACAATGATGGATTCACTCACGTTCAACCCAAATTGGTGGGATAATTCCATGATGGAGATACTTGATGGAAGGTGTTGTCCAATTGGGAATCTCCTCTTCTACGGGGGAACCTTATGGCCTTGGTATATAATCATCAAAGACAAGTTAGTTTACCTAATAAATTTCATCATCATATAAAATGACATGACATATGGTCCTCTGATGTTCCACATGAAAGAGTATACCATCCTAGTTAGGCTCTACGAGGGACTTGGCATAGAATTGCAAGGTGTCAGCTTGACCATTCTGTTATATATAATGTGAGTCACTTCTGGCTAAGAAGGGAACTGGGCCATCAGCTGATGATTTCACTCTATAAGGGTAAAACTCTTTTTTTATGATGTAGTCACCATTTATTTTTTAATAACTAATTTGGAGCCTCCCTTAACATGAAAGTGGGGGACATTAATCTTGAGATCTAACTTGAGACTAGTGATGAGAATCTGCTACTCTTCCTCATTATTGGTGTAACGTTATGATAGCAAGAATGAGTATTGAAGGATGACTTGTATAGGATCAATGAATATGATTCCCAGGCCTACTATATGGATTTTGGGATTGTTGATCCTTCTACTGACCAAGCTCTAAGAAGAACCATCTAAACAAATCTTATAACACGATATGGCCTAATCAAATAAGAGGATGGAATCATTTGGGAAATCAACATCTAGGGGAAATTCTTCAAGGGTCATATGGGAGATTAATAAATCTTCCAGTTCCTTTCCTTTGAAATCTTTCCAAAAAATAGACATGATGTCAAACTATTGAAGGATTAGTTCCCAACATTCCAATCATCCTGTCGTCATGGTACGATAGAGAATATACATCAGTGGGTCTATGTGGGACACCAGATATACCTCATAATGTTGTAGATAATTCCATAACTATTGCACTATGAATACCAACATGAGATATCTCTTCTCGATATAGGAGTATCTAGTCTTTGTATTGAGGATCATTTGACTAATATAGTATAAACTATTTTCTCTAACCTCATTATTCTTATGTCCGAGAAGGGAGTTGAGGGACCATTCTCGAGAAGTCACACAGAAGATCAAAGGTTTCCCGAAGATGGGTGTCATTAGAACTAGAGGTTGTATCATGTACTTCCTGATTTCCTCAAATTTGTTCTGGTACTCCTCATCTAACTGGTAAAAAATAACTTTTTCAGGATCCTCTATAAGGGCTTAAACTTATTATCTAGATTTCAGATAAATTGACATATGTAGGCTACGTGGCCTTTGAGTACTCACAACTCTTAGAGGTTTCTTAGGGAATTCATCTAATTTATGACCTTGATATTCTCTAGGTAAATCTCAGTGCCTCTTTATCTTATGGAAAATCCAAAAAAAATCCAAGGGGAAACCCGGAATTCATACTTCAAGGTGTTCATCTTCATGTGCCAAGAGAAGAGGAAGCTGAACAATTTCTCAAGGTCCTTGAGATGGTTATGAAGGTGTTGATATTTGACCACCAATTCATCCACATATAATTTTTCCAATTTATTGAACATTGGTTTGAATATGTAGTGGATGTCCCACTAATAAGTGGCTCCTATATTATTCAATCCAAAGGGAATCACCTGATAGTCTAAGGTCCCTTACGGTTCCCTGAAGGTGGTGGAATGCTCATCCTTGAGGTCCACTTGGATCAGGTTGTACCCATAGTATCCATCCATGATAAAAAGGTCATGAAACCCTACTATTGAATTAATCAATAACTCTGTCACTATAAGGGGAAAAGTTTTCTTTAGGTAGTGGCGGTTGAGGTCCTGAAATTTGATAAAAAATTTGATATGCCTATTCATCTTCATGAATGTGATGATGTTGACTATAAATATGGGTTAATGTACATCCCTGATGAAGTTAGATATGATAATCCTATCAAATTTAGCCTTGACCGGGGCACTGTCAAAGGGGTGCATTTGAACCCACGATGACACTTTGTGAGTCCAAGATGGTGGACGGAGACCTGAGGGTCCAAACCTAACATCTCATTATATCTATAGAAAAATAAATCCCGATGTCATTTTAGGATGGCCACATTATATTTTTTCTCTTCTCGGGACAAGGATTCACTGATCAGTGTCAACCTTGGATCATCCTCGATATTAAGGTTCACTTGGATTAGCTCATCAATGGGGGTGGATACACCCTCTTAGACTGCAGGAGGGGTGTCTTCCAAATACTCTTCAACATTTGAGGTAGGTGAATCAGAGGGAGGAGGTGGATCTTGTAACACCCCATGATTTCAAAAATAAAAATTGAATGCATTTTATAACCTATCCATTAAACAAAAATTTTCCTCTACTGTGTTTGGAATTTCGAATAACGGTCATCTAGATTTGTGACCAGTAAGTCATTTGGAGTCTATTAGAACAAACTTGATTTCTAATTAATAGTAACATACCCTTATGAATAGTAATATGACCCTTATGAATAGTAAATAATGATATTATTTTATTTTCTTAAGATAATAAGATAATGAGATCTTAATTTATTTTTCAATGTGATATAAAACTAATTATACCTTAAATTTTTTATTTTTGGAATTAAATAAGATTTTATTTAAAAATTAAATTAATAATATTTAGAAAATTATTCTTGAAAAATTGATTTCGTTTTTCAATTTTACACATCAAAAAATGGTCGGGGTGAATTTTTGGGATTTTACTAAAATACGTGAATTTTTCGTGAATAGTAAAAAAATAAAATTTTGAGTATTCAGTAGTTTAATGGCATCATAATTACATAATAATTAAAATAAAATGCAGGTAGACTTTTTTATAGTAACATATGACATGAGGTGTCCCAAGTGGATAAAACCAAGGTCAAATACCATGGGAAAGCCCATGTTTTGGAAAAAACCACTAATGAGGTGTCCCTTTGAAATTATTAAAAAACTCCCTCTCTTTTTTTATAAATACCCACTCATCCATTCATTTTCATTCGTTCCAAATCCGACATCCTGGAAGCTCTGTGGGTTTTACCTCTCTATGAGTCCTCTCAAGGTGTACTTAAGCCCCCAAGGTCCCAACCTTCAAGTTCTAGGAGTTACTCTACAAGGTAAGGGAATCCTTTACCCTCCTCTTTTAGTCGACACTTATTTTATGTTATCTCTTTGAATTTTTCAATATAATATGTTGGGGTTTGATTTTATGTATTCTTCTTACTATCCTTTTGATTTTAATATGATTAGGTACCCTTTTTCTCTCATCATTTCATTTTATGAAATATTAAGCGACGTTGTTAGGCTGCCGAATTTTCATAAGGGATCTCTCACCTTTTCTCTTATTTTCAAGATCATCCCATTTCTTTTTCTCTCCTCACATCCTCTGTCAAAATGACCATGAAAAAATACAGTATCATCTATATACTGGATTAATATCATGTGAATGTAATAACCATCACAAATATTATTACTCCCTCCCTTTTATTTTTAAAAATGAAATCAAAGTCCATGAGGTTCTAATTTATAACCTTCGTGGATGACGAAGTTTCGTTCTTCAATTTCTCCTTCATTACTAGTCATGAAAATATTTTAAGGGTTTAACCAACTATAATATACATATCATAACCTAATTAATATTTAGTAACCAGTATATGTACATATTATTAAATCATATGACAAAACTAGTTCATAATAATCCAAATACTGCTAAATAATCGAAGTGGTTGTCATCTAATGATTCATCATAATTCCATGTAAAAAAATGATGGAAATTACCATTAACAATTATGGACTTTCATAAATAATATGTAACTTTAATTATGTATATTTACAACCATTCCACATGAACTTCATTACTTAAAAACAAGTGAACCGATTATGAAAATCAAGAAAACAAACACTCCGGAACGACGAAATTAAATATAATAAATTATAAATTATAACATAAATGAACTAAATAGAATTATGATAAACTAAATACATTTCTATTAGGTTCTAAAATAAGTTATTGATATTTATAATTTCATATTCTGGGACCTTAATTTTAAGAGGGGAACACATTTAGATTTATGGTAATGGTTTTTCCACCCGAACTTCCATTTCCATTCAGGTTATTTTCATCGTCTAAATTACCTCAATGTAATTCTTATGTATTATTATATACTCATTATAAATTATGTGTGAGTGTTCTATATATTTACACAAACCAGAATCATTATTTATTTTATTTTTAGTTACATTTTTAAAAGGATCATTCAAATTGTTTTGGAAATACAAGCCTGATTGAAGGGAATATCTCAATTTCTTACCTATTTTCAAGGGAAATATCTAATCTTTTTTTGGAAAACATTATATCTATAAAATCAGTCATTTTGTTATAAAAATAATATCTTACTGTAATTCTGTTTTTATACAAATAGTTTTCCAAAAGAACTCCTCCTTTCAAAGTAAAAGAGTATTTATTTCAAGAATTACTCGAAGATTTTATAAGAGTATCTTCCTCTATTTCAACACACTTGTTGATTATTTTGTATTATTGGGATTAGTATTCCATATTATCATCTACCATATTCAATTTAATGGTTTATGATTATTTTTTCTATTGATGTGATATCTTTAAACCATTCATCAATTTACTTCGAATGGTTGTTGTTTTGGCATAATGTTCAGGGAAAGCTATTTACATTTAATATACTAATGTGTATGTTGTTTATTTTTATCCCCGTTCATATGAGGAATGAATTGGACATATTAAGTGTCGGGTGGGTCCTTCTATAGCCCCTTAGTGCATCGGTAGGTCTCATGAGACAAACTACAGTCTTGGCACAAGGCCTTGAAAAAATGATTATTTATGGTCTTGGCACGAGGCCTTGATGGTATAGATATGTTGTCCCGCATTATTCATTCCCTAATTCTGAATGTAGTATTGATGGTTCATGTGGTTATTCGACTAGTATAATTCCCTATGATTATGTTATGTTATGGAAATATTTACTTAGCTCATATTTATACCATATTATGTTCAATTTTATTTCTAAAGGAATGTGTTTTCAATTATTCACCATGTCTAATGTTATCTTCTGTTGTATTGATCACCCTTACAGAGTGTTTGAGATCACCCCTTTATTATGTTTCATTTCTATAGGGAAAGAATAATTCTTTTATGAATGACATGCTGAAATAACCTAGGAGTTATGGAAGTTTTCTAAGGAGTTTCTATGTTTTTTTTTCATTTCATGTTGTAATGATGAACTTATGTATGTATCTTGTTTCCAATAATACTAAACTAATAGGTCTTTTGGGATTATTATTCCTTGTTTTTTGGACAATGTAACCAATAAGGCAATGGTTCTAGGTAACTAGGTTCTGGTCCTTACCATTGGTATCAGAGGAAGTTTAGTAGAATACTTGGAAACTAGATTTAGAAAATGTAGAGTTATGGAAGAGTCCCTAAGTTAGTCTTTGAGGATATACATACAATAAGGTCCTGGTATTTTGGTATGGAATATATTATGTGGATATTTCAAGCAATACATCCTTGTCTGGATATGATCAGGTAGAGGGGGCTCTGGCACAGATGTATCTAGGGGTAAAACCCGAAAACACCGCTTTTAGGTAGACTCGAATGGGAACTGGTGCACGACAATGGGCCCTGCTGCACTCTTGGTTACGACACTCCCAGGGGATATGCTTAGGATAATTTACATTTTTATTACAAGCCATCATGAAGGATTGAAATGTAAAATATTCCTCAAAGAAATCATTTTTGTGTATATGGGATTATCCATGTGTAGGATCTCAATTTTTTCTATGTATTTTGTTAAGTTAGGACTATAAATTATGATTAATAACCTAATCTAGTGTATTCCATTATCTATAGATGGCGCCAAGTGGAAGGAATGGAAACCGCGTGAAAACATGTGTCCCCTGTAGGGATTTCCCTCCGATTCAAGATAATGATGTTTGCTCTGGAGCTACTCATAACTATACTGGGACAACTTACTCAGGTTATGAATAATAACCTTACTCATGTGGAGCATCCAGATCCACCATGTGGAGGAGCTATGTTAGATCGTTTTATACGACAACAACCTCCATCATTCAATGGGACTACAAACCCGTTTTTAGCAGAGCAGTGGATATGTACCCTTGAGAAGATATTTCTTGCTTTGGGAAATAATGAAAGAGAGAAGGTTGTCATGGAAGTTTATATTCTAATGGGTGATGAAGATCAGTGGAGGTCTTTAGTCCAAAACACAAAGGAGGAGGAATAAACAGAAGATATGGAATGGAGGGATTTTAAGGAAATGTTCATAGAAAAATATTTCCCTCGTGAACAACGAGCAGATATGGAGAGGCAATTCTTGAATTTGAGGTAGAAGGAGGATGAAAATGTTGCCAAGTAGGAAGCCAACTTTACAAGGCTGGAAAGGTATGCTGCGAACTACATACGTAATACAATTAGAAAAATTGATCGATTCTTTGATGGTTTGAAACCATTCCTTCTAAGGGCTACTGTCTCCCAAATATTTGAATCATATGAAGATATAGTCTCAAGTGACATCAAGATAGAAAATGAATCCTCTAAGTCTTATGACTTTAAAGGAAAGCAAGAGAAGAAGAGGTCATCTAAAAACTCTGGGAAAGGAAATAAGGAAATGGGGAAGAAGTGAAGAGTTGAATTTCCATCAAGCAATAATAGAGGGAAGAAACCCCCTGGCACATGCCTAAATAGAATGAGAGTCAGTTACAAGTGCAGAGAAAAAGGCCACATATCTCGGGATTTAAAGGGGAAGAAATAAGCTACCAATGTTCTATGATACAATTTCATGGAGATGGGACATTATGCACAGGATTGTCCTAAGCGTCAGGTAAATGTTCCCCAAAGAAGGAAAATGGAGCAAGGCCAGGCTTATGTGGTTACAACTACGAAGGTTGAAGTTCCTAATGAAGTGGTGGCAGGTACATTGATTGTTTCATCCAACTTAGAAGACAATTTATTTGATTCTGGATCATCACATTCATTTATATCTTCCCAATTTTCCAAGAAAATTATATATGTACAATTTTATTTAATAAATGGGTTATCAGTCAAAACTCCTAGTGGATGTATCATTGAAAAAAAGGTGTGTCGATTAGTCCCCCACGTAACACATAAATGTGCTTTAGTCTCTAACCTTAGCATCATACCAATGGTTGACTATGATGTAATTCTCTGTATGAATTGGATCTCAAATTATTATGCGAAGATCTATTGCAAGAAGAATGAAGTTACAATTTTCGAGAATGGTGTATAATCCCTTATTTTTAGAGCATAAACCTCACCTTGTGATTCTCATCTAGATCCACCCTCAATAGCTCTATTGAATTCAATTCCTTGTGAGGAAGAAAATGAAATAAATATGGGTGAGGAGAAGAATGTACAGATAGAGGACGTACCTATTGTGAAAGAATATGTTGATGTCTTTCCAGAGGATTTACCTGGACATCCTCCATAGTGGGAAATTGAGTTTTCCATTGACTTAATTCCTGGTTCAGGGCCCATATCAAACAACCCTTATAGAATGTCCATTTTAGAGTTGGTGGAACTAAATAAACAACTACAGTAATTGAGTGATAAAGGATTTATTCACCCTAGCATTTCTCCATGGGGAGCCCATGTACTCTTTGTCAAGAAGAAAGATGGATCCATGAGGATGTGCATTGATTATAGATAAATCAATGTTATTACAATAAAGAATAAGTATCCTCTTCCATGAATTGATGATTTATTTGATCAACTTCATGGAGCCCAATATTTTTCTAAGATAGATCTTCGATCTGGATATCATCAGTTGCTTGTGAGGAAGTAAGACATTCCAAAAACAGCATTTCTAACCAGGTATAGGAATTATGAGTTTACAGTAATTCCTTTTGGACTAACTAATTCACCATCTGTCTTCATGGATCTAATGGATAGAGTTTTCAAGGATTATCTTGATGAATTTATAGTGGTGTTTAATGATGATATTCTGGTATACTCTAAAATCTATTAAGATCATAAAAATCACTTGCACGCTATTCTGAAGACACTTAGAAGAAATAAATTATATGGGAAGTTTAGCCAGTGTGATTTTTTTCTCTAATCAGTTTCCTTTCTAGGCCACATTGTCTCTATGGATGAAATATCTGTAGATACTGTGAAGAAAAAGGCTGTGAAAGAATTTCCTACTCCAACTAACTTAATTGAGGTGCGTAGTTTTATTAGTTTAGAAGGTTTTTATCAGTGTTTGGTTCAGAAATTTGCTCGTTTAGCCAACCCAATGACCAAGCTCACACGAAAATGGGTTAAGTTCGTATAGGAAAAGGAATGTGAAGAATGTTTTGAAGAATTAAAGAGGAGGTTAGTGAATTCTCCAATCCTAACCCTACCATCGGGGAATTATGGGTTTGTTATCTATAGCGATGCATCAAATAAAGGACTTGTTTGTGTCCTTATGCAAAATGATCGTGTGATTTCTTATGCATCTAGACACCTAAAAATTCATGAACAAAACTATCCAACTCATGATCTTGAGTTATCAGTGGTAATATTTGCTCTAAATATTTGGAGACATTACCTCTATGGTGAAAAATGTGAGATATATACAGATCATAAGAGTTTGAAATATATATTCTCATAGAATTAACTCAACATGAGACAAAGGATATGGATTGAACTACTCAAGGACTATGATTGCACAATACACTACTACCTGAGGAAGGAAAATAAGGTAGCAGATGCATTGATCAGAAAGGATCATGGAGTTCTAAACAAGATGAGATTTGAAAGGGATCCTTTTTTCATGGATCTAGTAAAGATGGATATGGGAATTGTTAAGGAAGGTAACACATCATTATTTTTTCAGATAGTTGCCAAACCGTCTTTACTGAAGAGGATAAAAAATTCTCAGGAAGATGATGAGGAATTTCAAAAGAAAATTAATGTTGTAAATGATGGGAAGTTGACTGACTTCATATGTGAAGGTGGCATTTTGAAATTCAAGAAGAGGCTTTGTTTTCCCTCTATTCATGAGCTAAATAGGGAACTATTGGATGATGAACATAGTTGTAATTTCTTTATACACCCTGGTAGCATAATGATGTATCGATATCTCCGAGAAAACTTTTGGTGGGACAGTATGAAAAGGGAGATTTCTGATTATACATCAAAGTGCCTGGTATGTCAACAAGTGAAGGATGAGAGGCAAAGTCTAAGGTGATGGTGCAACTACTACCCATACCAACATGGAAGTGGGAGAAAATTACCATGGACATTGTCACTGGACTTCCAAGGACATCCATGGGAAACAATGCTATATGGGTTGTTGTGGATCATCTTACAAAGACAGATCACTTCATCACGATTCAAGAGGACTTCTCATTGGATCAACTAGCATGGATTTACATCAAAGAAGTGGTAAGGCTGCATGGATTACCACTATCTATTGTATTCGACCGTGATTCTAGATTCACCTCAATGTTCAGGAAAAGTCTCTAAAAGGATCTAAGCACTAAACTGCACTTCAGTACGTCCTATCATCCTCAAACTGATGGCCAATCTGAGTGGACTATTCAGACACTGGAAGACATGTTGAGAGCATGTTCTATGGAATTCAAAGGGGGGGTGGGACCAACATCTTCCAGTGGTTGAATTGTCCTACAACAACAGTTTCCACTCGAGAATCCGAATGGAACCATATGAAGCCCTTTATGGGAAAAGGTGAAGAACACCAACGTGTTGGGATGAATTCAGCGAGCGTATGATTCTAGGACCTAAAATGGTTGAAGAAATGGTGGAGAAGGTAAAAACCATTCAGCAGCATATCAAGGCAGCCCAAAGTCGACAGAAGAGTTATGCGGATAACCGTCGATGATACCTTGAATTCAAAGTTGGAGACCTGGTTTTCTATGCATATCTCCATGGAAGAAGGTCATGAGGTCTGGGAAGAAAGGAAAGCTAAGTCCCAAGTATATCGGCCCCTTTGAGATCCTTGATTGAGTTGGAGCCGTGGCCTATCGACCGGAACTTCTACCTAGCATGTCGAAAGTACATGATGTCTTTCATGTATCCCTCTTAAGGAAGTACATATCAGACCCTTCACATGTAATCTCTTTAGAGGTGGTATAGTTGGAGGTTGATATTTCCTATGAGGAGCAGCCAGTGAGAATCTTAGATCGTAGATACAATGTTCTACTCAACAAGACTACTCATCTGGTCAAGGTACTATGCCGAAACCATAAGTACGAAGAGGCAACATGGCAACTGGAGGAAGCAATGAAGGAAAAGTACCCCCACCTATTTTTGGACTAGATTGTAAAATGAAATTTCAAGGATGAAATTTTTGTAAGAAGGGGAGAATGTAACACCCCATGATTTTGAAAATAAATATTTAATGCATTTTATAATCTATCCATTAAACACAACTTTGCCTCTACTATGTTTGGAATTTCAAATAATGGTTATCTAGAGTTTTGACCAGTAAGTCATTTGGAGTCTGTTAGAACAAACTTGATTTCTGGTGAATAGTAACATTCCCTTATGAATAGTAATATGAATAGAAATATGACCCTTATGAATAAAAAATAATGATATTATTTTATTTTCTAAATATAATAAGATAATGAGATCTTAATTGATTTTTCAATGTGATATAAAACTAATTATACCTTAAAATTGTTATTTTTTAAATTAACTATTATTTTATTTAAAATTAAATTAATAATATTTAGAAAATAATTCTTGAAAATTTGATTTCATTTTTGAATTATACATATCGAAAAATGGAAGGGGTGAATTTTTGGGATTTTTTGAAAATACATTAATTTTTCGTGAATAGTAAAAAATACAGTTTTGAGTATTCAGTAGTTTAATGACATCATAATTACATAATAATTAAAATAATAGGATGGTAGACTTTTGTATAGTAACATATGACATGAGGTGTCCCATGTGGCTAAAACCATGTGAAAATACCATGGTCAATCCCATGGTTTGGAAAAAACCACTAATGAGGTGTCCCTTTGAAATTATTAAAAAACTCCCTCTCTTTTTCTATAAATACCCACTCATCCATTCGTTTTCATTCATTCCAAATCCCTCATCCTAGAATCTCTGGTGGTTTTACCTCTCTATGAGTCCTCCCAATGTTTCCTTAAGCCCCCAAGGTCCCAACATTAAAGTTCTAGGAGTTACTCTACAAGGTAAGGGAATCTGTCACCCTCTTCTTTTAGTCGACATTTATTTCATATTATCTCTTTGAATTTTCCATTCAAATATGTTTGGGTTTGATTTTATGTATTATTATTAATTTAATTTATATTTAAATATGATGAAGTACCCTTTTTCTCTCATCATTTCATTTTATGAAATATTAAGTGATGTCGTTAGGCTGCCAAATTTTCATAAGGGATCTCTCACCTTTTCTCTTATTTTCAATATCATCTATTTTCTTTTTCTCTCCTCAAATCCTCTGTCCAAATGACCATGATAAACTCTAGTATCATCTATATACTGGAATAATATCATGTGAATGTAAGAACCATCATCAATATTATTACTCCCTCCCTTTTATTTTTATAAACGATATCAACGTCCATGGGGTTCCAATTTATAACATTCATGGACGACGAAGTTTCGTTCATCAATTTATCCTTCATTACTGGTCATGAAACCATTTTAATGGTTGAACCATACTATAATACATGTATCATTACCTAATTAATTTTCAGAAACTATTATATGTACATATTATTAAATCATATGACAAAACTAGTTCAGAATAATCCAAATACCATCAAATAATCGAAGTGGTTGTCATCTAAGGATCCATCCTCATTCAATGTAACAAAATGATGGAAATGAACATTAACAATTCTGGATGCTCATAAATAATATTTAACTTCAATTCTGGATATTTACAACCATTCCACATGATCTTCATTACTTAAAAAAAGTGAACCGATTATGAAAATCAAGAAAACAAACACTCTGGAATGACAGAATTCAATATAATAACTTATAAATAATAACATAAATGAACTAAACAGAATTATGATAAACTAAATACATGATTATTAGGTTCTGAAATAAGTTATTTATATGTATAATTTCATATTCCAGGACCTTATGTTCAATAGGAGAACACATTTGGAATTAAGGTAAGGGTTTTTCCACCCGAACTTTCATTTCCATTCGTGTTATTTTCATTGTCTAAATTATCTCAATGAAATTATTATTTATTATTATATACTCATCATAAATTCTGTTTGAGTGTTCTATATATTTACACAAACCATAATCCTTCTTTATTTTATCATTAGTTACATTCTTAAAAGGATCTTTCAAATTGTTTCCGAAATATAAGCCCGATTAAATGGAATATCTCAATTTCTTGCCTATTTTTAAGGGAAATATCTAATCTGTTTTTGGAAACCATTATATCTATAAAATAACTCATTTTGATATGAAAATAATATATTACTTAACTTCTGGTTTTATACAAATATTTCTCCAAAATAACTCTTCTTTTCAAAATAATAGAGTATTTATTTCAAGAATTACTCGAAGATTTTATAAGAGTATCTTCCTCTATTTCAACACACTTGTTGATTCTTATGTATTATTGGTATTATTATTCCATATTATCATATACCATTTTAAATTTAATGGTTTATGATTATTTTGTCTATTGATGTGCTATCATTAAACCATTCATCAGTTTACTTCGAATGGTTAGTGTTTTTGATTAATGTTCAAGGAAAGCTATTTATATTTAATATATTAATGTGTATGTTGTTTATGTTTATCCCCATTCATATGAGTAATGCATTGAATAGAGTAATTTTTGGGTGGGGCCCTCTTTATCCCCTCGGTGCATCAGTAGGTCTCATGAGACAAACTACGGTCTTGACACAAGGCCTTGACAAAATGATTATCTATGGTCTTGGCACGAGGCCTTGACAGTATAGATATGTTGTCCCATATTATGAATTCCCTCATTATAAATGTAGTATTGATGGTTCATGTGGTTATTCTACTAGTATAATACCCATGATTATGTTATGTTATGGAAATATTTACTCAGCCCATATTTCTACCATATTCTGTTCATGTTTATTTCTAAAGGCATGTGTTTTCAATTATTCACCATGTTTAATGTTATCTATCACTATATTGATCACCCTTAATGAGTGTTTGATCTCACACCTTTATTATGTTTCATTTCCACAGGGCAATAAGAATTATATTATGAATGACATGCAGAAATAACCTAGGAGTTATGGAAGTTGTCTTAGTAGTTTCTATGTTGTTTTTTATTTCAAGTTGTAATGATCTTATGTATGTATCTTGTTTTCAATAATACTAAAATACTATTTCCTTTAGTATGTTTATTCCTTGTTTGTATTCATATGTAAAAAATAAGACACTGGTTCCAGGTAACTAGGGTCGGATCCTTACAGATGGTATCAAAGGAAGTTTAGTAGAATACTTGGAAACTAGATTTAGAAAATGTATAATTAGGGAAGAGTCCCTAAGTTAGTCTTTAGGGATATACATACAATAAAATCCTGGTATTTTGGTAAGGAATATATTATGTGGATCTTTCAAGCAATGCATCATTGTCTGGATACGAGCAGGTAGAGGTGGCTTTGGCACAGATATATCTAGGGGTAAAACCCAAAAACACCACATTGAGCTAGACTCGAATAGGAACTGGTGCACAACAACAAGCCTTGTTGCACTCTTGGTTACGACACTCCTGGGGGATACGCTTAGGATAATTAACATTTTCTTTACAAGACATTATGAAGGATTTAAATGTAAAATATTCCTCAAAGAAACCATTTTTGTAAATATGGGATTAGTCATGCGTAGGATCTCAATTTTGGCTAAGTATTTTGTTAAGTTAAGATTGTAAATTATGATTCATAACTTAATCTAGTTTATTCCATTATCTAGAGATGGTGCCAAGTGGAAGGAATGGAAACCGCACGAACACACATGTCCCCTGTAGGGATTTCCTTCTGATGCAAGATAATGATGTTAGATCTGGTGTTGAGAAACACATAACTATACTGGGACAACTTACTCAGGTTATGAATAATAACCTTACTCGTGTGGAGCATCCAAATCCACCATGTGGAGGAGCTATGTTAGATCGCATTATGCAATAACAACCTCCATCATTCAATGGGACAACAAACCCATTTGTAGCAGAGCAGTGGATATGTTCCCTTGAGAATATATTTCTCACTTTGGGATGTAATGAAAGAGAGAAGGTTGTCATGGTAGTTTATCTTCTAACGGGTGATGCAGACTAGTGGTGGTATTTAGTCCAAAACATAATAGAGGAGGAAGAAATAGAAGAGATATAATAGAGGGATTTTAAGGAAATATTCCTATAAAAATATTTCCCTCGTGAACAGCGGGTATATATAGAGAGTAAATTCTTGAATTTCAGGTATAAGGATGATGAAAATGTTTCCAAGTATGAATCCAACTTTGCAAGGCTGGAAAGAAATGATGCAGACTACAAACGTAATCCAAGGAGAAAAATTGATTGATTCTTTGATGGTTTAAAACCATTCCTCTGAAGGGATCGTATATCCTAAAGATTTGAATCATATGAACATATAGTCTCATGTTCTATCAAGATAGAAAATGAATTATCTAAGTATTAGGAATTTAAAGGAAAGTAAGAGAAGAAGAGGGCATCTGAAAACTCTGGGAAAAGAAATAAGGAAATGGGGAAGAATGGAAGAGTTGAATTTCCATCATGCAGTAATTGTGGGAAGAAACACCCTGGAACATCCCTGAAGGCAATGGGAGTCTGTTAAAAGTGCGGAGAAAAAGGCCACCTATCTCGAGATTGTAAAGAGAAGAAAGAAGCTACCAATGTTTTGTGATACAATTGCAGGGAGATGGGAGATTATGCACATGAATGTCCTAAGATTCTGGGAAATGTTCCCCAAATAAGGCCAAGGGAGTAAGGCCAAGCTTTTGCGGTTACAACTGTGGAGGTTGAAGTTCCTAACGAAGTGGTGGCAGGTACATTGATTATTTCATCAAACATAGCCAATACTTTATTTGATATTGGATCATCGCATTCATTTATATCTTCCCAATTTCCCAAGAAAATTAGATATATCCAATTTGATTTAATAAAGGAGTTATCAGTAAAAACTTCTAGTGGAAGTATCATTGCCCCAGAGGCGTGTCGATTAGTCCCCCTCGTAACACATAAACATGATTTAGTTTCTAACACTATCATCATACCAATGTTTGACTGTGATATAATTCTCGGTATGGATTGGCTCTCAAATTATGATGTAAAGATCTATTGCAAGAAGAAGGAAGTGACAATTTTTGAGAATGGTATAGAATCTCTTATTTTTAGAGAAGAAACCTCAAAATGTGATTCTCATCTAGATCCACCCCCAGTAGCTATACTGAATTAAATTATTGGTGAGTAAGTGAATGAAATAAATATGGGTGAGGAGAAGAATGTATAGATAGAGGACGTATCTATGTGAAATAATATGTTGACGTCTTTCCAGAGGATTTACCTGGACATCCTCCAGAGTGGTAAATTGAGTTTTCCATTGACTTAATTCCCGGTTTAGGGCCCATATCAAAGGCCCCTTATAGAATGGACATTGTGGAGTTAGTGGAACTAAAGAAACAAATAGAGGAATTGAGTGATAAAGGATTTATTCTCCATAGCGTTTCTCTATGGGGAGCCCATGTCCTCTTTGTTAAGAAGAAATATGGATCCATGAGGTTGTGCGTTGATTATAGAGAAATAAATGCTATTAAAATAAAGAATAAGAATCCTCTTCCACAAATTGATGATTTATTTGATCAACTTCATGAATCCCAATATTTTTATAAGATATATCTTCAATCAAGATATAATTAGTTGCTTGTGAGTAAGGAAGACATTCCAAAAACACCATTTCGAACCAGGTACGAGCATCGTGAGTTTACATTAATGCCTTTTGGACTAACTAATTAACCATATGTATTCATGGATCTAATGAATAGTGTTTTGAAGGATTATCTTGATGACTTTTTAGTGGTGTTTGTTGATGAGATCCTGGTATACTCTAAAAGCTATGAAGATCATGAAAATCACTTGCGCTCTATTCTGAAGAAACTTAAAAGAAATAAATTATATGGGATGTTTAGAAAGTGTGATTTTTGGCTCCAATCAGTTTCCTTTCTAGGCCACATTGTCTCTAAGAATGTAATATATGTAGATCCTACGAAGACAAAGTCTTTGTAAGAATGGCCTACTCCAACAAATGTAACTGAGGTACATATTTTTATTGGTTTAACGGGTTATTATCGGCGTTTTGTTCAGAACTTCTCCCATTTAGCCAACCCAATGACCAAGCTCACGTGAAAAGGGGTTAAGTTCTTATGGAAAAAAGGGATGTAAAGAATGTTTTAAAGAATTTAAGAGGAGGTTAGTGAATTCTCCAATCCTAAATCTAACATCAGGGAATGATGGGTTTGTTATCTATAGCGATGCATCAAAGAAAGGACATGGTTGTGTCCTTATGCAAAATGATTGAGTGATTACCTATGCATTTAGACACCTAAAAATTCATGAACAAAACTATCCAACTCATGATCTTGAGTTAGTAGTGGCAATATTTTCTCTGAAGATTTGGAGACATTACCTCTATGGAGAAAAATGTGAGATATATACAGATCATAAGAGTTTGAAATATATATTCTCACATAAAGAACTCAACATGAGACAAAGGAGATGGATTGAGCTACTCAAAGACTATGATTACACAATACACTACCAACTGGGGGAGGCAAATAATGTAGGAGATGCTTTGAGAAGAAATGATCATGGATTTCTGAACAAGATAAGATTTGAAAGGGATCCTTTGTTCATGGATCTAGTAAAGATGGATATGGGAATTATCAAGGAAGGTAACACATCACTACTTTTTCAGATAGTTTCCAATCCTTCTTTACTGGAGAGGATAAAAAGTTCTCAGGCGGATGATGAGGAATTTCAAAAGAAAATTAATGTTGTAAATGATGGGAAGTTGACTAACTTCATATGTGAAGGTGACATTTTTAAATTCAGGAAGAGGCTTTGTGTTCCCTCTATTCCTGAGCTATAGAGGGAACTATTGGATGATGCACATAGCTCTAATTTCTCTATACACCCTTGTAGCACAAAGTTGTATCGAGATCTTTGAGAAATATTTTGGTGGGACAATATGAAAAGGGAGATTTCTGATTATACATCAAAGTTCCTAGAATGTCAATAAGTGAAGGATGAGTGGTAAAAGTCTAAGGGGATGATGAAACCACTACCCATACCAACATAGAAGTGGGAGAACATTACCATGGACTTTTTCATTGGACTTCCAAGGAAATCCATTAGAAACAATGCTATATGGGTCATTGTGGATTGTCTTACAAAGATAGATCACTTCATCTTGATTCAAGAGGACTTCTCATTAGATCAACTAGCACGAATTTACATCAAAGAATTGGTAACGCTGCATGGAGTACCACTATCTATTGTATCTGAACGTGATCCAATAATAACCTCAAAGTTCTGGAAAAGTCTCCAAAATGCTCTAAAAACTAAACTGAACATCAGTATGGACAACCATCCTCAAACTGATGGCCAATCTGAGCGGACTATTCAGACATTTGAAGACATGTTGAGAGCATGTTCTATAAAATTCAAAGGGGGATGGGACCAACATCTTCCAATGGTTGAATTCTCCTACAACAAAAGTTTCCACTTGAGAATCTGAATGACACTATATGAATCCCTTTATTGGAAAAGGTGAAGAACACCAGCGTTTTGGGTTGAAGTTAGAGAGAATAAGCTGCTAGGACCTGAAATGGATGAAGAAATGGTGGACAAGGTGAAAACCATTCAGCAGCATATCAAGGCATCCCAAAGTCGACAGAAGAGTTATGCAGATAACCGTTGACGAGACCTTGAATTCAAAGTTGGAGACCTGGTTTTTATATGCATATCTCTATGGAATAAGGTCCTGAGGTTTCGGAAGAAAGTAAAGTTAAGTCCCAGGTATATCAGCCCCTTTGATATCCTTGCTTGAGTCGGAGCTGTCACCTATTGACTGGCACTTCCACCTAGCATGTCGAAAGTACATGATGTTTTCATGTATCCCTCTTAAGGAGGTACATACCAGGCCCTTCACATATACTCTCTTCAGAGGTGGTACAGTTGGATGGCGATCATTTATATGAGGAGAAGACAGTGATAATCTTGGATCTTAGAGACAAAGTTCTATGCAACAAGACTACTCATCCGGTCAAGGTACTATGTAAAAACCATAAGTACGAAGAGGAAACATGGGAACTCGAGGAATCAATGAAAGAAAAGTACCCCCACCTATTTTTGGCCTAGATTGCAAAATGAAATTTCGAGGAATAAATTTTTGTAAGGAGGGGAGAATGTAACACCCCATGATTTTGAAAATAAATATTGAATGAATTTTTAATCTAGCCATTAAACATAACTTTGCCTCTACTTTGGAATTTCAAATAACGGTCATCTAGAGTTGAGACCAGTAAGTCATTTGGAGTATGTTAGAACAAACTTGATTTATGGTAAATAGTTATATACACTTATGAATAGTAATATGAACAGTAATATGACCTTTATGAATAGTTAATAATGATATTATTTTATTTTCTTAATATAATAATATAATGAGAACTTAATTGATTTTTCAATGTGATATAAAACTAATTATACCTTAAAATTGTTATTTTTCGAATTAAAAATGATTTTATTTAAAAATTAAATTAATAAAATTTACAAAATTATTCTTCAAAAATTTATTTCATTTTTCAATTCTATGCATTGAAAAATGGTAGGGGTGATTTTTTGGAATTTTTCTAAAATACTTGATTTTTTCATGAATAGTAAAAAATACAGTTTTGAGTATTCAATAGTTTAATGACATCATAATTACAAAATAATTAAAATAAAAGGGTGGTAGACTTTTTTATAGTAACATATGACTTGATGTGTCCCAATTGGCTAAAACCATGGGCAAATACCATGGGCAAGCCCATGGTTTGGCAAAAACCACTAATGAGGTGTCCCTTTGAAATTATTAAAAAACTCCATCTCCTTTTCTATAAATACCCACTCATACATTCATTTTCCTTCATTCCAAATCTCTCATCCTAGAAGATCTTGTGGTTTTACCTCTCTAGGAGTCCTCCAAAGGTGTCCTTAGGCCCCCAATGTCCCAACCATCATGTTCTAGGAGTTACTCTACAAGGTAAGGGAATCCCTCACCCTTCTCTTTTAGTCAACACTTATTTTATGTCATCTCTTTGAATTTTCCATTCTAATATGTTGGTGTAACAACCTGAGATTTTATGAAAATTATTATTTTTAATTTCATTGATGTCTTGTGTTGTACGCTAAACAAAGATTGTCTTGCGCTATACGCAACACCGTATTAGCTTGCGGTATACGCAACACTATTCTTGGATTGTGTTACACACAATTTCAAGTTCGTTTTGTGGAAATTATTCTACGCAACATTAAGTATAGATTTTGTTTAATGTATAACTGAAATAAGTTTTGATTATGTTATGCGCAACACCAAACAGAGCTTTCACTACACGCAGCCCTTACTTGGCTTGCATTACACGTAATCAAGACCTTCCTCGATAGCGTGTGTAGTACGCAATACCGAGTTTCACTAAACGATATATTATTATAATATTATTATGAACTTGTCGTTATGAACAGTAATACCAACATTTTGAAATTTTATATATTTTATCTTTCAAAATGGGCTTCATTTTGGGATTTGGAATATCGAAATTATCCTAGGGTGAATTTTTGGTATTTTTCTGAAAACTATTAATTTTTTATGAATAGTGAAAACACTGGGTTGCTATTTAAAAAACCGACTTTTTATTTAAATAATTATTTATTTTATTTAAATTTATTTTAGGTAAAAATTGATATATAATACCTATATATGTCCAATTTAATTCATTGGAGTCATTTTATAATAATTTTAGATATATAAAAATTTTATCGAACTTTTCATTGTCTTTTACCCACCTCCTAGGAGAATTTGAAAATTTACATAAAACGTAATTTTACCACTTCTGTGAGTGGAATTTAGAAAATCTGAGAGACACGGTTAATATCAAGGAGTAAAATGTGGTTCAATAAGATAAAAATAATTTTTGGTGAATAGTAACTTTTTACTTTTATTTATCACACTTAAAATTAAATAGGGTAATTAAGGGTAAAAATAATATTATTATTACCCTAACACATATCCTAATTCTATTGGATAAGTTTAATTCGACCAAAAACAAACTTAGGAATAAAATATTATCATTTAGGTCCACTTGGATTAGATTAGGACATTTATTATTATTTTATTTAAGGAAGTGTTAAAATAGTTAAAATCAATGTTTGATAACTAAAACATTTTTAATATAGGGTTATACATAAGATAAATTCGACTATAAATATTCATTAGAAATTTAAAAATATTACCTATATAATGGTATTTTATTTATAATTTTTAGACATTAAATAATTTACTTTATTTATGACACAATGATGATGCAATAATTAGCTTATTAATGAAATATTAACATAATTGATGTTAGAAATACCCAAATAAATGTTATTTGAGACTTTATATAAATTCATATAATTTTTTAGGTTAATATGAAATGTTATTATTGATTAAATTAACTTTTTTTGAACTAATCATGCTTTTATGATTTTCAAAAAAATCAAGTTCCAAATAGTGTCAAAATTGACATAAAATGGTTTTTAAAACAAATATTATATTATTAATTGTTATTATATTCCTAAAAATCTAATGTTAGGCCAAATGACTTAGATAAGGTTATATATATTAATAATGAACCACTTGGTGTTCGTTTATCTGGTTATAGTAAGTTTATTAACCATATAGTGTAAAAAAACAAGAAGACACGGTAAAAGTTAAATTATTTAACTAAGAGTTAAATCTAAAGGATAAGGTTAAAATAGTAACCTAAACTTGTCTAAAACCTATTGGTTGAGATTATTTCGACCCATCCCCACTTTATCTTCTAAATAAATCAATTTGGAGCTATTATAAACTGAATATGACTTTATTATAAAATAATATTTTAAGTTTTTTCCAAAGGTGCCCCTCTTTTCCCTTATAAAAAGGGCACCCCTACCCTCTTCTCTTCACACACTTTTGAGCCTTGAAGCTCGGAAAAACCCTGAAAATTCCTCTTCTCAACCTCTATAGTTACATCATAGAGGTTCTTTTCTTCTCAAAAGACCAACTCTAGTGCCCTGAGAAGAAGTTTAAAGGAGGTGCGTCGAGGAAGAGGTAATCTCTTCTACCGATTCTTTCAAGTTTCTTTCTTCTTCTACTTCATCTTATTTAGTTGTCTCATTATAATGTAATAACATAAGTATTAATTATATACTGATATGTTATTATAAATATGAAACAACCCTATTTCACCTTCAATCCGTCCTACGGAAAACGAAATCACCGCGCGTGCGTACGTACGGAATACCGTCTCCACGCCTTAGTGTAATCTGTTTTCGACCACCACCTTACTTGGATGGGTATAATGGTGTAAATAAATAACTATATATGATTATTGTAAATTGATATTGGTTCTGAAATATTATACATAAACTTCAATAAAATTCCATGATCATGGGAATGATAAAATCGCTCGTGCGTACGTACGGACTACCGTCTCCACGACGCGATGAGATTCATTCTCCATGTTAACCATTCATGAATGATTATAATGTATATATAATAAGTAATCATGAAATATATTACATAATAATTATACTGTATTTATGTATATATATATATATATATATTCCATCTACTTAATTCCATTCAATTCAATATGGAAATGAAAACAGTGTTCATGCGTACGTACGGCCTACCGTCTCCAGGAATGGTATATTTCATTCCATTTATCGATCTATCGTATATATATATATGTATATATGTATATGATGAATATATATTATATATAAATAATGTTTTACATTCTGGAATTAAGTAAATCATGATATAAGTAATAATATCAAGAACAACAAGTCGAAACACGTACAATAAATGAAACGATTTTACCCAAATCGCTACTTTTACATCGAATTTACAAAAGAACGGGTTATATAAAGTCATAAGTAAACAATATATGATATCATAACAATGAATATGATTCTTTAATAAGTCAATGACATTATTTAAATCATTATATAGGAGTTTCGGATACATACGAAGCATATCGGACATAAGGTAAGGGATAATTATTCCAATCTCGTTCTTATCTGAGATTGTTTATTCGTAAGTGTTTAATGGGGTTATATTTATCATCCATGTCCATGTTTTCTACAAAATGGTTTCATGTATGTTTAATGTCCTTTTTACCCATTTTTGTCTTTTACTACATTGTAGGTATGGAATCTTTCTTTTGTTTACCATATGAGGTACTTTTTGACTTTTTTGACAAAAGTATGAGGAGAATGTTTTTTAAACTTATACGGCATGAATGGATTTTTACAGTTTCATAACGCATTATTTTCAAGAATCTTACTCTACAATATTTCATGACTATCTTCAAAAAATCATTTTCATTTAAAATTTCATGGAATTTTGTGAAAAGAAAATGATTTTGAAAAAGATAGTATATTATCATCAAGAATTCATTTCAAGTGTTTTATCAAAACCATTTTCCATCTAGGAAGACATTATTTCATATGTGTTTGTTTCAAGTATAATGTCTCTATTATTTTCATGGTTTCACTTTTATTATGATTAAATGATATTAATTTGTTTTATATGGATTATGTTATGATGGAATGATGTTTATGAAACCCATTTTATTCTTTGGGTTATGATGAATGCTTTATGTTTATTTTGTGGCACAAGTAAGAATGGTTTCATTATGAGATGGGTGGGACCTATATCTCCCTCCAATGCATTGGGTAATGATTTATATCTCATGAGATAGACATGGCTAGAACGGTATGTTAATCCGGTTCAGTGATATAGGACTGAAACGAGGAGTGAACTCGATTCAGAAAGGGACTTTGTCCACTAAGATGGTCTTGGTAGCAATGCCTTGGCTACTATGGAAATAATAACATGTTCTTAATGATTGCAACAATTACATGGTTTATTCCCATGATATTTTATCATGGTTAATGTTTCTCTATGATATATGCCTTATGTACTCCCAAGATTTATGTCTTTGCTCAAGATTTTGATGTTTAGATTTTATATTCAAGTTTTTGCATTCAAATGTTTATGGATTGTTTTATGTTCTCTATGTTTGCACTTACTGAGAAATTGAGCTTACCCTTTTTATGTTTTATTTTCCCCAGGATATAAATAAATGTTTTAGGTAAGATAAAAAAAGGTAATATCTTTATGGGATATTTTGAAGATCTTTCACCATGATTAGAATATTATGTTCCAGGTTTCCAAAGACACTAAACTATTATGGTCCTTTGGTGTCTGTTTTTGTTATGTAGTAAGTATTTCTCAAAAGTAATGTAATGTCCATGTATGTAAAACTTTGGGTCTCTACAGTTGGTATTAGAGGAAAGGTTTAGTAAACCTTTGGAAACTAGGATGCGAAAACTTTAGGGAGATCCCTAGAGATATTTATAAGGTATGTCTAGGGATGTCCCTAAGGTTAAGTATAAGTATAGGATATAGTCCTAGAATTATAGTAACGATATTAGAATTTAACCTAAGATATTATATATTGAAGGTAATCCCCCTTGATTATGATTTTGGCCTCTCACACTATTCTTTTTGGGTTTTAGAAAATGGCTGGAAATGGGAAGATTCACGATAATGGAGGATATGATGGACAATGAAATGATATTCTTCATGAGAAACCAAATGAAATTTGATCTGGAGGTGCACATATTGTTATTATGCCTAATCATAAATCTCATAATATGATCAATAATCTCAGCTTTGGTAAGTTTTCCAACTCATCTAATAAGAGAAAGACGGAGTTTCATGATGATCATAGAGGAAAGAAAGTTCAATTTCGCTCATGTAAATCATGTGGGAAGAGGCATCAAGGAGAATGTTTCAAAGGAACTAGAAGATTCTTTGGGTGCGGAAAAGAAGGACACAAATCCAGTAAGTGCAAAGTAAAAGGTTTAGTTAACACCATGGATAAGGATAATGGTATTGCTACGACATCAACAATGATTAGATGTTTTAAATATGGAATGTATGGGTATTATGCAAACAAATGCTCTAAGGGAGAATTTCATGAAGATAATCAGCATGGTCATATGGGTAGTATTTATGTTGATGATGATAAAGATACTACAAATTATATATGAGATTAAAGAAATGATTAAGCTCAGTCAGTGGTTTAAGAAGGTAGTGGAATGATTGTATGTTTATCAAGAATAATGTATGGTACTATGAAAAATCTATGGATTGTTACACTGTTGTCTTTCCTTGAGTTTATGAAAGTATATGATGAATGGTACCAGTAACCATGAAAGGTTATTCAGATATTTTGGAAATAACCTAATATACGCATAAAGAAGGGCTAAGGAGATAATGAAATGCTTGATAGTATCAATGATCTCATGACTTATATAAGGAAAAAGTGATATCATGGTTTGAATATATAGAATTTTTGGGATTTTGGTATATGGAAAGAGTTACCTTGTGACAGCATTCATGTTTTTGCTATGGTTCAGAATAATACATGATTAAGGTATTCAAATGTTTGGAATGTGACCAACAAGATATATCGTATGATATATGGGGGATAAATGATGGTATTCACATGCTCGGCAGATGAAATTTATTGTCATTGTTTTCTTTATACTATGAGCTTAGACATAAGTATTTTGGATAAGCCTAAAGATTGGAATGGATTATGTTGGACATATTTTAGTATTGTTTAAGGCTAGAAATTTTTCGATATTATTGATGGAATGTTATAATAATGTAGTTTTAGAAAAAGAAAAACCTATAGGACGGGTGGCAACCCGTCACGTCGGACTAGGCTGTGAGAATCGAACACACAACTGAAGTGAGACATGCCTTTATTGTCTACCACTGGCATACAGGAAGTCCCTGGCTAGTAGAAACTAGTTTTATTTTATTAATCACTATTAAAGATGAAGTATAATTCCATTTTAGGAACCATATACAATTAATCTCACCATAGATGGACTTATGTATATGACTTTTGCTAACCTTATGTTTGAGACGGATGGAATGACCTATCATTCTATCACATGATCTACTAAAACTTCGTGAAAGAAAAATTCAACTTCATTTCATTAAGAGATGAAGTGCAAATTGTTCGAGGCATGAGCAACGTTGATATTGTACCAAAATCAAGTAAGTATTTCTTTTAATTCCAAAATTCTTCAACATTTGGGAAATGATCTTGAAAAACAAAAAATATTGTCCTAGTGCTCTAATATCTGATGAATTAGATGATACCTTAAATCATCACAAATTTATGGCTTTGTGATTGATGGCTTTTTCATAGCCATGTTCTCTACCACTCTCCATCAGAACTTGATGGTTAGATTTCTCCTCCATATCCATATTTTCACCTATGATCTCCTATGTGGAAACCTAGTGATGAGTTAATTTGGGTAACCGTTATGTTTCATACTTCACTTTTTAAAATTAAGTTTTAGTTTTCATTTTTACAATTTGGGTTTCTATGAATGAAATTCTCAATTAACAAACCATTTATAGCCCTGACAAATTTCGAGGGCGAAATTCATTTTAAGGGTGGTTGAATGTAACAACCCGAGATTTTATGAGAATTATTCTTTTTAATTTCATTGATGTATTTTGTTTTACACCAAACCAAGATTATATTGCGCTATACTAAACATAATATTAGCTTGCATTATACGAAAAACTATTCTTGGTTGGTGTTACACACAATTTCAAGTTTGTTTTGTGGAAATTATTCTACGCAACATTAAGTATAGATTTTGTTTAATGTATAAATGAAATAAGTTTTGATTATGTTATACGCAACACCAAACAGAGATTTCACTATACGTATCCCTTACTTGGATTGCATTACACATAATCAAGACCTTCCTCGATAGCGTGTGTAGTACGCAATACTGAGTTTCACTAAACGATATATTATTCAAATATTATTAAGAACTAGCCGTTATGAATAGTAATACCCACCTTTGGAAATTTTATATATTTTATCCTTAAAAATGGAATTCATTTTTGGATTCATAATATAGAAATTATCCTAGGGTGAATTTTTGGTATTTTTCTGAAAACTTTCAATTTTTTGATGAATAGTGAAAACACTAGGTTACTATTTAAAAACCGACTTTTTATTTAAATAATTATTTATTTTATTTAAATTTATTTTCGGTCAAAATTGATACATAATACCTATATAAGTTCAATTTAATTCAATGGAGTCATTTTATAATAATTTTAGATATATAAAAAGTTTATTGAACTTTTCACCGTCTTTTACCCACCTCCTAGGAGAATTTGAAAATTTACATAAAACTTAATTTTAACGCTTCTGTGAGTGGAATTTAGAAAATCCAAGACACACAGTTAATATCAAGGAGTAAAATGTGGTTCAATAAGATTAAAATAATTTTTGGTGAATAGTAACTTTTTACTTTTATTAACCACGATTAAAAGTAAATAGGGTAATTAAGGGTAAAAATGATATTATTATTACCCTAACACATGTCCTAATTCTATTGGATAAGTGTAATTCGACCAAAAACAACCTTAGGAATAAAATATTATCATTTAGGTCCACTTGGATTAGATTAGGACATTTATTATTATTTTATTTAAAGAAGTGTTAAAATAGTTAAAATCAATGTTTAATAAGTAAAACATTTTTAATATAGGGTTATCCATAAGATAAATTCGTCTATAAATATTAATTATAAAGATAAAAATATTACCCACATAATGGTATTTTATTTATAATTTTTAGACATTATATAATTTAATGTATTTATGACACAATGACGATGCAGTAATTAGATTATTAATGAAATATTAACATAATTGATGTTATAAATACCCAAATAAATTTAATTTGAGACTTTTTATAAATTACACTAATTTTTTAGGTTAATATGACATGATAGTATTGATTAAATTAACTTTATTCGAACTAATCATGCTGTTATGATTTTCATAAAAATCAATTTCCAAATAGTGTCAAAATTGACATAAAATAGTTTTTAAAACAAATATTATATTATTAATTGTTATTATATTACTAAAAATATAAGTTTCGTCAAAATGAATTATATAAGGTTATATATATTATTAATGAACCACTTGGGGTTTGTTTGTATGGTTATAGTAAGTTTATTAACCATATAGTGTAAGAAAACAAGAAGATGCGGTAAAAGTTAAATTAATTAACTTAGAGTTAAATCTAAAATATAAGGATAATATAGTAACCTAAACTTGTCTAAAACCTATTGGTTGAGATGTTTCGACCCATACCCACTTTATCTTCGAAATTAATCAATTTGGAGCTATTATATACCAAATATGACTTTATTATAAAATAATATTTTAAGTTTTTTCCAAAGGTGCCCCTCTCCTCCCTTATAAAAAGGGCACCCCTTCCCTCTTCTCTTCAAACCCTTTTGAGAATTAAAGCTCATCCAACCCTGGAAAATTACTCTTCTCAACCTCTATAGTTACATCATAGAGGTTCTGGTCTTCTAAAAAGACCAACTCTAGTGCCCTAAGAAGAAGTTTAAAGGAGGTGCGTCGAGTAAGAGGTAATCTCTTCTACCGACTGTTTCAAGTTTCTTTCTTCTTCCACTTCCTCTTATTTAGTTGTCTCATTATAAATTAATAACATCAGTATTAATTATATACTGATATGTTATTATTAATATGAAACAACCCTATTTAACCTTCTATCCATCCTATGGAAAACGAAATCACCACGCGTGCGTACGTACGGAATACCGTCTCCACGTCGTGGTGTAATCTTTTTTCGACCACCACCTTACTTGGATGGGTATAATGGTGTAAATAAATAACTATATATGATTATTTTAAAGTTATATTGATTCTTAAATATTATACATAAACTTTAATACAATTCCATGATCATGGGAATGATATCATCGCTCGTGTGTACGTACGAACTATCATCTCCACGATGCGATGAGATTCATTCTCCATGTTAACTATTCATGAATGATTATAAAGTATATATAATAAGTAATCATGAAATATATGAAATAATAATTATACTTGATTTATGTATATAAATATATATATATGTATGTATGTCATCTACTTAATTCCATTCAATTCAATAAGCAAACGAAAACAACGTTCATGCGTACGTATGGCCTACCGTCTCCATGAGCGGTGTATTTCATTCCATTTATATGTATATGCTGAATATATATTATATATAAATCATGTTTTACATTCTTTAATTAAGTAAATCAGGATATAAGTAATAATATCAAGAACAACAAGTCGAAACACGTACAATAAATGAAACGATTTTACCCAAATCGCTGCTTTTACATCGAATTTACAAAAGAACGGGTAACATAAAGTCATAAGTAAACCATATATGATATCATAACAATGAATATGATTCTGTAATAAGTCAATGACATTATTTAAATCATTATACAGGAGGTTCGGATACATACGAATCATATCAGACATAAGGTAATGGATAATTATTTCAATCTCGTTCTTATCTGAGATTGTTTTTTCGTAAGTGTTTACTAGGGTTATATTTATCATCCATGTCCCTGTTTTCTAAAAAATGGTTTCATGTATGTTTAAAGTCCTTTTTACCCATTTTTTACTTTTACTACATGGTTTTTATGGAATCTTTCTTTTTTTTACCATACAAGGTACTTTTTGACTTTTCCGACAAAAGTACGAGTAGAATGTTTTTTTAACTTATACGTCATGAACGGATTTTTACGGTTTCATAACGCATTATTTTCAAGAATCTTACTCTACAATATTTCCTCACTATTTTCAAAAAATCCTTTTCTTTTAAAATTTCATGGCATTTTGTGAAAAAAATGATTTTGAAAAAGAAATTATATTTTCCTCAAGAATTCATTTCAAGTGTTTTATCAAAACCATTTTCCATATAAGAAGATATTATTTCATATGTGTTTGTTTCAAGTATAATGTCTATATTATTTAAATGATTTCACTTTTTTTATGATGAAATGATATCCATTTGTTTTATATGGATTATTTTATTATGGAATTATGTTTATGAAACCCATTTTATTCTTTGTGTTATGATGAATGCTTTATTTTTATTTTGTGGCACAAGTAAGAATGATTTCATTATGAGATGGGTGGGACCTAAATCTCCCTCCAATGAATTGGGTAAAGATTTATATCCTATGAGATAGACATGGCTGGAATGGTAAGTTAATCTGGTTCAGTGATACAGGACTGAAACGAGGAGTGAACTCGATTCAGAAAGGGACTTTGTCCACTATGATGGTCTTGGCAGCAATGCCTTGGCTACTATGGAAATAAAAACATGTGCTTAATGGTTTCCACAATTACATGTTTTCTTACCATTCTATTTTATCATGGTTAATGTTTATTTATGATATATTCCTTACGTACTTCCAAGATTTATTTTTTTGGTCAATATTTTGATGTTCAGATTTTATGTTAAAGTTTTTGCATTCAAATGTTTATGGATTGTTTTATGTTTTCTTTGTTTTCCCTTACTGAGAATTTTAGCTCACCCTTTTTATGTTTTCTTTTCCCCATGATATAAATAAAGGTTTTAGGTAAGATAAAAAAAGTAATATCTTTATGGGAGATTTTGAAGATATTTTACCAAGATTATAAGATTATGTTCCAAGTTTCCAAAGACACTAAACTATTACGGTCCTTTGGTGTCTGTTTTTGTTATGTATTAAGTATTCCACAAAAGTAATGTAATGTCCATGTATGTAAAGCTTTGGGTCTCTACATTTGGGGTCTTATTTTATGTATTCTTCTTATGGTCCTTTTGATTTCAACATGATGAGGTACCCTTTTTCTCTCATTATTTCATTTTATGAAATATTAAGCGACGTCATTAGGCTGCCAAATTTTCATAAGGGATCTCTCACCTTTTCTCTTACTTTCAAGATCATCTCTTTTATTTTTATCTCCTCACATCCTCTATAAAAATGGCCATGATAAACTTCATTATCATCTATATACTTGAATAATATAATGTTAATTTAAGAACCATCATAAATATTATTACTCCCTCCCTTTAATTTTTATAAATGAAATCAACGTCCATGAGGTTCCAATTTATAACCTTCACGGACGACGAAGTTTCGTTCTTCAATTTAACCTTCATTACTGGTCATGAAACCATTTTAATGGTTTAACCAGAATATAATACATTTATCATAACCTAATTAATATTCAGGAACCAGTATATGTACATATTATTAAATCATATGACAAAACTAGTTCATAATAATCCAAATACCGCCAAATAATCGAAGTGTTTTTCATCTAATGATTCATCCTCATTACATGTAACAAAATGATGGAAATGGCCATTAACAATTTTGGATGTTCATAAATAATATTTAACTTCAATTCTAGAGATTTAAAACCATTACACATGAACTTAAATACTTAAAAACAAGTGAACCGATTATGAAAATCAAGAAAACAAACACCCTGGAACAACGAAATTCAGTATAATAACTTATAAATAATAACATAAATGAAAAAAACATAATTATTATATTCTAAATACATGTATATTAGGTTCTAAAATATTTTATTGATATGTATAATTTCATATTCTATGACCTTTAGTTCAAGAGGGGAACACATTCAGATTTAAGGTAAGGGTTTTTCCACCCGAACTTCCATTTCCATTCGGGTTATTTCCATCATCCAAATTGCCTCAATTAAATTCTTGTGTATTATTATATACTAATAATAAATTCTATTTGAGTGTTATATATATTTAAACAAACCATAATCCTTCTTTATTTTATCATTAGTTACATTCTTAAAAGGATCTTTCAAATTGTTTCTGAAATATAAGCCCGATTCAAGAGAATATCTCAATTTCTTACCAATTTTCAAGGGAAATATCTAATATATTTTTGGAAACCATTATATCTATAAAATCACTCATTTTGTTATGAAAATAATTTTTTACTTCACTTCTGGTTTTATACAAATATTTTTCCAAAAGAACTCTTCTTTTCAAAGTAAAAGAGTATTTATTTCAAGAATTACTCGAAGATTTTATAAGAGTATCTTCCTCTATTTCAACACACTTTTTGATTCTTATGTATTATTGGGATTATTATTCCATATTATCATATACCATATTAAATTTAATGTTTTATGATTATTTTGTCTATTGATGTTCTATCTTTAAACCATTCATCAATTTACTTCGAATGGTTAGTGTTTTGGCTTAATGTTCGGGGAAAGATATTTACATTTAATATATTAATGTGTATGTTGTTTATGTTTATCCCCAATCATATGAGGAATTTATTAAACATAGTAAGTGTCAGGTGGGTCCCGTTATAGCCCCTCGGTGAATCGGTAGGTCTCATGAGACAAACTACAATCTTTGCACAAGGCCTTGACAAAATGATTATTTATGGCCTTGGCACGAGGCCTTGACGGTATAGATATGTTTTCCCACATTATTAATTCCCTCATTATGAATGTAGTATTTATGGTTCATGTGGTTATTTGACTGGTAGAATACCCCTGATTATTTTATGTTATGGAAATATTTACTCAGCTCATATTTCTACCATATTATGTTCAAGTTTATTTCTAAAGGCATGTGTTTTCAATTATTCACCATTTCTAATGTTATATTCTGCTGTATTTCTCACCCTTAATGAGAATTTGAGATCACCCCTTTATTTTGTTTCATTTCCATAGGGAAAGAAAAATTCTATTATGAATGACATGTTGCAATAACCTAGGAGTTATTGAAGTTGCCTAAGGAGTTTCTATGTTGTTTTTTATTTCAAGTTATAATGATGAACTTATGTATGTATCTTGTTTCCAATAATACTAAACTAATCGATCCTTTTATGATTCTTATTCCTTGTTTGTATGATAATGTAACCAATAAGTCACCTGCTCCAGGTAACTGGGGTCGGGTCCTTACAGATCTTCCTAGCTAGGCAACTCAGGGGAAGCATTGGCTCCTATTTTAAAGGACACAAAATCATTGATGGGGGATTCTTACTCTAGTGAAACTGTTCCATTCAACCTTCTTCCACAAGTTCCATTCTTGATATTAAAGCAATGCTGAAAATTCCACTTTTGTTGATTCAACCATGCTCTACAGAATAGGAGGGAATACCGAAAACTAATATCCATAGGGAAAACCTTCTGGTACCTCATTGTAGTATGGTCTTCTGGTATCACCCAGGCATATCCAATATAAGAGTCTGAGGTAATCAGTGGGTAATCCTTTTTCTTAGGGATGTAAAATCCCTTTTACTTTAAGTAAATGAAACTTCCCTCTCAGTATATAATTTTGGACTATAAACTATGGATCAGGATAATTGAACTTCCATCTAAGTCTACCCATGGGTTGGTTGTAGTGGATGTTCGACCATTAGGGGCATTGATGTGCCCAGAACTTTTTTTCTGAACCTTATTATCCTCCCTCTTATATTACCCAATGTCTAGATAACAAGACTCATGGGAGTCTAAGTGATATTCGTCACCCTAGATCTCCCCTACTCAACCATTGAGGTAGTACTTGAGGTACTTGTGATATAATGAGGGGATTGTTCCAGGTAAATGAATCCAGGTCCTACCTAGTAGCGTGTTTTAGTAGGTATCATGGGAGAATACCATGAAATTGGTACTTGGTATCATTCCACCAAACTAGGTATTCAGCCAAAATTTTCCATATGGTTTCTGCTCACTCTTTTCATAATCCCTAATTTTCATTTTGGGGGGAGTTAGATCTTCCTCTCCCATCTTTTAAATCATTTAGGTATGGATGAGATTCATCCAAGAACCTATATCAACCAAGAAGTGGTATAACTCTAAGACATTTAACTAGCCTGTGATGTACAAAAGGTTCATATTCCCTCACATGAGGATACCCACATCTTCCTTGAAAAAATGAGATGATGTCTTGGAACTCCTCTTTCTTGGCCTTCTATGCATAGTAGACCTCTATGGTGGATACATCGCCATTTAACGTGAGAGGGATTATCAAGGATTTTTCAAGGACCTCATGTGTATCATTTAATAAGAGTAGGTAATCAATTATGGAAAGTATTTTGAGTATTCTAATGAGGTTATTCAACACATAATAATTTTCTACCAAGGGAATTTTTTTACCAGAAGAGGTAATCTATTTGGAAGGGGGCACAACAAATTTTGATGGTTGAACTACTGGGTTTTGACTAGTGCTAGAAAAATTCTACTTCCGATTAACTAACCTTCTTTCAGAAACTAATATTTTACTATTTTTTGGATGAGTTCTAGTTCCATATGGATGTGGTTGATCACGATTTGATTGTGTCTAAGATTCTCGGTCGACTAAGACAGTCAGATGTAGAGGCATACTTGGCAGAGTAGACTGGGAAGACAATGCTTGTTGAGATCTACGCAAAACCTATTTCCTAGTCTCAATAGCATATATGACTCTATTTGAGGCATTTTCCATAGAATTATAGTAAATATCATATCCTTATAATTTATTTTAAAGGAATCGATTGGATGAAATTGATGGGTTTTCATGACATTCCTCACCATCAAAAATCATGAAGCGATCTAATAATTTGATGTCATTCACATTTGTGTACTCTTTATCATCATCAACAAGGTTATTAAATTCCTAGTGGACCCTGGGTGCATATCCTAACTCATGAGGCATGAAATATCTAAGGATGAAAGATGGTTTGGGCATTGGTGGTGGAATTTGACTTCACATGCATCGTCATCACCTATTCTTTTGAGATTTAGAGGTCTTAGATGCAAATGAGAAAGAAACAAATGAAGGGGTGTGATAACCACATGAGGTTTTGGCTGACCTAAATGGGAACATATGAAATAATGAGCATGAGAAATTTCCATGCAAGCCATTCATTCATCATATTTCTACATACCTCAGTTGTGAGCCCACAACCATTCAATGGAACCATCACTGTCGTTGTCTCTATCGATGGATAAATGTGTCTCTTGCACCAGAACGTCACTAAACTTAAAAAAACCATGTCCCACTTGGTCCTGGAGCCAATATTTTAATATTTATCAATTATTTATGGTGTTTCTAAGGATCCTGTGGTATAGAAATTGATTAGGATGACCAGTGAGTCCAACCTCCTTGGGCCACTTTCACTTTGGAAATTTCAGAATCCCCTTTCCCATTGCACAAATGAAGCTTCCTGGTACTTTTGAATCCCTGAAAGAATATGTCCGTTTTCTTTTGTCTAGGAATGGAACTATTGGATCCTTGCCTTGATAAAGACTTAGATCCACATTCCCTCATCTAGGAAGTTACACTTGGAAATTTGGTGCCTGGCAGGGTTGTGCAAGGTGAGGCGATGCCTAATAGGGATTCACTCGGTGGGACTCTTTCAGGAAAAGATTTAGTAGATGTTTTAGATTGGGAACCTATTCATGCACAATAGTGAAAGTATCTTATTTGGAAATCCTTATCATAGGAGATATAAGAGGAAGTAGGAATTACTATTGTCTAGCATACTACAGAGCTTCCTCCATATGTTGAGCCTTTTTAGATAACACTCTGAATCCACTTGGGTAGTTCTAAGTTATGAGGGTAGGGACCAACTCACCCTTAATGTTACCTATAACAACCTAGTGTTTTATCAATGGAATTCTCTTATTATAAATATTTATTATAGTATAATCACATAATATTACTTATAGAACACAATAAAAACCTTATAAATGAAGAATGAGTGAAATAAAAGGTATCTCTAGAAGTTAAGGAACACATACCGATGAAATGCTCACCTGACCTTTGGAATATTAATGTGACCCTTATGAATAGTAAACTAGTCAATTTAATAGTAACCTCACTAATTAAAGTATAAATAAAATTTACCCATATTATAAGTGACAATATGATATAAGTATTTTAAAAATTATTAATTAAGTATTCGTATTTTTTTAAGTCATGTATATTAAATTATAATTTTATGATTATTTTAATAAATTATAATAAAATTAATTTTCATAAAAAGAATTCATAAATTATTTTTTTGTCTTATGATCATAAGATAATTTTATGGGACCTTAATTTATTTTTCAAAGTGTTATAAAGTAGTTTTAATTTTTTATTTTTTATATTTCAATAAAATTTTGGTTTTAATTAAAAATTATATCTCACGTATTTGAAAATTTATCTTCATAAAATGTAGTTTATTTTTTAATTATACATGTAAAAAAATTTGGGGTGAATTTTTTTGATTTTTCTGAAATACTGGAAATTTTTTGAATTTCAAAATATGATAATTTATGATAAATGCAAAAACCTGAATTTCTACATCATGCTTGAGTCATGGATGATGTAAATGTACATTAGTTAGAACTCATATTCTTTCTTTACTATTTTTGGTCACAATAATCAAGAATTTACAAAGTGTTTATAAAAAATATTAAACTAATGATTAAAATAATGGGAAACCCCTCCTCTCCTCCACTATAAATACCACCCCTCTTTACCTCTTCTCTTCACTCCTCTAAAGCCTTGTTCCTAGTCCAAATTCTACTCAAATATCTCCCTAATCCTCTATCCCATGTCCATCAGCTCTTGGTCTCTTCAAAATACCAAGTCATCTCCCCTATAGAGGTCCTCAAGGAAGATATATTCAAGAGGTAAATTTCACATTTCATTTCTTTTATATTATTTCAAGTTCGTTTCTTTCTTTTTCTTTCATCACCTCCATTAAAACAAATGTTATGATAACTAGAGTAACATACATGAACTAGAATTTTGTTATTATGATGGAATATCTCATCATCATATCTCATTTCCCCTCATTTTATACTAGAAATGAAATCTCCATCCGAGATGTGTTAGTTTATCAAATTCAAGGACAGCAGGTTTTCAATTTCTATTACCATCATAAATTCTGGTCATAAATATAGGATCAAAATAATAATGTAGATGATCAATATACAAGAGGGGGGGTGAATTTTATACATTAAAAAAAATCCTTTAAAAAGGAAAGAGCTAAGTTTAACAAAGTTAAACTAAGAAAATTCACAACACCTCTAACACCAATTGAGAACTTTATAAACTTTAAGTTCTATGTACTTTCTTAAAACTAGAAAGAGATTCCGAAAGTAGGTTCCGGAAATATGGATCCGGAAATTGAAACTTAACTAAAGATTACAATATGAGATTCTACCTTAAAGCGTATAGAATCTAAATGAAAGAGAGTACAAGTAGGGAAGTATAAGAAAGTTATACTTTCCTTACAATACAATGTGCAGCGGAAACAAACAAGTAGTAAAACTACAAGTAACAAGATATGAGTCTTTTAACCCAAAGACAAGGGTATCCAACAACCTTGGATAAAGGTCCCTTGATTTATACTTTCAAGAAATTCGGTCTTACCCACCCCAGGGTAAGCCCTCGATACGAAGATCGGAATCTCTGTCTTGCTATCCCCGCAAGCCCTCAACTTCAAGGTAGTTGGCAACCTCTGTCTTCCTCAGCAAGGAAGCCCTCTAACTTCAAGGTAGTCGGCAACTCTGTCTTCCTATCCCCAGAAGTCCTCGAATGTAATCACCAAAATTCGGAGTCGCATGAAGCATTGAAAGTTAATAAGAGCCTCTCTCTCTAGAAATCACTTCAATCATGAAATCACATGAACCAAAGATCAGTAATTGAGCTCTTTCAAATGATCTCCTATTTATAGGCTCGGTCGACCCCCTTTCCAACGGTCATATCTTCCTTAAAAATCGGAGGGACATGTACACGTGTCACTTAACCAATGATTAGTTTATAAGGGAATAGATGAAATCATTTTGTAACAAAACAAGTATAATAGAAAGTACGACATCGTTTCAAGACTAACTCAAAAAATTCGGAGTGAAGATTCGGAGTGAAAATTCAGAGTGAAGGTTCTAAGAGTAAGTAGAAAATCAAAGAGTAGACAAATTATAAAAGTATAAACAAAATGAGAGTTCGGAGTCTGTCAAAAAAATATTCGGAGTCTAAATAAATTCAGAGTGTATAAAGTAAAGATAATAATATTCTGTTTAATAGGTGAATTCGGAATGAGAATTCGGAATGAGAATTCGTCATCAGAATTCATAATGAGAATTAGTCATCAGAATTCGTCATTAGATTTCAATGTCAAACTTCATGAGAATTCGTATCCAGAATTTGGAGTATAACTTTATCAGAGTTCATATCCAGAATTCGGAGCCTAAAACAGAATGCTTCATATCAAAGTTTTAACTAATTCCGAGAATATAGAAATGAATCTGATTCTTATACTTAAGAAATATATGGATATAGATAATGAAAATATGATAAGGATAATTTTTCTTACAAAAGTGATTTTTCTTAAAAAAGAAATTTTCCTTATAAAATCAATTTTCCTTATAAAATCAATTTTCCTTATAAAAGCGATTTACCTTATAAAAGAAATTTTCCTTATAAAGGTGATTTTCCTTATAAAAGCAATTTTCTTTAAAGATAAGGTGTTTGTGATTTTCAAAACAAGAAAGAATGGAAAAGTCATAAGGAAAACCTTATTGACTCAACAATAAAACCATTTTGTATGGTTGAACCAGAATATAATTTATATAATATTCCTAATTTATGGTTCTTGGATATTTTTTACACATGATATTAATTTATAAAGAAAAATGTGTTCGTTGTGATTAAAAACCGCCAATTAACCAAAACAGTCATCATTAAAGTTTTATATAATGATTCAACTTCACTATAAATAAAAAAATGAATTTAATAACCATGTAATATACTATATTTTCACTAATAACGTATAATTCAAATTCTATACAACCATTCTCATTCTATATGTATATCCTTACATGTATATAAGTAAACCAATTGTGAAAACCAAGGAAACAAACGCTTCCACACAATGAAATTGAACCTATTAACCCATCGAAAAGGTAATGAATGAACTTAATAAGGTTATAATAAATCAGTTAAATAATTATTGGTTTTATAAATATCAATTAATTAATTTATGTTTTTATCTATTACATTAAGATCACGTGAAAGACACCATCAGATTTAAGGTAAAAAATTATACCCGAACTTCCATTATTCCTTCGGCTTGCTCTATATTTATTTTTATCAAAATGAGGTTATCTATTATTTTTATGTGCATATCATAAATTACGTTTAAATTCTCCAAAATCATGTATCAAGTTACATTAATCATTATCTTTCTGGGATAGACATTTTTTAAGCGGTTTTCTCCTTAATACTCCCATTAAGAAAACCTGTTTAAGGGACCTTCCCAAATTCTTACCCAATTTCAAGAGAACTATATAATATATTTTAATACACCATTATTTTTAAAAAAACAATATTTTTATTATTAAAACCTTCATGGTTCACTTCTGGTTTTATATATTAGATTATCCCTTTCTATATTTTAAATTCTCATTAGTATTTTCCCTAAAACTGCGCTAAAATGTTTTAATGCTGAACTTTATTAAATACTATTATTACATGTTGTCACTTTTGTTTTACATAACATACCATGATATATGTTTATTTTACATTATAAATGTCCAAGTATTTTTTAATTATTTTCTTACATGGACAATTGTATGATACGTCCATTCATTATGCTTTACGACATGATTATGATACCCATTTCTTTCCATGGGTACCCTTATGTTTATGTATAATTGATTATGTGTGATTCTTTATATAGAAATAATATTCATGAACATGTTAATATCGGTGTACTGGTATACCTCTCCCATTTATTGGGTAAAGATTAGTCTCATGAGATGTTGTATGCAATGGTCTTGGCGGTTAGCCTTGACTCGTGCTACCATCTACAACGGTCTTAGTGGTTAACCTTGAATTGTGATCCTATATATGAAATGAGCCTTGAATAATTCTAAATTCATTTTTTATGTTGATTCCACCTTAATATGACTCCATTTTTATATGATCCCATATTTATATGTTATGATTCTATATGTTCCATGCCTTTTTATATCATTATGCCATGCCTTCTAACCCATGTGCTAAAGCTTTATTATTATTTTATTCCCTTACTGGGATTTTAGATCATCTATTTGTTCATGTTATCCCATTTTATCCTAAGAATATGTATGAGCATAATGGAAGTTAGGATCTCTTTAGGAATACTAAATAAATAAATTTTTTATTTAGTCCCATGTTTTATTTTTTTTGTACCTATTCTTACAAGACACTAGAATTTAAGATCATTTCCTAGTAATATGACTATTTATTATGCTTAAAATAAATTAATAATAATTTTAAAAGTATAGTGTCATTATATTTGGTATTATAGGATGGTCTAGTTATTTTTGGAGATTAGGAATAGATCACTTTAGTAAGAACCTTAAGGATGATACTGAGTATAAGGAAACATCCCTAAATATAGGAAATTATAGAGTAAGTGGTTTAGAAATAAAATATATCCCTTTATGGATATGAACATGTGGATGTGGCTCTAGGAAATATGTATCTTGGGGTAAAACCTGAAAACACTACTTTGAACTAGACTCGAATAGGAAATGGTGCACAACAATGGGCCTTGCTACACTCCTAGTTTGACACTCCCAGTGGATATGCTTTGGTAATTTCATAATATTAGTAAAAACCGTTATTAATGGAATAAAAAAAGATCCCATAAGAATATATGTTAAGAAATAGATCAATGATAACCTACATTTAAACCTAGGGAATCACAAGTTAGGATATACTTCTTCTTTACAATTTTATCCTTTTATGTTCAAAGTTTCCTTTATGCTTATTTTATAAGTATTCAAGCCCCAAATATGGTGGGAAAAGGTGCTAAAAATTTCGTGACAGTAATTGCTAATCTGACTAAAGTTATGAATAATAACTTGAATAATATGGAATTCCCTCATCATCCAAGGAAGATTCAAGTTTCCATTTAATCCTTTATACGTAAAAGGCCTCTCATGTTAAGTGGGTATTCTGATACCCTCCTCGTGTAATAGTGGATTAACTCCATTGAAAAGATTTTATTTGTCCTCTAGTGCTCAGAAGAATAGAAAGTCGTACTGGTGGTCTATAATTTTGATGGGGAATTTGGATAGTGGTAGACACTAAAAAAGAATACAAAGTACTAGAAATAAATTTATTCCATGAGTTGGTAGGAATTCAAGAAAATGTTTTTCAATAAATATTTTACCTAAACCCTCTACCTCAGGATGGAAAGAGAGTTCCCCAAACTTAAGCAAAAGGAATATGATTCCAGCAGGGCGTATGAAGAAAACTTCACAAGGCTTGCAAGATACACCACCATCTTTTTCATGAACACTGAAATCAAGGTGTATCTCTTCATTATTGGACTAAAGATGAGTCTACGAAAAGTGTGGGCAACTCAAGACTTTGATAGTTATGTGGAAATTTCATGTTGTTCTCTCAAGGTTGAAATGGATATTAGAGACTCTCAATGGTATCATGGGACCAGTGAAAAATATAGAAAATGGATTCTAATATGGGTGGTTCGGAAAATAAATCCCATGATGTGAAGAATTTAGAACATCCCACATGTAAAAATTTGGGGAAGAAGCATCTTAGGAACTATCTAAAGGGAACCAAGAATTGCTTAAAATATGAAAGAATGGGAACTCTGGCTAAGAACTTATAGAGGGATATAAAGAATACCACTAACATCGAAGAATAAAAGAAGTTTCATATCAATATTCATCTTGTAGTGTAGTGTTACAACTACAAGGAACATGGGAATTATGCAAACAATTTCCCTAAGCCAAGGGTTCTTGGAGGAAATCAACAATAACCTCCAAGGAAACAAGGAATAGATTATGCTATCACTATTAATGAAGTAGAGCCAGACAATGATGTGGTGATAGGTACACTAGTTATTCATTCAATAATAGTTAATGTACTAGTTTATTCTAGTTCTATGAATTATTTCATATCTTTCAAGATTAGTAGAACTACTCAAACACCACCTAAAAATTTGGAGGTTAAGTTATTTGTTAGAATAGAGAATAGGGAAATTATTGTATCCAAGGTTTATCAATCCTCCCTAGTAAATGTTTGTGGACTGAACCTCCTAGAAAATCTTTTTATACTTATTTTAGTGGAGTTCGATGTTATCTTGGGCATGGATTGGCTATCTTTATACAAATCCAATGATAAATGCCGTAAAGGGAGATCACTCTTCACATCCCAAAGCATCCTCCAATTATTTAAAAGTGTAATGAGAAATATGAATATCATTTAGAATCATTTTATCAAGTTTGAATATTACTTCCTTATGACAAATCATGTCTAGCTCAAATGATTGAGACAAAGGGGATAATCATGCTCAAGAAATGGACATCGTGAGGAATTACACTGATGTATTCCTGGAAGAATTTTCTAGTCTTCCTCCTGATCAAGAGGTTGATTTCTCTATTTAACTTATTCTTGGATCCCTACCTATATCAAAAAAAACTTATATAATGGCCACCGTTGAGTTGGAAGTGATGAAGAAGCAGTTTACAAAGATTCTGGAGAATGGTTTTATACACCTGAGTGCTTCACCATGGGGTGCATTAGTACACTTTGTTAAGAAGAAGGATAGATCAATGAATCTCTGATTTGATTATCATGAGCTCAATAAAATTATGATAAATAAAAAGTATCGGCAGCCTCAAATAGATTATTTGTTTGATCAGCTACATGGGGGAAGTTATTTCTCTAAGGTGGACCTTCGGTCGGGATATCACCAATTAAAGGTGAGGAAGGAAGATATTCCCAAAACTACCTTTAGATTGATTTATGGACACTATGAGTTCATATTGATGACTTTAGGACTCATTAATTCTCCATCAACATTCATGGATTTAATGAATAGATTCTTTAGATATTACCTAGACCAATTTATGGTAGTCTTTATCGATGATATTATAATTTACTCCAAGAGTAAGGAAGAACATGAGGAGAATTTTAATACTATGTCAATGAATTTATGAAAGGAGGAACTTTATTAAAGGTATAGTAAATGTGAGTTTGGGATGGAGGAAGTATCATTCTTGGGGCATGTTATCACAAGAAAATGGATATTTGTGAACCATTCTAAGAAAAAGGAAATTGAATAGTATCCCATGCCAACATTTGTAACAAAGATCCATAGATTTCTGGGTTTATCTAGGTATTATTGATGATTTTTTAAGAACATGTCATTTTTTTCAAACCCAATGAATGTGGAAGTGAGTGAAGTTTTTCTGGAATCAAGAATGCGAGGAAAGATTTAAGGAGCTCAAAACGAGGGTTATCACTGTGCCAGTACTCACACTCCCAACAAGTGGACAACTATTTGTGGTTTACATGGATTCTTAAAAGAAAGTATTAGGTTGTGTAATTATGAAAAATGATAAATTGATATCCTATGCCTCAAGGCATATGAAAATCCATGATCAAAACTATCCCATGCATGATCAGGAGTTAGCTGTTGTGATCTTTGCATTGAAAATATGGAGACGTTATCTCTATGGGGAGAAGTGAGAGATATATACTGATAAAAAGAGTCTCAAATATATATTCACAAAGAAAGAGATTAATATATGCCAGCCAATATGGTTATATATCTTCAAGGATTATGACTACTCATTCCACTACCATCCTGATAAGGCAAATTAGGTGGAAGAATCTCTAAGTAGAAAAGATCTTGCATCTTTATCAATGATAAGAGTTGAAAAGGATCCAATATTATTATATTTTCATTAGATAGACATAGGAATAATTATGGGAGGAACATTATCAATCCTTTTCAAATTATTTCTCAACCATCCCTCATAGATAAAATAAAGGGTTCTCAAAGAAAAGATGTTAAATTTCAAAAAAGGGTGGAAGCTATTAGAAATGGGAAATACTATGAGTTCAAGATTGAATAGGAAATAGTTGTATGATTTGGGTCATGATTATGTGTACCATCTGATCCAGAGAAAAAGAGGTTGCTTCTGAATAACCCACATAGATCAACCATCTCTATTCACCTAGGGAGCACAAATATGTATCGAGATCTTCAAGAGAACTTTTGGTGGGACAATATTAAGAAGGATATTTCTGAATATGTATTAATATGCATGGTATGTCAAAAAGTGAAGGATGAAAGGAAAAAGTATAAGGGGATGATACAACCACAATCCATACCCAAATGGAAGTGGGAGAACATCACCATGGACCTTTTCACTAGGCATCCAAGGACATACATAGGAAACAATCATATATGGGTCATTTTCGATCTTCTTACAAAGAAAAATCACTTTATCAAAATTCAAGAGGACTTCTCATTGGATCAACTTGCACGGATATATATCAAAGAGGTGGTAAAGCTGTATGGAGTAACATTATCTATTGTATCTGATAGAGATCTGAGATTCACCTTGAAGTTCTAGAACAGTCTCCTATAGGCTCTAAACACTGATTTGAACTTCAGCATGGTCTATCATCCTCAAATCTATGGCCAATCTAAGTGAACTATTTAGACACTGGAAGAAATTTTGAGAGAATGTTCTATGGACTTCAAAGGAGGATGGGACCAATATCTTACACTATTCTAATTCTCTTATAAAAATAGTTTCCACTCCAACATCTATGAGTCCCTTTATGGGGAAAGGTGTAGAAGACTGGTGTGTTGGGATGAATTCGATGACCATAAGATTATAGGACCTGAAATGGTCGAATAAATGGTGTTGAAGGTGAAATCCATTTAGAATCACATCAAGGCATCCCAAATTCGACAAAATATTTATGCATACAATCATCGATGATACCTTGATTTAAAGTTGGAGACATGTTATTCCTCTACATATCTCTATGGAATAAGTTCATGAGTTTTGGGAATAAAGGAAAGCTAAGACCCATGTACATCGGCCCCTTTAATATTCTTGGTCTCGTTTGAGCTTTGTCCTATAGAATAGAACTTCCACCTACCATGTCTAAAGTACACGATGTATTACACATATCTCTCATAAGAAAGTACATACTAGACCCTTCACATGTACTCCCTTCAAAGGTGGCACAGTTGGAGAATGACCTTTCTTATGAGGAGCAGCTAATGAAAATCTTGGATCATACAGATAAAGTTATACGCAACAAGACTACTCACCTGGTTAAAGGATTATGGAAGAACCATAAGTACGAAGAGAAAACATGGGAATTGGAGGAAAAAATCAAGGAAAAGTACCCATGCCTGTTTACGGTTTAGAATGTAAAATGAAATTGTGAGGGAGAAATTTCATAATGGAGGAAGAATGTAACAACCCAATGTTTTATCAATGGAATTCTTTTCTTATAAATATGTCTTATAGTATAATATCATAATATTACTTATTGAACACAATACAAACCTTATAAATGAATAATGAGTGAAATAAAAGGTATCTCTTGAAGTTAAGAAACACATTCAGATGAAATAGTAACTTGACCTTTATAATATTAATGTGACCTTTATGAATAATAAACCAGCCAATTGAATAGTAACCTCAGTAATGAAATTGTAAATAAAATTTACCCATCCTATAATTGACAATATTATATAAATATTTTATAAATTATTAATTAAGTATTGATATTTTCGTAAGTCATGTATATTTAATTATAATTTCATTATTAATTTAATGAGTTAAAAGAAAATTTATTTTCATAAAATAAATCCATAAAATATTATTTTTAGGTCTTATGATCATAAGATAATTTTATGAGACCTTAATTAATTTTTCGAAGTGTTGGAAACGTAGTTTTAATTTTAATTTTTTTTTTCAAGTAAATTATAATTTTAATTAGAAATTATATCTCACATATATAGAAAATAATTTTCATAAAATGGAGTTCATTATTGAATAATAATCACTGAAAAATGGTTGGGGTTAATTTTTGGGATTTTTATGAAATACTCAAATTTTTTATGAATATTAAAATACTGTAATTTATGATAAATGCTAAAACCTTAATTTCTTCATCATGCATGAGTAATGGATGATGTAAATGGCCATTTTTTAGAACTCACATACTCTATTTACATTTTTTTCACAATAATAGAGACTATTCATAGTCTTGATCAAAAATATTAAAATAATGATTAAAATAATGGGAAACACTCATCTCCTCCACTATAAATACCACCCCTCCTTACCTATTATCTTTACTCTTATCAAGCCTTGTTATTAGTCCAAATTATACTCAAATCTCTCCTTAATACACTCTATCAAGTCCATAAGCCATTTTTCTCTTCAAAAGACCAAATCTTCTCCCCTAAATAGGTCTCCAACAAAGATATATTCAAGAGGTAAATTCTTTTTTTCATTTCTTTTATTTTCTTTCAAGTTCCTTTCATTATTTTTCATTACTCGCCTCCTTTCATCCAAATGTTTTGATAACTATAGTAACTTAAATGTACTAGAATTTTGTTATTATAATGTAATATTTCACCATTGTATCTAATTTTCCCTCCTTTTATACTATAAATGAAAACACCATCTGAGATGTGTTAATTTATCACATTCAAGGATGATGGGTTTTCAATTTCTCTTACCATCTTCAATTATGGCCATGAAACCATTTTGATGGTTGAACTAGAATATAGTATATGTAATATGTATAAATTAACTTTATTTAATCTTTTGTACACATGATGTTAAATTATAATGAAAAATGTGGTCATTGTGATTAAAAACCACCAGTTAACCAAAACAGTTATCATTAATGTTTTATATAATGATTCATCTTCAATCCAAATAAACAAATGAATTTTATAACCATATAATCTATTTTATTTTCATTAATAAAATATAACTCAAATTCTATACAACCATTCCCATCCTACATGTTTATCCTTACATGTATATAAGTAAACCAATAATGAAAATCAAGGAAAAAAATGCTTCCAAACAATGACATTGAACCTCTTCACCCATGAAAAGGTCATGAATGAACTTAAGAACGTTATAATAAATTAGTTATATTAATTATATGTTTTTTAAATATTAATTAATTAATTTAATTTTGTTATCTAAGACATTAAGATCACGTTAAGGACACCATCGTATTTAATGTAAGGGATTCTACTTGAACCTCCATTATTCCTTCGGGTTGTCCTATATTTTTTTTATCAAATTGAGGTTATATTTTATTTTTATGTGAATCCTCTAAATTATGTTTATATTATCCAAAATCATGTATCAAGGTCCATTCATCATTCTTTTTTAGGGATATTCATGTTTTTAAGTGGTTCCCTCCTCAATACTTCGCCTTAAGAAAACCAGTTTAAGGGTACTTCCCATATTCTTACCCAATTTCAACAGCACTTTAAAATCTATTTTAAGCCACCATTAATTTTATAAAACCACTATTTTTATTATTAAAACCATATTGGTTCAATTTTTGTTTTTTATAACATATTATCACCTTTTCTATTTTAAATTCTTTTTAGTATTTTCCTTAAAACCACACTAAAATGTTTTAATGCTAAAATTTCTTAAATACTCTTCTTACATGTTGTAATTTTTGTTTTAAATCACTTAAAATGATATATTATTAATTTTCATTATGAATTTCTATGTATTTTTTAATTATTTTCTTCCATGGACACTTGTATGATATTCCCATTCATTATTCTTTATGACATGATTATGATACCCATTTCTTTCCATGGGTACCCCTATTTTTAGATATGATTGATTATGTATCATTATTTATGTGGAAATAATATTCATGAACATTTTATGATGGGTGTGCATAGATAGCGCTCCAATTGATTGGGTAAAATTGAGTCTCATGAGATGTTATGGACAATGGTCTTGGCGATTAGCCTTGACTCGTGCTACCATGTGTAATGGTCTTGGAGGTTAACCTTGAATTGTACTCATCTATGTGAAAAGAACCATGAATCATGATAAAGTCATGTTTTATGTTTCTGCCACATTACTATGACTCCATGTTTATATGATCCCATATTTATATGTTATGATTCCATATGTTCCATGCCTTTTATTTCATTATTTCATGCCTTATAACCCATGTGATAAATCTTTGTTCTTATATTTATTCCTTCACTAGGCTTTTATCTAATCCCTTTGTTCATGTTATCCCCAGGTTATCCTGTGAATATGTATGAGCACAATGTAAGTTAGGATCTCTTTGTGAGGACTAAATAAATATTTTTTTTTTGTCCCATGTTTTAAGTTTTATGTACCTAGTCTTCCAAGACACTAGACTTTTTTATCCTTGGCTTGTAATATGATAATTTATTATGATTAAAATCATATAATGATAAGTGTAAAAGACTACGGTCTCTATATTCCCCATTCACATTATTGTCATCCATTCATAGGACAACGACATGTAGAGTGAATACGTGAGTCCTTTCCACCAGGTGAAAAAGACAACGACACTCTCATCAGGCCTCTTCTTATACTTGAGAAGGCCATTAATTCTTGTAATGTGTGTGGTGGAGTTGAACTGGAAAAGGAACTATCTATGAAGGTCTTCCCAACTAGAAATGAACCCTATGGGCAGCTGGTTGAACCAAAATAATGCAGGTCCTTCCATTGTCTGAACAAAGCATCGAGGCATGGAGACCTCATATTGTTCTCGCATCCCCAACATAGTTCCAAACCTTGATATAAAGTGGTATAAGTGTTTTTTAGGCCATCCATACAATTGAATAAGGAAAATATGGGATTTTAAAACTTTTTGGGTGCTCAAAAATTTTTCCCCCATGTTAGGTACAACATTGCATTTGGTGGAATTGTTACTTTATGTGTTTCTAGGTCCTTGAGGAAAACTGTGGTAATAGCTATCAAGTAATATTAGTGAGGATCCCTAGATATGAATGTTTTTACATGCTCATAATCTTAAGTAATAGGCTCATTTACCTAAGGATTATAATGAAACAAATCCCTTGAAGGATAATTATACTGCTCAGACAAGTTTGGAGACTCGTACCTCGGTCTCTTTTGATATCGCTTGGCTTACACTCTGACTAAAAGCATAGGGCCACCAATATCAAACTATAGAATCTGGATAAGGAGGAATTTTTTCTCCACTAGAGGGGAGATGCGGCCCCGTAGGCAATTCCTATAATTTCGGAACCAATCAACAATGAGGTCAGTAATGAGCCTTTTATACTCTTCAACTGCAGGAGTAAGGCAGCTATCATGGGATTTGTCTTTGCTTTCCACATAGCTTCAAATGGGTCTGAGGGATCAACATTACCCTTTCCCTTATTGATATGACGATGGGTGGGGAGTAATTCCTCATTGAGGGGTTCCCCAAGGCCTAGTTCATGCCTCTATTGATGAGCGAGGAAACCTGTATGGAGGTCTTCCTAGTACTATGCCACCCCTTGAGTTGGATTTTTCCTTTATTTCCATTTTTTGATTCCCCTATTCCTATGATCATTAGGCAACTCATTGAAACCCATATTAACCATGGAAATAATCATAAGGGAACTCTCATCATTGTTTGATAGGCCAGACTGTCACAATATAGGGGTAAAATAGAGAGCAACATACTATCCTTAGCCTCTAATCTGTATATTTGGAGACAGTTCTTTCATAACTCAGTGGAGAACATTTTTTCTCTTGACATAGGGTTTTTAAAAGGTTTTTTATTAGCCGTATGACTTAGGTAACTATGCTATCGAGTGTTCTATAATCAAAAACTTTCTTCACTACTGGTTGATGGCATTGAAATGATTCTAACTCCCTGGGTAGGCCAACTGAAGATTTGCAGATTTAGTGAAATGATGCCCAGATAATCTTGTAGAAATACACTTCCTAGTCCTCTATTATGGGACTTATGGATTTAAAAATATGAAGATAAATTTTTAAAATACACCAAAAATAATTGGTTGGCAACCAAGACCTCCCACATTCACTCTTACTCAAAGTAAGGGCCCTACACTTGGTCATCCCAGTCCCTAATTAGAGTGAACTGAGATATGGGTGGAAGCCCCAATGTAGACTAGTTATAATTATAGATTACTAGGAGAGGATTCACCTCATTAGTCAAATGTCCATTTTATACTATTACATATCTTGGGGGGTTGTACCAACCTCATCATCACATCCCTATTGGATGGGTAATTCACGATTACCTCATGTGCAAGGGTGAAAATGTATATCTGTGGCTCAGTTGAGTTCTCTCCATATGAATGTGTCATCCCAGACCCCTACATATCTCTAAAATATTAGGTGGAGGTATAGAGGATGAAGAATAGTGATGAAAGATACAACTAAAGTTATAGCCCTTGGAATATAGCCAGAACGTCCTCTACTTGCAAGTACCTTTAGAGAGATCTGAGGATCCTATGGCCGTCAACCTTTTGGATGGAAAATTTCTGATATTGGGATCCTACCCTAGACATTAGTAGTTGGTATGAAGGCTACATCATCAAATTGTCTATTTACATAGAATTTTAAAGGTCAATGAGGTAAATTACTACTTGGAATTTTTAGGGATTCACGTCTGATGACGAGTATTAACCCTCCTTCCTCGGTATGGTTCTTCAGGGTAGGTAATGTCTTCTACATGGGGAGTACCTCTGTGAAGGTTGATGGTGGAGCAGGATATAACTTCACCCTGCTTAGTTGTGGAGTGGGAAATATTTCCTCCTTGGTTGGTAGCTGCATGAGGATGGCCTCCATGCTAATCGGTGGGAGTACAGGGAGGACCTATTCTTTGGTTATTGTTAACATGGGGAGGACCTCCTCTCTAGTTCTACTTATCACAGGTTATACTATAATGATTGTATGCAGTGCTGAAGATTAATAGGGACAACCCATCCTACCTATGAGGTAGCTGGGGCCTCAATCCAAATTGGAAAAAATAAATCATATCCTCTTATTACAGGTATATGATGGGATGTTTCGGGGGTGGAAGGGGACATAGGATCCATAATAGAGAAGACTTGTTCGATATTATTCAGTTTCTTCCACTATCGTCTATATCAAGTGCTTCAGGCCAGGGCTAGAAGATTATGGGTGAATTCCATCTGATCTTTGGCCTATGAGACTGTTCGGTGTTCGGGTTGATGAGGCCTAGTGGGAGCCCTTTTGGGTGGTTCCTAGATATTAGATGCAGATGGTGAAACTCGAACATCCCCTTCCTCCTTAGAATAGGGGATTGAGTCATGAGAGTGATCTAAGGAGAGACTCTAGTATTAGTTTCTCATTGGAATGGGGTGTATTTTCCCCTTACATAGCACTTGAGGGTGGTAGGGTCATTGGGGTGTTGATGACTCTAGGTCTTGGTAGGCTATGTCCCTTGTGAGAATAACCCCTTATACCCACAAAAGTGTATGAGGGTGTCTATCACCCTCCTCTATATGATCTCGTAGGGTGATACAGATTGTAGGATCCAAACAACTGAAGTAAATGTGGAAGTATAGTTATACAGGATTTCTGTATCAAGTTCCCTTCTTCCCCAGAGCCTACAAGCACTACATTATTGATTTTTCATAGCTTGAGTCCTATAAGGAATATGGATTTAGCCATTAGTATAGGTACATTAAAATATATTCTCAATTACCAAACATCATCCAATCATTTTAAGTTGAGAGGGATTCATTCTAATGATGTTAGATATCAAGGATGCCCAACATTTACTACCCCAATGCACATGTGAGTTTCATTTTGGACCCACCATTTTCTTGATGGGATCTGGCATTTAATTTTTTAATCTAGTTCCATGAAAATATATTGATTCCCCAATTCTACTAGTACCCATATTAAGGAGAAGAGTTTCACATTAGGATCAAAAAAAATTTGGTGAAACCCGACGCTAGAAATTTTTGGTTCAAATACCAAATCTGAGGGTGTCCAGAATTACTAGTCCCCATGGTTGAAGGAGAAGACTTTCACATTGGTTTTACCATTTCTATTTATGATTATTTCCCTGGGGCACCCATGTGATGTACGCATGTGTCTTTCTTCTTACCTCGTATTCCCACTTTCCAATGGCAGGAATTTTTCATCACTTTCATTGGTGATGTCTACTCCTTGATCAAAATGGGATGATGGTATGTCAATTCCTACTTCCATGAATTCATCCTTAGAAATCATTTCCTAGTATGGGTATCCCTCATAGATTAAGTCATTTTCTAAAAACTCATTCCCGTTTCCATATCCATGTGAACACCAGTTAATTATGCTTTTTATGTATTTACAGGGAAGTAAACTTCGGTCAAGAGGGTCACCACATTTTAAATATTTTGGAAAGTATGGAAATTGGGTGAATTGGTCACCTATGAATCATCCTCTTTGGAGGGACTCTGATTCGAGGAATCTTAGGTGTGGAACCCAAGGCATCCCATGTCGATCATGAGATAATTAACACCAGGGGTGTAAATATTCCATGGGTTTTTACCGTTGGAATTCCATGTTTATTGCATGGGGTAGGTAATATGAATTAGGGTGTGAGTTTAATATCTTTTAGATATTGATGATTCGTAGATTTAGCATTTTTTGGGGTTGAAGGGGACCCAAATTTAACATCATGTGGGGATATATGGGTCAATGATTAAAGTCATGTGGGGGTGGATGAGTCAAAAATGTAACATCCCATGGGGATAGATTATAGAAGTGTGTACCTAGGAGGTATGCTGTCACACCTATGTTTTGGATCAGGATGCCCCTTGATGAGGATCTGAGAGGTGAGTCCCTAGGAGTGGAGGTTCCACACCTATGTTGTGGATCATAAATCCCCTCAAGTAAGATCCGAGAGGTGAATCCCTATGAGGTAAGATGTCAAACCTGAGTTGTGGATGAGAATGCCTATTGAGGTGGATCTAAGAGATATGTTCCTAGAAGGGAAGATATCACACTAGAGGTGTGGATCAGAATTCCCCATGAGGTAGATTCAGAAGGTACATCCCTAAGAGGGAATATTTCACACCCAGGTTGATGGATTAGAATTTCCCTTGAGGTTGATCTAGGAGGTGTGTCCTTATAAGGGAAAATGTCACACTAGAGTTGTGGATTAGAACACTCATTGAGGTGGATCCAGGAAGCACTTCCCTATAAGAGAATATGTAATGCCTAATTTGTGGAAAAAAATTCTCATTAAGGAGGATATGAAAGGTTTTTCCCTAGGATGGAATATTTCACACCTGATTTGTAAGTCAAAATACCCTCTGAGGTAGATTCAAGAGTTTAGTCCCTTGGAGGTAATATTTCACACCTAATTTGTGGATCATAACCCCCCTTAAAGAAGATCCAGGAGGTGAATCCGAATGAGGGAAGATGTCACACCTAATTTGGGGATCATAATTTTCCATGAGGTTGATTCGGTAAGTGAATTCCTAGGAGGGAAGATTTCACACCAATGTTTTGGATTAGAACGCCCCTTGAGGCAGATCTAGGAGGTGTATCCCTAGAAGGGAATATGTCACACCTATTTTGTGGATTAAAACTCCCCTTGAGGAGGATCCAAGAGGTTTATCCTTAAGAGCGAATATGTTACACAAGAGTTATGGATCATAATTCCCCTTGATTTATATCTTAGAGTTGAATACCTAGAGGAGAAGAGTTCACACCTAAGTTGTGGATCCGAATGCCACTTGAGGTGGATCTGGGAGGTGCTTCCCTAGTAGGAAAGATGTTACAAATGAGTTTTGGATCATAATTCCCCTTGAGGTAGATCCAAGAGGTGTGTCCCTATGAGGGAATATGTCACACCTAAGTTGTGGATCAGAACACCCCTTGAAGCGAATCTGAGATGTGTTTTTATATGGAGAATATGTCACTTTTAAGTTTACTGGTGTTGGGATTGAACCTCAAGGAGGCATCCTACATACCCTATTTAAGAGATGGGGATCAAAACTTGTGTAGTTCAATGACTCAGTTCAATACATGTGATTATACTAATCCATGTAGTTTAACATCATGTTGTAAGGATACTAAAATCGTGAAAGGGTCATATATGAGGGATGGTGTAGGGATTACACATGTAAGCTAGCCAGAATGGGTCCCACATATGATGGTTGAGAAAGATAGTGTGGGGATTATGCATGGAAGCTTCTTGATATCAGAGTCACATGTTACAGATGGGGGGAGGTGGAATCCCATCATGAATGTACATGGGGAATCATATATTTTTCTCATATGGTAAGGATACAATTTTAAGTCATGTTTTGAGGACAGTGTGACACTATTTAACATTTTATGAATATGATGTAGAGCTATGCAGCTCTACATCATGTAACTCTAATGTGGTGGTGCTTACTCCCAAAGGGGTACCATGTCAAATATAAAAGAGGATCTGATATAGGATCCATTAACCCGGATAGATACATTTATTCCCTCTAATATGCCACCCTTAGGGATTATGTGACAACCACTCATGCACCTCTGGGTTAGACATCGCATTGGAACTACTTTGGAAGAGTGTTCAATTATGAGGATAATATTACGGTCCCTATGCTAATAATCAATGTGCCTTAGGGTACCTATTCTTATAAGAAACAAGTTGGATAGAGGGTCTGATCCGCACTTTAAGTGAAGTTGGTAGACATGGGAGTGGTTGGTACTAGTCACACAAGGATATGGGGTGTAGTTGAACCAGTTCTAGAGTGGTACAAGGGTCTTGGGAACTAGACTTTCGTAAAAGGATGTCAGCTGAAATGAAGAACCATGGAGAGGCCCAAAATAGGCGATTCATGAAACCTATGGCCTCACTAAGGGGTGTCTCATGAAGCTCAGGGGACTATAATAGGTTAGGGGTTTCTTGAAGCATTTTGATTCACGAAACAAGGTTACCCTTCCTTGGAGTGAAGTCATAATTCCTAAGGGGAGAGCTTTGTGATGGTTGAGTGCTTCTCAAGGACTCAAGTGCCTCATAAGGAATTATTTTTCCATGAAGAGTATGAGCCTTTGCAAAAGGAGTATCCACTTTGGTTGGAGGCTCTCAACATCCCAATGGTGGAGGTTTTATGATGTTTTGATACCTTGGGTGTTCCATTGTTAATTTTAATCATAGATCTAAGGAGGTTCGGGAACTCAGAGAATTTCCCAAATGTCTGAAGGTCGTACATCCCCTTAAATGTTAGATATAATGGATTATTTATAGGAATGTGGGTTTTGTGATTATTGGAGGTTTTCATAAAGCATTATGAGATTTGTAAGGGGTGATCACACAATGATTCACTATTCAAATCCACCCTTACACTGTTGTTTTAAACTGGTTTTGTAATGAATATTCCAAATATAATAATAAATTTCACTTTATGTTTTTATCAATGAATTAATTTTAATAACTATTAAAATGTGAAATTTTACTTTTTTTATTATTTTAATGTAGGAGGAGATGATTTGGAGGGCCCTTGATGAAGTGGAAGAAAAATGGGCCAAAATTGCATGGATCCACGAAGACCTATCCACAGTTGTTCCTGTTTAGAAAATTTAGTGCATCCAAATGGGCTCATATTTTGTGGGATGGTCCAAAATTCAATGTGATACATTTAATATTCAGGAATTGATGCCTCATTTTGCCTCTACAATTCCCATCTGAACTGATCTATCCAAGGAATCAAATCTACATAAAGTCAAATGCGGTGTTTTGTATTTTATCAATATCTTGTGTTGTATGTGTCCAAAGTTTTCCAAACATTTGGTGGAGATAGTCAATAGGTGGTAATAAAACTTTTTTTATTTTCTCCAAAGTGAGATAAGTCTTTCTGGAGGCCAAAACAAGTGGTACAAGTGGGTTGAATAAATTTGTGTTCCTTAAACCACCTTCCCACTTTGCCTATAAATTGGCACCTTGGGAACCCCATTTGGGAGTTCGAAATAGAGTCAAGGTGATGCCATTTTGGAGTCCCAAAGAGGTCTTTTAATAATCACTAGAAGTTCTGTAGGATAGTGGATGTTCTACTTCAGCATCTTATTCTTCCTCCCCTCCCATTGATTTCTAAACCCCTTGTGATCACCTGGGGAGAAACGTGATGTAAATCCCAAGCATCATGTTTGTACTATTTGAATGATATTTTTAATTATAGGTTTTTGTGTTGTTTTTCATCATAATATATTCTTATTTTATTGAGTTATGTACTGGTATGTCATGCTCAACTCATATGATCATGTTTGGGGGTAACCATTCATGTTATGTTTCACACACCGTTCAACACTTCCTTTTCCCCCTTTCAATTGCGGTGTTTGTGTGGTTGATATTGGTCAATTGAACTCACATAAGCACTATCAAGGTCATGTACATTTATTTCATGGTATCAAAATGAAATAACATAAAAACCTGGACAGCACATCGAGTTCTTCATGTGTTGGCTTGGTGATTTTCAGTTATGATGTCGAACACAAATCACCCAATCATCAGCGGTGTCCAGTGAATCATTGTGTGTTTTAGACTAAACCCTATGAGGTATCCTAGTATAAACTTAGTAACATTCTATTTCTAGGTTTTAAAACCCAGTGATTAAAATATCAAAACCCTATATCATGAAGTGATGAAGGATGAACATCATGAGAGTACCCCAGGTTGATCACGCTTAATTAATTCTATTAGTTTCTACTTTGTTTTATCGATTTAATTTTATATTTTCATCTAAAATAATCAAAAACCCATGTTTTATAAAATATAATCCCCCTTCTACTATCATAATCAAAAACCTCTTTTTAAATTAATGATTTAAGGCTCCGTCGAGAGATGACCTAAGGTTGCTACTATACTACAGAAATTCTAGTCAAAATTAAACAACTAATTTGATGCGCTCGACAATGCGATCAGGGGGTGGGGCTCTACAAGTCCGAATAACACTGCACAGAGGTTACCATCATGCCTTCGTGCGGTGGTGAAGAACTCCATGACTAGGACTTTATTCTTCACAAAGACTACCATCAATACTCTCTGCATTTGTGAATGGATCTGCAAGCAAGACCCATTCACGAATGTGGGAAGCTTTGATAAATAGTAACATTAGTTTATTTTTGGTCCATTTTTTCCACAATTCACTCCAAATTATCTATGATTTTCTCAATATTTCCCACAACACATTTCTTTGGCACCAAAAACCTCAAAGGGGTTCTTTGTAGTCTAGGGATTCTAAAAAGAATGGATTGAATGAGTGGTAGGAGAGATACATGAATTTATATTTAAATTCATGTGGACCTAACCAAAACATGGTTCATTAAGTCGTGTAATGGTTTATATTGGTCAAAGGGGATCTAAAAAACTTGGTGGCACAAATCTTGAACTCAAAAAAAAATTCCAAATGTTTTCTTCTCCCATTTTCATGTTTTACAAAAATGATGAAATAGACAATAAACCACATCATAATTTCCTTTTCCCTCATTAAAACTATGAGATAAAACCACTATAGTTTCTCCCTAAACCCATAATTTTTCAACCATGATATTGTGTATTCTAGTTTTTGGAAGAGACTCCATTAAAATAAATCTTCAAACCATAATTGAAAAATAATCATTTTAATTAAACCACATCATAGTAAAGATAATCAGTACATAGTTCTCTCACCGAAATTGCTAATATAAATTATTAATCCCTATTTCAGAACCATGACTACATTCCATAAATAGGACACAATGAATGAGTAACATATGAAAAAATGGTGTAATGATCACTAAACCATGACACAATTTCATCCAAATCTTAAATCTCATCTTAACTCCCATAAGGAACCTCATAAATCAGTCCCTTTTCCTCAAGAACCACCATACTCCCAAAGTGGGTGATAATGAATTTTTGGGCCTTTAAATTAGATACACATAAAATTATTCATATACTTGAGAATAAAAATATAACCTGATAATAAGAGATCATAAACCCATAAAATTTAACTACCACATGAGATACTACCCAAATAGTAATATCTCTATCTAAAATACTTAAACATGATATAAGAAGGAGGTTATAATGTCAACCACCTCATAAAAAAATCCAATATAAAATTTTATATAATAATAAAGGATAAAAAATACATGTATTGAATCTATATCTATAACTCTAGATCCTATTCATATTCCTTCAATATTCCATGCCTTAATAAGATACACAACCAAAAAATGAAACATACTCATAGAAACATCTACCGATGATCTTGGATCTCTAATTATCACTCTATGAAACTAAAATCCTTCCCAATATCCAACTCTTATTGATTAATGATATAATAATCATCACAAAGAAACTTCAAATCCATGATTCTTGGAAGAAATAAAAAATCCAATCAAATAGAATTAGAAGCACCAATTTGTACGCAACCTCACCAATCCACTCGAACACCTCAAAAGGATTTTTGAACCACAAATAAGTATTACCACCTCTATTGAACCTTCATTGCCTCTGATGAAAAGACACCTTTAAGAACACATAATCACCATAATTTAACTAAAATATTCTCCTACTATAATCCATATATGATTTTAGAAAATCCTAATAAATATTCATTCTCCCACAAGTCACTTATACTTTCTCCATTGTGATATTTAACAAATATCATCTAATGACCATCGAAAATTAATCCAACATATATGAAATCCACATATCATCCATATGATGCCTCGAACGGTTTCATGTAAATAGATGAGTGATAACTATTATTACAATTAATCTCAACCAAGGGTAAATTCTTCACTGGAGATCCTCTAAAATTGAGGACACATTCCAATAACATGTCCTCTAAAATCTCAAATATTCACTTCATATACCCTTTTGTATGAGGAAAAAATATCATACTAGGGAATAAGTGAGATCCAAAGGCACACCGTAAGAAATTCGACACTAAAAAAATAAATGTTATAGAATAAATATGATCACCCTCACAACTCAATGAAGTATAACAACCTCCTTTATATAAATACTCACTAATAAATCCACAGTAATTAACTCCCCATTTGCTAATAAATAATATTATTTCATTAACCAGTATAAAAAAATAAAAATTACATCAATTCCTCCCAAATTTTGAGTTACAATTATCATTAAATCCATGGATATATCATCTTAATTCCACTAAGTAAATTATGAGGGTTATAGAATACCAATTAAGACTCTATGGTTGACATTAATCAAATAAAAAATAAGTAATCTAGATAAAAACTCAGCCACCGACCTCTTTATATCAATCCACCAAAGCTAATACTTCAATGAATTCTGTATATTAGAAATGATATGATATATTATGGAGGGTATCTATAGAACTCATGTAGAATGTACTCTCATATATCTTATTTAATAGGTATAATTACATGAAAATAAAATTTATTTTCATTACCATATGTCCATCTATCAAGAAAATCTCAATAAATAATGTGATATTTCTATATTTTTATCTCAAGATATCCTACCTAAGATTCCCCTACCTTTTCAAATAAGGGAGAGTGAAAAATAATATGATATTTTAAAACTCAATAATAAAATATTCTATATCCAAATTCAAGGTTTCATGATACTTTATCATTATTCACTTATCTTATGCCTCATGATAAACATCACCATACATCCTCTTGCTCAATGCATTAGCTATCATGTTACCGCTCGCCAAATTATAAGATATCTCAAATTAGTAATACTAAAAGAACTCTTACCATGTCTGCTAATAAAATTTTTGGTATTACTGAGAAAATAAATAAATCAATACTTTTTTTTAACATAAAAAATTTCTCAATGATAAGATACAACATCTAAAATTCAAGGAAAATATTATCACATCAATATCAAGGCCAGTGATGGAATAATTATTATCATGAGGATCTAACTAACAAGACTCTTAATAGAACACATATTAGACATTAATCTAAACATGAATAAGGCTAAAATTATAACTATCAATAAACTTCAAACATTAATCCTTCTTTCGATAGGGGAAGGATAGGAGCCCTAATTATCTTCTCTTTTAGATACTGAAATTCCACATAAAACTAATATGTCTAAAAAAATACTAATTCTTATTTGTTTAAGTGGTTAAAGGTAATTTAATTAAAGATAAATAATAAAATAAAACCTCCTATAATAACCCACCATGTTTGGGAATGGATTTTAAGATCCCTTCCCCATGTTTTCCCGAGTCTTAGAGGTGTCATAAGGGAGTTCAGAAGTGTTTCAAAGGCTAGATGAGTTTTTGTCCATTCATAGGGTCACAGAATCATAGAGAACGACATGGTTATAAATATTTTGAAGATTTCTTGGAATCATTGGTGTGGGATATAATGTTTTCCCTGGGGAATTTTGATATCGATCATGGAGTTGGTTGTTTGGATATGGAGTTCAATAAGGTGAGTAAAATAGAATATATGGCTATTTTGGAAGTAAGTTTTGATAGTGTTCCCCCCTATGTGAGAAAAACAAGGTAAATAAACTAAGGAAACTATTTTGAGGAGGCTGGTTGGGAATTGCATCTTGTGAGCTACATTATCAGAAATATGAAGTGTAGAGACCGCTACACCATTTACCTTGTCATGGTGTTTTAAAATGAACAAGGATATCTTCCTTCATTGTGGGAGGATGTGCATGGAATGAAATGTGGTAGAGCTAAGAATAGAGAGGATCTATGGAAAAAACATGTATGGGGAAACCCTACACTATGGGATTTGATATAGTGGGTTGAAATGGCTTTGGTAATCCTATCATGTGGTATCCTAGGTTGTGTTAGATGTTATAAAAGTTTGATATTGTTTTTTTAAGAACATGAGAATTGTGGTGGGGGTAAACTAATTCAAAAGTGGAGGAATCCTATCTCCCTTTTGAAAATTCCTCAATAAATAGGATGTTCTGACTTTATTTGTTCAAATTTTTACGTTTTTTGTCAAACTATGGACAACCCCTATACATCTCACCACTCTCCAACCGTATCTCTTGAGATTTTAACCCTTTGTTTCAATAATATCAAAGTCTCATATCAAGATACTATCCTTCTTCCCCTTATCTTCATTATTCTTATTATTCTTCATTTTAGAAGTTTTTTTCAGTGAAGAAATACTATTTTGGGCTCAGATTCATGAAATTGTTGTTGGTGGTTGTTGTAAATAGGTTTTAGAGAGTCTTAATTTATTTTGGGGGTTGTTTACTTCAATATTAGTAGATCCTCAGTTGTTTTTTCTTGATTATAGAATGTTGAACTTTTAAAAGATGTATGGTGTCCATATTATACATTATCTATAGTGCATCAAGGAAATTAACATGATTTTTTTCCATTAGGTGGATGATAAAATATAATTAAAGAAGTTAATTAATATGAACTAATTAAATCGAAGGGTATGTGATGTATTTATGTGTATTTACTTGATTTTGTGATATTTATTATGAGATTATGACTATTTTCTACCCTTATTAAAAAAATATTGGTATTATTGAGCCTTGTGTGTGATGCGGCTATATCGTATTGTGACCCAATGTTGTGAATGATTGATTAAAATCGCATTCTATAAATGTTTAAACATTTATGTATGGATAACTAACTGATTGTGTGGGAAGCTATAAATTTTTTGAAAACACCCATAAAAGAGTTGATTTAATCTTGTTTAAGACCTATTTAAAATGGAAATTTATAGTAATTATGAGGGATAATGTTACTTATATGTGTGTTGGTGTGATTTTTGTGACTCTCTTGTGATTTCATGGTTTTTATAGAGATTTTATAATGATGGTGGAGACCAGTTACAATGTGGAATGTCTTGAGCCAGTGGGGTTACTATTTTCTTACATGGGTTATGTTGAGTGTTAGATGGTAGTGGATGGTTGATTATTATTGTGTCGTGAATGGTCTATGAAAGTTGTTTAGAATGGGTTGTGATGGTGGCTATTGTAATATTGTTGTGTTATTTTGTTCATATGGTTATAATATCACAATAATTATGGAATTCATTGAGAATTATGAATCTGGATTGTGGTGTAAGATGAAAATTAAATATAAATGGGATAGTAGATAAATTATATTCTATAAATATAGGGTTAATTAATGTGTATAAAATTGGGTGATGGCTATAGTGGTTTATCATTAAATTTAGATTAAATGGATTAACAAATGTAACTTGGTTACTGAATTGGTGAATTAGGAAGTTGGTCAAATTATAAATAGAAAGGGGAATCATGGAATTTATGTGTGGTTTATTTATGTGGTGAAGTTTCATTTAGAGGTGGAAGCAGTTGGTGGTAGATTTCATGAGATGTTGTGGTAGTGTTGTGGGTAAGGTAATTTTTGTTGATATGAAACCTTCGGTGGAGGAATTATGTGAGACTATATACCTTTATATTTTCATTTTATTTCTATATGCACCTCTCCCATGTCGAGTGGCACATATCGAAACCAAAATTTTTCGGGGGTGTTTTTTCTAATATCCTTATTGGTGAGGGAGAATATGGATGATTTGCCCCAATTCCCTGCACTTTCTTCAACAATAGTATGTGATGTAGGTACCCTGTTGGTGGTGAGTACCAAAAAATGATATGGTTGGTGGAAATAATAGGTGATGAGAGGATGTGATGTGTGGTGTGGGTCATGTGTAGTAGGAAGAGGACATTTGGTTGATAAACTTCATATTCATAATATCCTAATACTTTTATTATGTGGTTTTTATTGGATATGTTATGGGTTGGATGATTTCAATGAATTAGTATGTGATATGTGGATATGGACTGATGCCAATAATGGATGTTGGGCCCTGGAGTTAGATAGGGTAGGTCGGGTTGCAACCAAACCCACATTAAATGAGAACAGATATGAGATTTGAAGGGATGATTGAACAATATGTTTGAAGTTGGGGTATGAGAGAGAAAAATTAGTAGGGAAGTTTATGCATGGTTCCTTAACTATGTTAATTGATGATATTTTACTACATTGGTTTTTTTATTTGGAAAGTCATCCTTGGTGAGGTTAGGATGGTAATTTGACCTATTTAGGTACATGTTAGTTCTGTTGTTTTCTTACGGGTTCATTAGTATTATCTTCAAACATTTTCATGAGAGACCTTGGGGGTGATCATAATATGTATGCATGTTATACTCACCCTATATATATAAAAACTATTTCTGGTTTCCAAGAGGTATTTAGAGACTGATCTAGTCCTTACAAACTTAGAGGTTGGTGCTATTGTGGAGCCACTACATTATAACCTTCCCTTGGTAATATTTTATTTAAATAATTTTATTTGTATCACCTAAAATGAATTAAGTGATGGTTTAGTTTATTTTATATTATATGATTGATTTTCTTATCTTATCTATTACAAATTTTTAACATATACTGAGGGTTAATGTATCCCATTTGAGTGTTTTATACACTTAGTGCTAGTCACCAACTTGGTTCCTACTGGAAATGGGACTCAAGGGTCACTCTTTCTCTCCATAATTAGTCTAGGAGGGGTAACCATGGATGGGGGTCCTGAAAGAGTGGTATTATAGAGAGTTTGAATAGTATTATTAGGGTTAAGAACCTATAATTATTGCATTGGTAAATAGGTGTCACGACCCGTCCTCGGGGCCCATGCCGTGACTACCCCAAACCCGCCTTCCATAGGCCAGGGGATGGTGACTAGCACCAAGGCGTAAATCCCTGAAAAAGGGAAGGAATTGCCTTTGGAAAGTAAACCACAAACACCACAGAGCAAGCAGGAAGAAGTAAAAAATAAGTAAAAACTGAGTACAACAGTAAGTGTGGAAAGTAAGTGGGCCAGAATACAAACCCAAACTGAAAGTAAAGTACAACTGGAAAGGGAAAACAGCAACTGAAAAGTAAAGCCGCAACGTCGAGCTGCCCACTGGAAATCCCACCTGAAGGGTGGGTATAGAAAGCCTCCACTGCTCCTCGGGTCCAGCCGACCGCTCCGAGTATGTCCCGCCCAGTGGTCCACCTCCAGGTACCGTCCTGCTCCGCAAGCCTCCACCCCGATCAGCGTTGTCCGTCGTCTGTAACCAACACAGCGTAGTGCGGGAATAGCCCGTGAAGTGGTGAGTATAAGCTACTTAGTAGGGACCCCGAGACCCCTGAAGGTCTCCTAGAATCCACAAAGGATAATCCACAAAGGAAAGATACAATCACAAAGTAACATCCGACACTGCTTAGGTATATGCCCATACATATACCGAAGTCATCAATTCTCGCTCGGCTCCGAAATCCGAGCCTGAGTATAACCCAGTCCACATAGGAAAGCAAAACGTAAATCCACACAGGATAGCACAACACAATCCACAAAGGAAAGCAAAACAGGATTCAGCTCACACAGGATACTTCTTGAATGAGGATAGAGATGATTAGATATTGCCACTGATTCATCTAAGTCGTCGGACCCACAAAGGATCGATAGGTACTAACCCCCGCAATGACCCACAAAGGATCTGACCCACAATGGATCGATAGGTAACTAACCCCCGCAATGACCCACAAAGGATATGACCCACACCGGATCGATAGGTAACTAACCCCCGCAAAGACCCACACATGATCGGACCCACACAAGATCTGTAGGCGCTGGCCCACACAGGACCGCTGAGCGCTGACCCACACAGGATCGGACCCACAGAGGATCTGTAGCACTGACCCACGTAGGATCGCTGTGTGATGTAGTCATTGCCGTCGAATCCACTGAGGATCTCTGCACAGTCGTCGTCGTCGTCGCAGTCGCAGACGCAGCCAACTCTAGGGTTCCCGCACACAGCAAGCTCGTTCAAGAGGGTCCACTCCACGAGCCGAGAGGCTGATACATCAATTGACACATAGTCCAGAGTTGATGTATCCAAAAGTACCGTATCGTCAACAGGAACTCAACGTCGCAGACGGCGCGTCAATCGGACGCCCGGTCTGAGAGTTATTGGCTATTTCGTTCCAGGGGCCCGGTTGGTTTTTAAGGAAAAACCAACCCGAATATACTCCACCTGCATCCAAACCTCAGGAGGAGTATGCCGAAAGATCCGTCCCACTTAGAGGAATCCATAAAAGTCGACGTCACTTCAATCAGACGTCCGTAGTTCAAGATATGAGTGTTTCCGCTCCGAGAGCCCGGTTGGTTTCGTTTATGAACCAACCCGGCCGAACCCAAAGTATTCCGAAACCTTGAGTGTAATATACTGAAACGACCATCTCGATCCAAGGATCACATCTCCGTTGACGGTGCATCGATCAGAAGCCCGTAGCTCAAGTTATGAGAAAAAGACAAAAAAGGTCCGAAAACGGGGGGTATGGGCCCAGCCCGACCCGGCCCAACCCCCCCTCGGTCGGCCCGAACCGGATCGACCCGACCCGGGCTGGGTCCGACCCGGCCGGCGCGGCCCGGCCCAGCCTGGGCGCGACCCGGCCCGGCCGCCGGGGTGGGCTCGGCCAGTTACGGCCGAGCGGCGCGGGGGTGCGCTGCCCCCACGTGAAGGAAAGTCGCGGCCCCGCGTGGGGCCGCTCTCTGTCACCGGATGCGGTGCAAGGCCGCGTCCCTTCCTCCACGGTCTTGCACGGCAGCGGGACCGGCCAGGTCCGCCGCGCCTTCAGTCGCGACGGGTCTTCCCGGCGTCGCGCCGCCGGGGGTTTCCGCGGACCACCGGACGTGCTCCGGTGGTCCGATTTGCGCGCGGCCTTCGCCAGTGTTCGTCCTGGGACTCGTTCTTCAATAAAAGGCCTTCAAAAATTAACTTGCGGCCCCATTTGTTGTCGCCCGCCAATCCGCACATCAACTAAAAGTTGCAGAGGGTTGTCGGGCCGTGTTTGTTTGGCCTGCACCCTTCGTGTTAGGTGATAACAATTGGGAATAACAATCAACCCATGAAAAACATAACAAGGGACAATTTTAATAAATTAAAACTGAAATTTGATCTTGGCTCTTTGTTTTGGAAGAAACAACCATGGGAATAAATATTATTCTCAAATAAAACCCCTACCTCGCAGCTGTCGTCGGACGAGTGTTCTTCGCGGAATTGACCGTTGCGGAAGAAGAGGACCGTCACATCGCGGGAGGGCATCGCGTCATCGCGTAAGGGCGTCGCGTCGATGATCTCCGAGGTTTAAATAAAACACACGGATTTAATTTCACGAATTAAATCCGTGTTAAGGATAAAATCCACAAAAAAATTAATGATTTGAAATCTCCTACCTCAAGAAGTTGATCAAAGATTTGTCGCGGGGAAAGAACGTCGCGGAAGAAGCGTCGCGGAAGGAGAATCGTCGGCGTTCTTCATCGCCTTTGCGTTCTTCACGTTCTTAGTGTTCTTCACGTTCTTCACATTCTTCATGTTCTTCGCGTTCTTCGCGAAGAAGGATGAAGATCCTCTAGCTTCAGAGATTTCTCCAAATCCTCTAAACAAGGTACCCCTCAAAACACAAGTGTTGGTCTTATTTTTTAATCTCATGCCAACAATTGATTTCAAAGATAAGTAACAAACAAATTAATTCATAGAATTAATTGCAATGAACCAACCACCCAATTAATAGGGGCGTTAAGAATTTATAAATGCGTCAGTTGACTTTCATTAATGAGGAGTATTCGTGGGTGCGTTACTTAGGGGAAAAGAAACCGAGGGGCTCATGCGGGCCCCACCTCACAAATATCCTACCTAGAAGGTAGGATATTTTGGGTTCCACCCTATCCGCTTCAACTTATATTAAGCAGCTTTAAGTGGCTTAAAGTGGCTTTAAGTGAAATAAAATAAAGTTTTCGCACCAATTTATTTTATTTCTTAACGTAACCCCAAAAATTTAAAAACCACACCCAAGAAAACGCAACTCCGGAAGAGGTGTTTCTAAGAAAATATCGGCACTGCGATTCCATCGGTGCCCTTAGAATTCGATTCCGATCACCGGTTCAAAAGTTAGAAAAACCCACTCATTCGTTCACTGAACGTACCCAAGCCAAAACTTCGGAAAATGATTTTGGGCACACCGGGCCTCAGAATCAGGTGACGTCAGAAACTGCATTCTTGTAAAATTCCGAAATAAATTAAGAAAAAAATTTCCTTGAAATTTACCGGTCTTTACATCACTCCCACTTCAGGGATTTACGTCCCCGTAAAGATACATTATAAACTAGAGAAACAAAAGTGGGTACTGAGCACGCATCTGAGCCTCCCACTCCCAAGTGCTCTCCTGGAGGTTCCCATGCTGCCATCTGATGTGCACTAGAGAAATCGACCGTCCATATAGGACCCGCTCCTATCGATCCTCGATCTCCACCGAGACCTCCGCAAAAGTCGCCCCATCATCAACATCCAGCTCCCCATGGTCAATGATGTGCGTCGGGTCGTGCACGTATCTCCTCAGTTGAGATACGTGGAAGACGTCGTGCACCCGATGCAACTGAGGTGGTAGAGCCAGGCGATAAGCCACCTCGCCAATCCTGCTGAGGACCTGGAATGGTCCGATGAAGCGTGGAGACAACTTTACGCCTCGGCCAAATCTCCGCAAACCACGTCGAGGTGAGACACGCAAGAAAACGTGGTCGTCATCCTCGAACTATAGTGGCCTCCGCCTCATGTCAGCGTAAGACTTCTGTCGGCTCTGAGTTTTCCTCATCCACTCTTGGATGACCTGGACCTTCTCTGTCGTGGCCCAGACTATCTTTGGTCCCACAAGTGCTGACTCCACAGGATCTTTCCAGCACAAAGGAGATCTGCAAGGTCGGTCACACAACGCCTCGTATGGTGCCATCCGGATGGTGGATTGGTAGCTGTTGTTGTACGCGAACTCCACCAAGGGTAGGTGGTCTTCCCAGCTGCGACCAAAGTCGAGGACACATGCGTGAAGCATGTCCTCGAGAGTCTGAATGGTCCTCTCCATCTGACCATCTGTCTGAGGGTGAAAGGTGGTGCTCAGACGTAGCTGCGTCCCGAACACCCCCTGTAACCCCTTCCAAAGCTGGGAAGTGAAGCGAGAATCTTGATCGGAGACGATGGATGATGGCACACCGTGAAGTCGTACAATCTCTTGAACGTAGAGACGCCCCATGCTCTCTACTGAGGCCTTCTCTCTGATGGGTAAGAAGTGAGCTGACTTGGTGAGTCGGTCGACAATCACCCAAATGGAGTCGAGACCTCTGGAAGTGTGTGGAATTCCAGTCACGAAGTCCATGGATATTCCGTCCCACTTCCACTCTGGGACCTCCAAGGGCTGTACCAAGCCTGCTGGTACCTGATGCTCTGCCTTCACCTGTTGGCAGGTGAGCATCGAGAAACGAACTCTGCCACAGCCTTCTTCATGCCCGGCCACCAGTGCTATCGTCTGAGGCCCTGGTACATCTTCGCCACTCCAGGATGTACTGCCAAAGGGGAAGTGTGAAACTCTCTCAGCACCTCCTCCCGTAATGCAACTCCTACCAAGGTACGTCCTCTGAAAAGGATGTTGTGCTCTTCTCCAAAGAAGAAGCTATCAGGTGCCTATCCTGAGGATATATGTGCACGCTGCATCTCACAGTTAGCGTCCCCACGTTGTGCCTCTCTAACCCGATGCAGTAGTGGAGGAGTGACTATGAGTGACTGAAGTAAGGCTGCTTCATCCCTATCCATGAAGGATATCCACAAAGTGGCTAGCTGCTCTGTCGCCTCCTCGAGTAGCTGAATACCCGTCCTCCTGTTGAGAGCATCGACTACTACATTCCCCTTCCTAGGAGTATAGACTATCTCAAAGTAGTAGTCCTGGAGGAAATAGAGCCATCACCACTATCTCAGGTTCAGGTCCTTCTGAGAGAAGATGTACCTGAGACTCTGATGATTAGAAAAGACTGTAAAGTGCTCGCCCATCAGATAGAGTCTCCATGTCTTCAGAGCGAAGACCACTGCTGCTAACTCCAGGTCATGGGTAGAGTAGTTCTGCTCATGCGGCCTCAACTGACGTGATATATAAGCGATCACTGCCCGCTCCTGCATCAGGACACATCCGAGTCTGGTCCCTGATGCATCGCAGTAGACTACGTACCCTACTCCCTCCTTAGGCAACCTCAAGATCGGTGCGCTGGTCAATCTATGTCTCAACTCTTGAAAGCTCCGCTGACATCTGTCTGACCACACAAAGGGTTTCCCCTTCTTCGTAAGAGCTGAGAGTGGTTCAGCAACTCTGGAGAAGTCTGTCACAAACCTCTGATAGTATCCAGCTAGTCCCAAGAAACTCCGCACCTCCGTCACGCTCTTGGGTGGCTCCCAAGCTAGCACTGCCTCGATCTTCGCAGGATCCACTACAACTCCCACCTCAAAGATGACGTGCCCCAAGAAGTTGACCTCAAGTAACCAGAACTGACACTTCGAGAGCTTTCCATAAATCTGGTGCTCTCGGATTGTGTCCAGTACAACTTGCAAGTGATAGGCGTTCTCCTTCTCAGTCGTCGAGTATATCAAAATGTCGTCGATGAAGACTACGACAAATCTATTGTGGTATGGCTGAAAGATCATGTTCATGAGACCCATGAACACTGCCAGAGCATTGGTTACGCCGACTGACATAACCAAGAACTCATAGTGGCCATACCGACATCTGAAGGCCATCTTCTACACGTCCTTGTCCTGAACTCTGAGCTAATGATAGCCTGACTTGAGGTCTATCTTCGAGAACCACCGTGCTCCCTTGAGCTGATCGAAGAGGTCATCAATCCTTGGTAGCGGATACTTGTTCTTCACTGTCACCTAGTTCAGGTGACGATAGTCGACACAAAGTCGCGAGCTCTCATCCGCCTTCTTGGCGAACAATATCGGGGAATCCCAGGGTGAAACACTGGGTCGGATGAATCCCTTGCCCTGCAAGTCCTCCAACTATACTCGTAGCTCTCGAAGCTCGGCGGGAGCCATCCGATATGCTGGAGTAGATATTGGGGCTATCCCGGGGTACAGATCAATATAAAAGTCTACCTCTCTGTGAGGAGGTAGTCCTGGAACATCTTCGGGAAAGATGTCCGTATACTGATCCACCACTATAGGAAAACTAAGACTCTTCACGTCAACATCTCCTAGGATGATTCTAGCCAACTGATGAGTGATGGGATGTCCTCTCCTCTGCGGAAGTCCATCCTGTGCTGTGAAGGCTCCCTTCTCACCGGTGAAGGTGAACCTGCTCCCGTTGGTGCGTACACATCGCACCTTGCGCCTAATACAGTCAATCTGTGCATGGACTGTAGAAAACCAATCCATGCCCAAGATGACATCGTAAGGCATCGACGCCGCTACAAGAAGATCCCGGCCGAAGCTCTCGCCTCCTAGAGTAATCTCACACTGCCGGACCCAGTGCGTAATCATCGAGTATGCTCCCGTAGGAGTCTCTAGCCGTAAGGATCGAGCCAACGGCTCTGTCGGAATCTCTGAGATCCGAAAAAGGGCGGCGGCTATGAAAGAGTGACTCGCTCCTGTGTCTATAAGAACTGCAGCAAGGGTGGAATAGACATAGATAGTACCTTGAATCATCTTGGGTGCGCCGTGGTCGTAGGCCTCTACTACCTAGATCTGTGCCTGTCTCTACCCTCCAGCTCCCTGTGTTCGGGGTGGACCTCCTGGTGGTGGTGGTGATAGAGCCTCAAAGCATCTCCCACCTCCTGCTGCTCAGCCAGCTCCTCTGGCTCGTCTGCCTCCTCCCTACGGACCGCCACGGTCGACCCTCTTCCTCTGCCTGGGTGGCCCCTCAACCATCTACTGCTCCTCAGCACGATGGTTCGGGCAGTCACAAGCCATGTGGCCCTGTCCGCCGCATGTGTAGCACTGCCTGCCTCTCGAAAGACTGGCTCCACGCTGTGTGTCCCGCACTGCTGAGCTAGTGTCCTGAGGTCGTCTGCATGAGGGTCTGGTCTGCCTGGACCCCTGAGTCATCCATCGACTGCCTGCCGTAGAAGACTCTGCTACGTGTCGCCCCGTGGTAGGTCTCGCTGCTGATGTAGACTTAGAAAGAAATCTCTCGATCAAAAGGGCTCGCTCCAGTACTCCGGCCTGGGTCAGAATGCTGAGGGAGATCAGCGATGACCTGATCTCATGTCTCAAACCCTACTCAAAGGTTCGGGCCTGGAAGAACGGGTCCCGTACCATGTCTGTTGAGTAGCGCGAGAGATCGGTAAATCTCGCCGAGTACTGGGAGACCGTCAAGCTGCCCTGCCGCAGCTGAAGAAGCTCCTGGATTCACACCGCATGGAGGGTGGCCGGGACGAACTCTGAGTGGAAGAGGCCCTCAAATTCTGTCCAGAGAAGAGATTCATCATCATGCACCTAGAGCATCAAGCTCCACCATCGGCCCACTACTACGTGCAGTAGGCTCGCTGCGAGGATCACCATGAGGTTTGCTAGTGTACTCACTAACCAGAAAACTCGCACCACTTCCTCCAGCCAGTCCTCGGCTGCCTGGGGGTCCGTCTCCCCGTGGAACCTGGGCGGTCACTGGCATTGGAACTCATGCAGTGCACTGAGCCGACGTGCATCATCAGCGGCTGGTGCTGGAAGCATCAGTGGCTCGGCGGGTAAAGGTACCGCCGGTGCCTCAGCTGTCAAAGGGCCCTACACCGAGGCCTTGTTGCTCGGTGGGATGTCTTCACGCTCAACTCTCGGAACCCTAGATAGCTTCCGTCGTGGGGCCATCCTGAAAAGGAAACAGATGTGCCACGGTCAGAACAGTATACCTGGTGAGCTAACACAAAATAATCACAAGGAAAACTTGAAACACATACGCAATCAATGTTTTTGTGCATTAAGTCGGAAATCAGAAGTTAGGGTCCTCGTGTACGGATACGCCACCCGCCGCACCAACACTGGACTCCCTAGACTGATAACCACACCCAATACGCTAAACACTATTGTTCACATTGAAAAAGATCAGAGTCTGCGGTAGAACTGAACTCCTCGGATACCAATTTGTCACGGCCCGTCCTCGGGGTCGGTGCCGTGACTACACCAAGCCCGCCTTCCATAGGCCAGGGGCTGGTGACTAGCACCAAGAAGTAAATCCCGGATAAAGGGAAGGAATTTCCATTGGAAAGTAAACCACAAACACCACAGAGCAAGCAGGCAGAAGTAAACAATAAGTAAAAACTGAGTACAACAGTAAGTGAGGAAAGTAAGTGGGCCAGAATACAAACCCAAACTGAAAGTAAAGTACAACCGGAAAGGGAAAACAGCAACTAAAAAGTAAAGCCGCAACGTCGAGCTGCCCACTGGAAATCCCACCTGAAGGGTGGGTACAAAAAGCCTCCACTTATCCTCGGGTCCAGCCGACTGCTCCGAGTACGTCCCGCCCAGTGGTCCACCTCCAGGTACCATCCTGCTCCACAAGCCTCCACCCCGATCAGCGCTGTCCGTCGTCTGCAACCAACACATTGTAGTGTGGGCATAGCCCGTGTAGGGGTGAGTATAAGCTACTCAGTAGGGACCCCGAGACCCCCGAAGGTCTCCCAGAATCCACAAAGGATAATCCACAAAGGAAAGATGAAATCACGAAGTAACATCCGACACTGCTTAGGTATATGCCCATACATATACCTAAGTCATCAATTCTCGTTCGACTCCAACATCCGAGCCCGAGTACAACCCATTCCACACAGGAAAGAAAAACGTAAATCCACACAGGATAACACAACACAATCCACAAAGGAAAGCAAAACAGGATTCAGCTCACACAGGATACTTCTTGAATGACGATAGAGATGATCAGATATTGTCACTGATTCATCTAAGCCGTCAGACCCACAAAGGATCGGTAGGTACTAACCCCTGAAATGACCAACAAAGGACTTCACCCACAAAGGATTGATAGGTAACTAACCCCCGCAATGACCCACAAAGGATCTGACCCACACAGGATCGATAGGTAACTAACCCCCGCAAAGACCCACACAGGATCGGACCCACACAGGATCTGTAGGCGCTGGCCCACACAGGACCGCTGAGCGCTGACCCACACAGGATCGGACCCACACAGGATCTGTAGCACTGACCCATGTAGGATCGCTGAGTGTTGTAGTTTTCACCGTCGAATCCACTGAGGATCTCTGCACAGTCGTCATCGTCGTCGCAGTCGCAGACGCAGCCAGCTCTAGGGTTCCCGCACACAGCAAGCTCGTTCAGGAGGGTCTGCTCCACGAGCCGAGAGGCTGATACATCAACTGACACATATTCCAGAGTTGATGTATCCAAAAGTTTAGTATCGTCAACATGAACTCAACGTCGCAGACGGCGCATCAATTAGACGCCCGGTCTGAGAGTTATTTGCTTTTTCGTTCCAGGGGCCCGGTTGGTTTTTAAGGAAAAACCAACCCGACCGTACTCCACCTGTGTTCAAAATTCGGGCAGAGTATTCAAAAAGATCCTTCCCACTTATAGGAATCCAACAAAGTCGATGGCACGTCAATCAGATGTTCGTAGTTCAAGATATGAGTGTTTCCGCTCCGAGGGCCCGGTTGGTTTCGTGTACGAACCAACCCGGCCGAACCCAAAGTATTCCAAAACCTTGAGTGTAATATACCAAAACGACTGTCTTGATCCAAGGATCACATCGCCACTGACGCTGTGTCAATCAGAGGCCCGTAGCTCAAGTTATGAGCAAAACACCAAAAAGGTCTGAAAACAGGGGTATGGGCCCGGACCGACCCGGCCCAACCCCCCCTGGGTCGGCCCGAACGGGGTCGACCCGACCCGGGTCCGGGTCCAACCCGGCCGGCGCGGCCCGGCCCGGTTTGGGTGGCCTGGCCCGACCTGGGTGAGACCCGGCCCAGCCGCCGGGGTTGGCTCAGCCAGTTACGGCCGAGCGGCACGGGGGTGCGCTGCCCCTGCGTGAAGGAAAGTCGCGGCCCTACGTGTGGCCGCTCTGTGTCACCGGACGCGGCACAAGGCTACGTCCCTTCCTCCGCAGTCCCGCGCGGCCATGGGATCGGCCAGTTCCGCCGCGGCGGGTCTTCCCGGTGGCACGCCGGGCGCCGTCGTGCCGGCGTGGCGCGCCGGCAGGGGTTTCCGCGGACCACCGGACGCGCTCCAGTGGTCCGATTTGCGCACGGTCTTCGCCAGTGTTCAACCCGGGACTCGTTCTTCACTGCAAAGTCTTCAAAAATTAACTTGTGGCCCCTTTTTTCGTCATCCGCCAATCCGCGCATCAACGAAAAACTGCAGAGGGTTGTCGGGCCGTGTTTGTTTGGCCCGCACGCTCCGTGTTAGGTGATAACAATTGGGAATAACAATCAACCCATGAAAAACATAACAAGGGACAATTTTAATAAATTAAAATTGAAATTTGATCTGGGATCTTTGTTTTGGAAGAAACAACCATGGGAATAAATATGATTCTCAAATAAAACCCCTACCTCGCAGTTGTCGTCGGACGAGAGTTCTTCGCGGAATTGACCGTCGCGGAAGAAGAGGATCGTCGCGTCGCGGGAGGGCGTCGCGTCGTCGCGGAAGGGCGCCGCATTGACGATCTCCGAGGTTTAAAGAAAACACATGGATTTAATTTCATGAATTAAATCCATGTTAAGGATAAAATCCACAAAGGAATTAAAGATTTGAAATCTCCTACCTCAAGCAGTTGATCGATGATTTGTCGCGGGGAAAGAACGTCGCGGAAGAAGCGTCGCGAAAGGAGAATCGTCGGCGTTCTTCGTCACCTTTGCGTTCTTCGTGTTCTTCGTGTTCTTTGCATTCTTCGCGTTCTTCGCGAAGAAGGATGAAGATCCTCTAGCTTCAGAGATTTCTCCAAATCCTCTAAACAAGGTACCCCTCAAAAGACAAGTGTTAGTCTTATTTTTTAATCACATGCCAACAATTGATTTCAAAGATAATTAACGAACAAATTAATTCATAGAATTAATTGCAACGAACCAACCACCCAATTAATAGGGGCGTTAAGAATTTAGAAACGTGTCAGTTGAATTTCATTAATAATGAGTTTTTGCGGGTGCATTACTTAGGGGAAAAGAAATGGAGGGGCTCGTGTGGGCCCCACCTCACAAATATCCTACCTAGAGGGTAGGATATTTTGGGTTCCACCATATCCGCTTCAACATAGATTAAGCATCTTTAAGTGGCTTAAAGTGGCTTTAAGTGAAATAAAATAAAGTTGTCGCACTACTTTATTTTATTTCTTAACTTAACCCCAAAAATTTAAAAACCACACCCGAGCAAACGCAACTCCGGAAGAGGTGTTTCTAAGAAAATACTGGTGCTGCGATTCCATTGGTGCCCTCGGAATTCAATTCCGAGCACCGGTTAAAAATTTAGAAAAACCCACTCGTTCGTTCACTGAACGTACCCGAGCCAAAACTTCGGAAAATGATTCCGGGCACACCGGGCCTCGGAATCAGGTGCCGTCAGAAACTGCATTCTTGTAAAATTCCGAAGAAAATTAAGAAAAAAAATTCCTTGAAATTTACGGGTCTTTACAATATTATAATGGTATCAGATGATATTTTTGTGTGACATAAGCCAAGGTGACCGACTAGGGCATGGGAATTTAGGTCCCCCTGTGACTTGATGAAAGGACTCTGAGTCTACTGAAGGGCCAAATTCAGTGTTTCTACTTTTATGGTAGATACCTAGGAGAGGTTTATATATCATTATTTTTTATGCCCATGATTGAATAGGTTGATGTTAGGAAATTACAATAAACATTAATAAATGAATCTAAATAAAATCCATGCTACTAGGAATAAGTTATTCAATGTGATTTATTGAATATATGTCTATTGGTTGTTATTTATGTTCTATTTTGGGAGTAGAGGTTAAATATACATATACTTGGTTGAGAGGTGATGGAGCTAGTAGGGTTTATCCCTTATATGGTTTTCATCCTCATAAACCCTAATTGAAACATGGCTATGGAGGTCCTTAGCAGTGAGGGAGAGGATGTGGGAATATAAATATGAATTCTATATAGGTTCGAGTGCTGGAGGTGATAGAGGTTGTTCCATTTATGATCAGTTTATTATTAACCTTATTTTTTCATTGTTTGACTCTGAATATTTTCTATCCTTTGTTGTATCTACTTTAGTCAATGCATTAGGGTTGAAGTTAGAGAGACTTATAAGGCCCTTGGTGTTATTGACACTAGTTAGAGGTTAGTCTATATTGTTAGATGTGTGTTGGAAGTGTAAATTGATTATGGGGAAGAATAAATCCATGGGTGATTCATTCCAATTGAATATACATCCATACGATGTCATCCTTTTAATGGATTGGTTGTATATCATACATGTAGTTATTGACTGCTTATAGAAGAGAGTCATGTTTTCTAGTGTGGAAGGAAAGTGAGTAGTGTTCATTGCTGAGAAGAGTTATGATATGGGAAGAAATCATACAGAGCCTCTCCTATATTAGTTGGTGGATTTTTTAGTGTAAGATTAGGTTGTGGAGGCTCCCAGATACCTTTAACAGTTCCTAAATGTATTTCTAGATGACATTTTGACACTAATCCATCAATGAAATTTTGAGTTTGGGATAAACTTATAATTGAGAACATGAACAATCTTAGTGCATCTATATAGCATAGAGCCCATGGTGTTTTTTGAGTTGAGAGTTTATATTTATGACTTAAAATACAGGGTCTTTATCCAAACCAATGTATCACCTTGGGGTGACCCAATGTTTTTATCCAAAAAAATTGGTGGTATTCCAAGTTTGTGTGTGGAGTAATGAAGTTTAAACTAGGTGGAAATGAATAATCGTTATCCTCTTCTGAGTATAGATGGATTTTTCCAGCTAAAATGTACTAGTTGGTTTTCAAAGGATGATTTTTAGTCAAGATATCACAAAATGAGAAATAAAGAAAAGTATATCTCAAAGAATACCTTCTGGTGATGGTATGAACACTTTGAGTTTACAGTTATGTCATTTGGTGTCATGAAAAAATTAACGATGTTCATGGGGCTCATGTAATTTATATTCCATGAGTTTTTAGATTGTTTTTTGGTCATGTTCATCAAAAAAATTCTCATATACTTGAAGTTGAAGGAGGATCATTTTGAGGACCTTATAGATGTCCTATAGGTTCTTTGACACCATAATCTCTATGGGAAACTATCTAAGTATAGGTTTTGGATAAAATAGGAGTACTTTAATAGAAATGTGGTGTTCATTAGGGTATGACCATAGACTCATTGAAGATTAAAGAAATTTTCTCTTTGTAATCACCCAAGAACATGGAATAAGTTCAAAGTTTCCATGTTCTTTCAAGTTATTACCAGAGGTTTGTCTCCAAATTCTCTCATATTTAATCCATGTTAATGGATCTAACCAAGAAGGACCAAGACTTCATCTAGATTGATTACTGTTAGATAGCCTTTGAATACCTAAAAGAGAGGCAGATTAGTTCCCTAGTGCTTCATTGGTTGGATTATGGGGTGATGTTCATAGTATTTTGTCATACTTCTCATCTAGGTTTGGGATACGTATTGATGTAGTGGAGGGTAGTGATCACTTATAGGTATAAGAAGATTCATCCCCAAGAGAATAATTATTCCATATATAACCTGGAGTTGGAAACAGTAGAGTTTTTCCTAAAACTATGGTCACATTACCTCACTGGTGATCACTTTATGATATTCATGAATAATAATATTCTAGGGTATGTTCTCACTCATAGGGATATGAATTTACATAAGTGAAGGTGGATGGAGTTTATTTAGGATTTTAATTTTGATAACTACTACACCCCATTGAAGGTGAATTTTTCAAATAATGCACTGAGTATGAAATTGTAGGGAGATGTTATTTGAGAGTTTGAGGATTTTTAGAAGGTGATGGAGGAATTACCAGCTCTGTATCTTAGAGAATGGGATACTAGTTTTGTAGGGTTATTATGCCATGTGATAGTGGAATATTCCAAGTTTCTTTAGGTAATGTAGTATCATTGGGAAGACTTAAAGGTGGAAATGATGTGAGACCATTTTGGCCATGGTTATGCTCTAGAGGGGTAGTCCATGGATGGTTAAAAATAGATGTTATTGCGGGGGAGGATTTTTGTTTCATTGGCCATACATGAGGGAGTTCTCAGTGAATTTCATAGATCACCCTTAGTGGTGTATCCAGGTGTTTCTAAGATATAACATGGTTTGAGGAGGCATTTTTTGATGTCTTTAGATGAATCAGTCTGTGGTAGAGTACATGGAATAATGTGTGGCCTTCTAGAATGTGAAATCAGAGGACTTTGTGCATCAGCAATGGTGCCTCTTGCCAAGAGAAATGAACTTTGTGCATCAGCAGGCATCCACATGGTCGATAAAAATCAGAAGTATCATGGGATTCCCACGGTGATTGGCCGGTCCAAAAAAAGAAATCTTTGCTTATTTGGAGGATATGATTTAGATAAAAATTCAAGGATGGACCCAAATAAGCATATCCAAAGCTGGAAAAGAAACCCTTATTAAATCTGTCATCCATTCTATCCCCATCTATTTTATGTCATTGTTTAAGCTCCCGAAGACCATCATCAATTAGATCCATTCACATACTTCCCACTTCTGGTGGGGAAAAAATGATGGAATGAATAGACCCCACTGGATGGCCTAGGAGAAACTCTACAAACCCAAGTCCGAGGGAGGGATGTGACTCTGGAATCTTCGTCGCTTCAATGACGCACTGTTGGCCAAGAAAGGATGTCACCTCATTAATCTCCCATCTTCTCTCTGTGTGTGGGTACTTCGAGGTAAATACTTTCCGAACACGGATTCCCATGGTTCCTCTCTTGGCCCTCGACCTATCTTCCTCTGGAGAAGCATTTGGGGGGCCCGTAATCTCCTAGAAAAAGGGTTGGGCTGGAGGATTGGGAATGGCTCATTTGTCAACATCTGGACTGATCCCTGGCTTCTCGATAAGGATGGTATAAGGGATATATCCCCCACCCAACCAGATCTTACAGATTCCACCGCAACTCCCTCCTTTCAAACCAGGGCCCGGGGTGGTGTTTGGAAAAGATCCATGGATGGTTTAACAAAAGAGATCAAAGAATAATCCTGAGCATCCTCTGGGTCCCCAATGAAAGCCCCGACCATCTTTTATGAACCAATGAAATTTCAGGAGAATACACGGTGAGATCTGGGTACAGATTGGCTCTTGGCATACACGCTTTCGACCGGGAGGAGGGACCATAGAAATTGCTTTGGAAGCTCAACGTCCCCCCAAAAATACGCCAATTTTGGTGGCAGGTGTGCATGGGCACTCTCCCTACCATGAGCTTTCTCCATTACCGACATATGGCCAGTGTTGATTCCTTCCCTTTCTGCCTGAACAGTCTAGAATCTCTTTTACATGCCATCATTCACTGCCTAGGAGCTAAGGAAATTTGGAATTTATGGGGCCCGGTTTCAAATGCTTCTATGGACATTGCCTCTGACCTCCCCGATCTTCTGATGTGTTGGTGTCCCTCTCTTTCATCGGTTAAGGTTGGTTCTCTTTTCACCTTGTCCTGGATCATCTGGGTTCGGCGTAATGATTTTGTTTTTCACCACGTTCATAAACCTCCTGAACTCTGGATTGAACGGACCATCTCATGGATTTAGGGCTGGAAGGATCACAAAGAACACTCTATGCGAGGTGTAACTGTAACATCCTAGGTAAATAAAGAATAAAACATTTTCATATTTATTAATATTTATGAATTAAATATTAATTTTACTTTAAATGGGTTGCTATATTTGATAGCGTACCCGATACGCAACAAAGAGTTTCTTTGAAATCTTACGTTGCACACTAGTAATAAAATAATATTATTTTAAATGGTAGTTAACACGTAGCCATTGTATTGGAAGGAATGAATATAAATAACTAAAATAATATTATATATGTTTGTTAGATGTTTTTACATTTATCCAATAAAGGATAAAGGCTTAAAATACGAAAAGAATTCAATTTTAGGCATATATACTCTAATATTCACTAAAAGGTCAAACTATCACCTTTTGATGGAGAACCCTCTTTAAATATAGTCTTGGTCACTCTTATACATTCTATTGGACCAAATAAAATTATTCTTTAGAATCGGGATATCAAAATTTACTTTGTGTAAATTTTTGGTATTTTTCCGATAAAGTTCATTTTTTAATGAATAGTGAAAATGTTGTATTTTAATTCAAAACCTATTTTTAATATAATTTATTTATATGATTATATTATCTTTTGAATGGGTTTTAAAGTTAAATTAGAATATATTTTAACCATTTAATCCAATAGTGGTCATTGGAATTAATTTCACTTTGAAATTGGACTTAAACTAGTGTCAATCTTTTGATATATATTATTTCATAAAAACACGCTATTTGTTCTGACAGTGGGAATTAATTATTAAATTAATTAATGTAACTTATATGTTTTGAATTTTTTAAAATAGAAATCATTTTTGAATTCTGAATATCAAATATATCTTAGGGTGATGTTTTGGTATTTTTCTGAAAAACTTAAATTTTTAATGAATAGTGAAACCACTAAGTGGTACTTAAAAAACTGATTTTTCGTTTAAATGAAAATTTACCACCTCTATGTTTTTAATTTCAAAAATCTGACATACATGGTTTTCATTAAGGAGTAAAATTTGGTTCAATGGGATTAAAATAATTTTTTGGTGAATAGTAACTTTTAAGTTTTTAATCGCGATTAGAGGTAATTAGTGTAATTTAAGGTAAAAATAATGTTTTAATAATATGAAATGACCTTGACACATGTCCTAACCTTATTGGATGTGTTATGGCCAACCAAGAAAACCCATGGGTCTGCTAGGGGACCCCATGGAGCCACTTTGGTAGGAAAAATGACATTAATAACTTTTTATTTAATGTTAAACTAAAAATGTCACAAACATGTGTTGTTTTACTAAAACTATTTTTACATAGGGTTATAAAAGTTATATTTTTGACTATAATTATTAATTAGAAATCTAAAAAGATTTCATAAATCATTATATTTTTTTTATAATTTTTAGACATTAAATAAATTAAGTTATTTATGACACCATGATGATGCAGTGATTACCTCATTATTTAACAATTTAAATAAAATGAAAAGATAATGTAAAATATAAGACCTACACTTGTCAAAAACCTATTGGATGGGTTTATTTAGGACTATTATCACCTTATCCTCGAAAGATATAATTTTGGGACCTTTAAAATCCGAAAATAATTTTATAATAAAGTAACCTTTTATAACTTTCCAAGAGTGCCCCTCCTCTCCTCTTATAAAAGATCCCCACCTCTACCACCTTAACCACACCTCTCTAGCATTTGGCTCGGCCAACCCCTGCCAATTTTGTCTCTCAACATCCCTCTCTTACTCCTAGAAGCCTCACTTTGGGAAGCAGTCTTCCCAAGGGAGCCTTTGAGCTCAAATCAAAAAGAGTTACCCGATTTAAAGGTAGTGTCTTCTCTTGTGTTATTATGTTTTATTTTGCTTCTCCAACCCTCTAAACTCTTTATATTACTTTCTTTTGTAACAAAAACATTATCTTCAATATACTAGGATGTTTTTATGTTAAGGATTCGAGCTACACTTACACACACCTTCGCCTAATGGTTAAAAAACATAATATTTCTCTGGATGGCGAATTTCTGCCTCAGGAAACGATGATTGTTCAATATTATTTTAACACCCTTCATGGTGGAAATTAAGATGTCACTCTATTTATATATGATATATATTATGTTTATGTTTTCCTTATGCTTATTTATTTTTCATTTGTGGAGTACCTTTATGGTTTCCATTGTGGATAACACGATAATTTCATTTTAGGAAGTGCGAACTACCGCCCCCTCAAAGTGATTTGATTCGTTAATGCCATATGTGGGACGTATAAAGGATGGAGTTAATGTAATTATATATGTTGTTATACTATAATTATAATATACCCTTATATCATTATTATTTCACTCCATTAAATACGAAATATAAATGAAAGTAGCGCTCATGCCTACGTACGACTTACCGTCTCCATGAACAGTGCATTTCATTTTTTACCTCTAAATGTTATGTACTATTATAAATACATGTATATGATGGATATATATGAAATATATGATATCCAAATCATGAATATCATTCTGTATATAATTAACCTTTGACCACATAAACAACATGTAATTGTAAGAAGTCCATTTTTGACTTAGGTACCAAATATCGACAAAACGAACTTTATTAAATTAAATGATTACATAATGTTTATAACATGGAAATAAGTTATATTAAAGGAATAATATACTTGAAAAAGGTTCTTAAGCAAGTAGAAATTAACTTTAGTTTATTATTCAGGAGATTAAAGAGCAATCGAGTCACGTCAGACACGAGGTAAGGGACATCGTCTCAATCTCCTTTCATTGAGGCATATTTTGTTTTATACACAACTTTCTTTTATACGGTGTATAAAACCATTTGAATTTTACGTTTATTCAAAAGGAATATTTTTATATGAAGCGTTTACTAAATGAAAAAAGGGAATGTTCTTTTTTTTCGTACGTATGCGGCGACAACGACTTCTCCGCCGCCGTGACCATTATTTGAGTTTCGGCTTCCTCTACAAGCCATAAATTTTTTTGAATGAAAAATAAATACCATGTTTTACTTTTCTTTTATTTTCGTATTGAAAATGGTTTTCATAAATTTTTTATATCAATGGGTTGTATTGATATCTTGTGATTGAAAAGTGGAAATGTTATGTTTCCTTTATGCATGTTTTATGTGGTATGATTATGTTATGGTTCTTGGGCATTGTTATAAAGACTAGTGGTTCTGTGATAAACTAAGGGCGGTGAGCCCGATATAGCTCTCCAATTCATTGGGTAACGCAAAGGAGTTAAACGTTAAGGGTTCTCTGAATATATTTAGGGAATATACTGTGATGGGTATTCCAAATGTAACCATGAGGGTTACTCCCTACGTAAGAATGTTAGGAATGCCTCAAGTTACCTTTATGTCTTATTATTTCTATGATTTATTCATGATTTGATGAGGTATGTGATTATGTTTTATGAGTAAAGTATGATTCCATGCATGGACTAATGATTTCATTTCGTACTTTTATATCTCTTACTGAGCTTTTTATGCTCATCCCAAGTTTAGGAAATGTTTTTCACAGGTCAAGGGAAAGGTACATGATGTGATGATAGTGTCAAGGAAGTGTCAAGAAAGCATCCATGTTTTATTTTAAATATGATTCCGTTGATGGGAAAATGAGTACTATCTAACCACTTTGTTTAAATGTGGAATGTAATGCATGTTTTATGATCTAATTCTCTAAAACTCTAAACCTGAAAAGATCCTCAACGTGTATTCTTGAAGTAACTCAATATTAAGTATTGTTTAAGGCTGGGGCCTTATAGTTGGTATTAGAGGTCAGTTTAGATAACTTTAGGAGTTAGAATTCTATTAAATGATTATCCAAAAATATTTTTATTTATGGTCAAATTTAAGTGATATAGCCTTTGAAGATTACCATGTTGCTTCATGTAAGACATGTTTGTTCATAATGGTTTTCCGCAGAGGAAACAGGGAAGCAATGCTAGGAAGGAATACAGAAGGAAATGACCTTCCGAATCAGCATCCTGAGATGGTCGGAATTGGAACTGAACAGTTTGTTGTAGTAATGGCACAATTGACTCAAGAAATAAATGATGGGAGTATCCATGCACAAGATCAGCCAGATCAACTGCAGAGGAACATGTCAGTGGTGGAACATTTCATGAGGCAACATCCTCCATCATTCAGGGGATCATCTTACCCTATGATAGCTAAAGGGTGGATTAAAGCACTGGAATATATTTTTTATTTCATGGGGTGTTCAGACAATCAAAATGTTAGTCTTTCTATTTACCGTTTGGAAGGTGAAGCAGATCAGTGGTGGTCGATGGTTAAAAATACCAGGGACGCTGATGCAATTGATGCTCTCGACTGGGATGAATTCAAAGGTATGTTTCTTGATAAGTATTTTCCTAAGGCTGTTCGACTTAGGATGGAAAAACAATTTCTGGAATTGAGGCAAGAGGAAGAGTCAATGGATACTTATGAAGAAAGGTTCACTCCATTGGCAAGTTATGCTCCAAATTTTATCCAAGACCGTGATAGTAAAATCAACCGTTTTTACTCAGGACTAAAGCCAAAATATCGAAGGGCTTTAGCTTCTCACGAGTTAAAGAGTTGTGAAAATCTTGTTCGATGTGCTGAGAAGGTGGAAATGGAGTTTGCTGATGATCAAGTGTTCTATAACAACCAGTAGAAGAAGAGACTGAGGTGGAAGGAGAAAGGAAAGAATTCTTCAAAAAGGTCTGACGGTAAGAAAACTAAGTTTCTAGTTTGTGATAAATGTGGTAAAAGGCATGCTGGGGAATGTCTTTTGAATTCTGGAAAGTGCTATCGATGCCATAATATGGGACATAAGGCTCGTGATTGCACTAAAAAAGATCAGGGTGATGGTAAGACCAAATTTGATTTACATTTAATGAAATGTTTTAAGTGCAATGAGATGGGTCACTATGAAAATAAGTGTCCGACAAAGATCTCGAGTGATGGGAAGCAGTTAGACTACAAGTAGAAAGGGGTGGTGAAATCATTTTCAACTACTTCAGCAGATGTCGGGCCATCAAATGAAGTTGTATCAGGTACTTTGTTTGTTTTTTTCAGATTATTCCAGTGTGTTGTTTGATTTGGGGTCTACACATTCTTTCATCTCTGAAAACATTTCTAGTAAAATGGGAATATCATCTCAAGAAATGACTCATGAACTTGTGGTAAAAACACCTGGGGGATATGTTGAGGCAAAAAGAATTTATAATAATCTTCCTATCCTTATCCGTCGAAAGAACCTACATGCAAACCTTATTGTTTTACCTCTAGTAGAGTTTGATGTTATCCTGGGTATGGATTGGCTCTCTATTTACCATGCTAAGATTGACTATAGAGCTAGAGAAGTTTCTTTTAAGGAATAATTTTAGTTTGTGTATAAGAATAAACCCTTACTGTTGATAACATATCAAGAGGCCGAGAAACTTGTAAAAGATGGAAATGAATGTTACCTTACACATATCGTTGAAAAAAAGGGAACTTTTCAGATTAATGATGTGCCAGTGGTAAATGTGTATCCTGATGTTTTTCCTGATGAGTTGCCTAGAATAATACCAGATTGGGAAGTTGAATTTACTGTTGTCTTTGTTCCTGATGCTAAGACCATTTGAAAACCCCCTTATCGAATGGATCAAACTGAACTTTTAGAGTTGAAGGAGAAATTGCAAGATTTATTAGATAAAGGTTTCATTCGACCTAGAAAATCATCATGGGGTGCTCCTATTTTATTTGTTAAAAAGAAAGATGGTTCTCTGAGACTTTTCATTGATTATAGAGCCTTGAATAATATCACTGTTATGAACAAGTATCCTTTGCCTCATATCAATGATTTGTTTGATCAGCTCCAGGGAGCTCAGTTTTTTTCAAAGATTGACCTGAGATCGGGGTACCATCAGTTGAAGGTAAAAGAATAAGATATTCTGAAGACCGCATTTCAAACAAGATATAGCAATTATGAATTTGTATTAATGCCTTTTGGGCTAACCAATCCACCTGCTGTATTCATGGACCTTATGAATAGAATTTTCCATGAGTTCTTGGATAAGTTTGTGGTTGTTTTCATTTATGATATTTTGGTGTTTTCTAAAAGTATATAGAAGCATGAAAGACATTTAAGGGTTATTTTTCAAACCATAAAAGAAAAGAAATTGTATGGGAAATTCAGCAAGTGTTAGTTTTGGTTGTAAAAAATTTCTTTCCTTGGTCACATTGTTTCTAAAGATGGGATAACTGTTGATCCTGCAAAAACAAAGGTTGTTGAAGAATGGCCAAGACCCACAAATGTAACTGAGATTTGTATCTTCCTTGGTTTGGCAGGCTATTACCGAAGGTTTTTTAGAAAGTTTTCACGGTTATCTAGTCCAATTACTAAGCTAACTCGGGAGGGTTTTAAGATTATCTGGAAAAAAGAATGTGATGATTGTTTTCAAGAAATGAAAAGAAGATTGGTGAATGCTCTAGTTTTGGCACTACCTTCCAGGAATGGTGAGTTTGTTATCTACAGTGATGCTTCATTGAATGGAATTGGTTGCGTCTTAATGCAGAATGATTAGTTAATTGCTTATTCTTCACGACAGTTGAAAACTCAGGAGGTAAATTACCCTACACATGATTTTGAATTAGCTGCTGTTGTTTTCTCTTTAAAAATTTGGAGGCATCATTTGTATGGATTGAAGTGTGAAATATATATCGATCACAAAAGTTTAATGTATATATTCACTCAGAAATAATTGAACATGAGACAGAGGAGATGGATAGAATTAATCAAGGATTATGATTGTACAATTCATTACCATCCGGGAAAAGAAAATAAAGTTTCTGATGCTTTGAGTCGAAAAAGTAATGCTTCATTAACAATGTTGCATTTGGAACGTGATCCTTTGGTTAAGGATTTGATGAACTTTGGCACAGAAGTTGTTGGTGCAGGAAGTTCTTCTGTTTTGTTTCAGGTATCAGTGAGATCATCTCTATCAGACAGAATTAAGCAAGCACAAGAGCATGACAGCGAGTTACAGAAAAAGGTAGAGCTAGTTCAGAAGGGTGATATTCCTGAACTCAACATTGATAATGATTGTGTTTTGAGATTTGGGAAGAGATTGTGTGTGACTTATGATTCATAGTTGAAGAGAGAGTTGTTATGTGAATCTCATAGTTCTCCGTTTTTAGTTCATCCAGGCAGTACTAAGATGTATAGAGATCTTCGGGAGTATTACTCGTGGGATGGAATGAAAAGAGATATTGCTGATTTTACTGTGAAGTGTTTGACTTGTCAACAGGTAAAAGCAGAGCGTTAGTTACTGAAAGGGATGCTTCAGCCTTTACCAGTATTAGAGTGGAAAGTGGAGAATATATCCATGGAATTTGTTGTGGGATTTTCGAAGATACCTCGAGGTAATAATGCAATATGGGTTATTGTTGATCGCTTGACTAAATCTGCTCATTTCCTTGCTATACGAGATACTTTTTCCCCAGATCAACTTTCGCGTTTGTAACATAAAGAGATAGTCAGGTTACATGGATTTCCTCTCTCCATTGTATCTGATCATGATCTCAAGTTTACTTATAACTTTTGGAAAGGCCTTCAGAAGTCGTTGGGTACTGAATTAAATTTTAGTACAGCTTTTCGTCCTCAATCAGATGGGTAGTCATAATGAACGATTCAGAATTTGGAGGATATACTATGTGCTTGTTCGATGGATTATCAGGGAAGTTGGGACCAACATCTTTCTTTGGTTGAGTTTTCTAATAATAACAGTTTTCATTCCAGTATACAGATGGCTCCATTTGAGGCATTATATGGTAAATGGTGTCGAACTCCAGCTTTTTGGGATGAAGTAGGTGAAAGGAAGATGATGGGACCAGAATTGGTATAAGAGATGGTAGAAAACGTTCAGTTGATTCAGAAACACATGAGAACAGCACAGAGCAGGTAGAAAAGTTATGCGGATAACTGGAGGAAGGATCTATCTTTCGAGGTAGGTGATCATGTTTTTCTCAAAGTTTCACCATGGAAAAGTGTGATGCGATTAGGTAAGAAAGGAAATCTGAGTCCAAGGTTCATTTGACCATATGAAATTCTGGAGAAATTTGGATCGGTTACTTACCGAGTGGCTTTACCTCCGAGTTTATCTCAGGTACACAATGTTTTTCATGTTTCGATTTTGAGAAAGTATATTCCAGATACATCTCATGTTTTGAACCCAGAGGTAGTTCAGTTGGAAGAGAATCTCTCTTATGAAGAACAACCAGTCCAGATTCTTGACCGAAGAGAGAAAGTGTTGCAAAATAAGGTAATTCACAAGGTAAAGGTTTTCCATATGGTTGAAGAGGAAACGTGGGAATCTGAAAATGCTATGAGGGATAAATACCCCCACTTATTTTGATAAGGGAATAAAATTGCGAGGACACAATTCCCAAAAGGGGGGAAGGATGTAACATCCCAGGTAAATAAAGAATAAAACATTTTCATATTTATTAATATTTATGAATTAAATATTAATTTTACTTTAAAGGGGTTGATATGTTCGATAGCGTACCTGATACGCAACAAAGAGTTTCTTTGAAATCTTACGTTGCACACTAGTAATAAAATAATATTATTTTAAATGGTAGTTAACACGTAGCCATTGTATTGGCAGGAATGAATATAAATAACTAAAATATGATTATATATGTTTGTTAAATTTTTTTACATTTATCCAATAGAGGATATAGGCTTAGAATACGAAAAGAATTCAATTTTAGGCATAGATACTCTAATATTCACTAAAAGGTTGAACTATCGCCTTTTGTTGGCGAACCCTATTTAAATATAGTTTTGGTCACTCTTATACATTCTATTGGACCAAATAAAATTCTTCTTTAGAATCGGGACATCAAAATTTACTTTGTGTAAATTTTTGGTATTTTTCCGATAAAGTTCATTTTTTTAATGAATAGTGAAAAATGTTGTATTTTAATTCAAAACCTTTTTTTAATATAATTTATTTATATGATTATATTATCTTTTGAATCGGTTTTAAAGTGAAATTAGAATATATTTTTACCATTTAATCCAATAGTGGTCGTTAGAATTAATTTCACTTTGAAATTGGACTTAAACTAGTGTCAATCTTTTGATATATATTATTTCATAAAAACACGCTATTTGTTCTGACAGCAGGAATTAATTATTAAATTAATTAATGTAACTTATATGTTTTTGAATTTTTTTTAAATAGAAATAATTTTTGAATTCGGAATATCAAATACAGATTAGGGTGAAGTTTTGGTATTTTTCTGAAAAACTTCAATTTTTAATGAATAGTGAAACCACTAAGTGGTACTTAAAAACTGATTTTTTGTTTAAATGAAATTTTACCACCTCTGTGTTTTGAATTTCAAAAATCTGACATAAATAGTTTTCATTAAGAAGTAAAATTTGGTTCAATGGGATTAAAATAATTGTTTGGTGAATAGTAACTTTTAAGTTTTTAATCGCGATTAGAGGTAATTAGTGTAATTTAAGGTAAAAATAATGTTTTAATAATATGAAATTACCTTTCCACATGTCCTAAACTTATTTGATGTGTCATGTCCGACCAAGACAAACCATGGGTCAACTTGGGGACCCCATGGAGCCACTTTGGTAGGAACATGACATTAATAACTTTTTATTTAATGTTAAAATGAAAATGTCACAAACATGTGTTGTTTTACTAAAACAATTTTTACATGGGGTTATACAAGTCATATTTTTTACTATAAATATTCATTAAAAATAAAATTAGATTTCCTACATCATGATATTTTTTATAATTTTTAGACAGTAAATAAATTAAATTATTTATGACACCATGATGATGCAGTGATTACCTCATTATTTAACGATTTAAATAAAATGAAAAGATAATGTAAAATTTAAGACCTACACTTGTCAAAAACATATTGGATGGGTGGATTTGAAACTATTATCGCCTTATCCTATAAATATATAATTTTTCGACCTTTAAAATCCGAAAATCATTTTATAATAAAGTAACCTTTTATAACGTTCCAAGAGTGCCCCTCCTCTCCACTTATAAAAGGCCCCCACCTCTACCACCTTACCCACACATATCAAGCCTTTGGCTCGGCCAACCCCTGCCCATTTTGTCTCTCCACATACCTCTATTACTCCTAGAAGCCTCACTTTGGGTAGAATTTTTCCCAAGGAAGCCTTTGAGCTCAAATCAAAAAGAGTTACCCGATTTAAAGGTAGTGTCTTCTCTTGTGTTCTTATGTTTTATTTTGCTTCTCCAACCCCCTAAACTATTTATATTACTTTCTTTTGTAACAAAACCAGTATCTTCAATATACTAGGATGTTGTGATGTGAAGGATTCTAGCTACACTTACACACACCTTCGTCCAATGGTTAATGAACATAATGTTTCTGTGGATGGCGAATTTCTGCCTCACGAAACGATGATTGTTCAATATTATTTTAACACCTTTCATGGTGGCCATTAATATGTCACTCTATATATATATATATATGATATATATTATGTTTATGTTTCCTCATTCTTCTGTATTTTTCATTTTTGGCATACCTTTATGGTTTCTATTGTGGGTAAACACGATAATTTCATTTTAGGAAGTGCGGACTGCCGCCCCCTCAAAGTGATTTGATTCGTTAATGCCATATGTGGGACATATAAAGGATGGAGTTAATGTTATTATATATGATGTTATACTGTAACTATAATATACCCTTATATCATTATTATTTCATTCCATTAAATATGAAATAGAAATGAATGTAGCGCTCATGCGTACGGCTTACCGTCTCCATGAACGGTGCATTTCATTTCTTACCTCTAACTGTTATGTACTATAAGAAATACATGTATATGATGGATATATATGAAATATATGATATCCAAATCATGAATATTATTATGTATATAATGAACCTTTGACCACATAGACAACATGTAATTGTAAGAAGTCCATTTTTGACTTAAGTACCAAATATCGACAAAAAGAACTTTACTAAATTAAATGATTACATAACATTTATAACATGGAAATAAGTTATATAAAAGGAATAATAAACTTGAAAAAGATTCTTAAGAAATTAGAAATTAACTTTAGTTTATTATTCTGGAGATTAAAGAGCAATCGAGTAACGTCGGACACGAGGTAAGGGACATCATCTCAATATCCATTCATTGAGGCATATTTTGTTTTATACACAACTTTCTTTTATACGGTGTATAAACCCCTTTGACTTTTACATTTATTCAAAAGGAATCTTTTTATACGAAGCGTTTACTAAACGCCAAAAGGGAATGTTTTTTTTTTCATATGTATGCGGCGACAATGACTTCTCCGACGCCATGACCATTATTTGAGTTTCGGCTTCCTCTACAAGCCATAACATTTTTTGAATGAAAAATAAATACCATGTTTTACTTTTCTTTTATTTTTGAATTGAAAATGGTTTTCATAAAGTTTTTATATCAATATGTTGTATTGATATCTTGTGATTGAAAAGTGTAAATGTTATGTTTCCTTTATGCATGTTTTATGTGATACGATTATGTTATGGTTCTTGGGAATTGTTATGAAGACGGGTGGTTCCGTGATAAACTAAGGGCGGGTGAGACCAATATAGCTCTCCAATGCATTGGGTAATGTGAAGGAGTTAAACGTTAAGGTTTCTCCGAATAGATTTAGCGAATATACTATGATGGGTATTCCAAACGTAACCATGAGGGTCACTCCCTACGCAAGAATGTTATAAATTCATCAAGTTACCTTTATGTATTATGATTTCTATGATTTATTCATGATTTGATGAGGTATGTGATTATGTTTAATGAGTAAAGTATGATTCCATGCATGGACTAATGTTTTCATTTCATACTTTTATATCCCTTACTGAGCTTTTTATGCTCATCCCAATTTTTTGAAATGTTTTTCACAGGTCAAGGGAAAGGTACATGATGTGATGATAGTGTCAAAGAAGTGTCAAGAAAGAATCCATGTTTTATTTTAAATATGATTCCGTTGATGGGAAAAATGAGTAATATTTAACCACTTTGTTTAAATGTGGAATGTAATGCATGTTTTATAATTTAATTCTCTAAAACTCTAAACCTAAAAAGACCCTCAATGTGTATTCTTGAAGTAACTCAAGATTAAGTAATGTTTAAGGCTGGGGCTTTATAGTTGGTATCAGAGGTCGGTTTAGATAACTTTAGGAGTTAGAATTATATTAAATGATTATCCAAAAATATTTTTTTATGGTCAAATTTAAATGATATATCATTTGAATATTACCATGTTGATTCATCTAAGAAATGTTTGTTCAGAATGGTTTTCCGTAGAGGAAACAGGGAAGCAGTGCTAGGAAGGAATACAGAAGGAAATGACCTTCTGAATCAGCATCATGAGATGTTTGGAATTGGAACTGAACAGTTTGTTGCAGTAATGGCCCATTTGACTCAAGTGATAAATGATGGTGGTATGCATGCACGAGATCAGCTAGATCAACCGCAGAGGAATATGTCAGTGGTGGAACATTTCATGAGGCAACATCCCCCATCATTCCGGGGATCATCTAACCCTGTGATAGCTTAAGGGTGGATTAAAGAACTGGAAAAGATTTTTGATGTCATGGGGTGTTCAGACAATCAAAATTTTAGTCTTTATATTTACCGTTTGGAGGGTGAAGCAGATCAGTGGTGGTCAATGGTTAAAAATATCAGGGACGCTGATGAGATTGATGCTCTCGAATAGGATGAATTCGAAGGTATGTTTCTTGAGAAGTATTTTCCTAAGTCTGTTTGACTTAGGATGGAAAAATAATTCCTAGAATTGAGGCAAGAGGAAGACACAGTGGCTTCTTATGAAGAAAGGTTCACTCGATTGGCAAGGTATGCTCCAAATTTTATCCGAGACCTTGATATTAAAATCAATCGTTTTTAATCAGGATTAAAGCCAAAATATCAAAGGTCTTTAGCTTCTTGTGAGTTCAATAGTTATGAAAAGCTTGTTCGATGTGCTGAGAAGGTGGAAATATAGTTTTCCGATGATCAAGTGTTCTATAACAACCAACAGAAGAAGAGACTGAGGTGGCAGGAGAAAGTAAATAATTCTTCAAAAAGGTCTGACGGTAAGAAAACTAAGTTTCCAATTTGTGATAAATGTGGTAAGAGGCATGCTGGGGTATGTATTCTGAATTCTGTAAAGTGCTACCGATGTGGTAATATGGGACATAAGGCTTGTGATTGCACTGAAAAAGATCAGGGTGATGGTAATACCAAATTTTATTTATAGTTAGTGAAATGTTTTAAGTGCAATGAGATGGGTCACTATGCAAATGAGTGTTCGAAAAAGAGCTCGAGTGATGGGAAGTAGTTAGACTACATGCAGAAAGGGGTGGTGAAATCCTTTGCAACTACTTCATCAGATGTCGGGCCATCAAATGGAGTTGTATCAGGTACTTTTTTTGTTTTTTTAGATTATGCCAGTGTGTTGTTTGATTCGGGGTCTACACATTATTTAAACTCTGAAAACTTTTCTAGTAAAATGGGAATACCATCTCAAAAAATGACTCCTGAACTTGTGGTAAAAACACATGGGGGAAATGTTGAGGCAAAAAGAATTTATAAGAATCTTCCTATCCTTATCCGTGGAAAGAACCTACTTGAAAACCTTATTGTTTTACCTCTAGTAGAGTTTGATGTTATCCTGGGTATGGATTGGCTCTCTATTTACCATGCTAAGATTGACTATAGAGCCAAAGAAGTTTCTTTTCAGAAAGACTTTCAGTTTGTGTACAAGAATGAACCCTTACTGTTGATAACATATCAAGAGGCCGAGAAACTGGTAAAAGATGGAAATGAATGTTACCTTGCACATATCATTGAAAACAAGGGAACTGTTCAGATTAATGATGTTCCAGTGGTAAATGAGTATCCTGATGTTTTTCCTGATGAGTTGCCTAGAATAATACCAGGTTGGGAAGTTGAATTTACTGTTGACTTAGTTAATGATGCTAAGCCCATTTCAAAACCCCCTTATCGAATGGCTCAAACTGAACTTTTAGAGTTGAAGGAGCAATTACATGATTTATTAGAGAAAGGTTTCATTCGACCTAGCACATCAACATGGGGTGCTCCTGTTTTATTTGTTAAAAAGAAATATTGTTCTATGAGACTTTGCATTGATTATAGAGACTTGAATAATATCACTGTTAAGAACAAGTATCCTTTGCCTCATATCGATGAGTTGTTTTATCAGCTCTAGGGAGCTCAGTTTTTTTCAAATATTGACCTGAGATCGGGGTACCATCAGTTGAAGGTAAAGGAAGAAAATATTCCGAAGACCGCGTTTCGAACAAGATATGACCATTATGAATTTGTAGTAATGCCTTTTGGGATGACCAATGCACCTTCTGTATACATGGACCTTATGAATAGAATTTTCCATGAGTTCTTGGATAAGTTTGTGGTTGTTTTCATTGATGATATTTTGGTGTTTTCTAAAAGAAAAGAGGAGACTGAAAGACATTTAAGGGTTATTTTGAAAACTTTAAAAGAAAAAAATTGTATGGTAAATTCAGAAAGTGTGAGTTTTGGTTGCAAGAAATTTCTTTCCTTGGTCACATTGTTTCTAAAGATGGGATAATTGTTGATCCTGCAAAAACAAAGGTTGTTGAAAAATGGCCAAGACCCACAAATTTAACTGAGATTCATAGTTTCCTTGGTTTGGTAGTCTATTAGCGAAGGTTTGTTAGAAATTTTTCACGGTTATCTAGTCTAATGACTAAGCTAACTCGGAAGGGTGTTAAGTTTATCTGGACAAAAGAATGTGATGATTGTTTTCAGGAACTCAAAAGAAGATTGGTGAATGCTCCAGTTTTGGCACTACCTTCCAGGAATGGTGAGATTGTTATCTACAGTGATGCTTCATTGAAAGGACATGGTTGAATCCTAATGAATAATGATCAGGTAATTGCTTATTCTTCACGAAAATTGAAAACTCATGAGGTAAATTACCCTACACTTGATTTAGAATTAGCTGTTGTTGTTTTCGCTTTAAAAATTTAGAGGCATCATTTGTATGGAGTAAAGTGTGAAATATATACCGATCACAAAAGTTTAAAGTATATATTCACTCAGAAAGAATTTAACATGAGATAGAGTCGATGGCTATAATTAATCAAGGATTATGATTGTACAATTCATTAACATCCGGGAAAAGCAAATAAAGTGGCTGATGCTTTGAGTCGAAAAAATAATGTTTCATTAACAATGTTGCGTTTGGAACGTGATCCTTTGGTTAAGGATTTGATGAAATTTGGAATAGAAGTTGTTGGTGCAGGAAGTTCTTCTGTTTTGTTTTAGGTATTAGTGAGATCATCTCTATCAGACAAAATTAAGCAAGCACATAAGCAAGACAATGAGTTGCAGAAAAATGTAGAGTTGGTTGAGAAGGGTAAGTTGCCTGAATTCAACATTGATAATGATTGTGTTTTTAGATTTGGGAAGAGATTGTGTGTGCATTGTGATTCACAGTTGAAGAGAGAGTTGTTATGTGAAGCTCATAGTTCTCCATTTTCAGTTCATCCAGGCGGTACATGTATAGAGATATTTGGGAGTATTACTGGTGGGATGGAATGAAAAAGGATATTGCTGATTTTACTGTGAAGTGTTTGACTTGTCAACAGGTAAAAGCAGAGGAGCAGTTACCGAAAGGGATTCTTCAGCCTTTACCAGTACCAGAGTGGAAATGGGAGAATATATCCACGTACTTCATTGTGGGATTGCCGAAGACACCTCGAGGTAATAATGCAATCTGTGTTATTGTTGATCGCTTGACTAAATCTGCTCATTTACTTGCTATACGAGATACTTTTTCCCTAGATCAACTTTCCCGTTTGTATCTTAAAGAGATAGTCAGGTTACATTGAGTTCCTCTCTCCATTGTATCTGATTGTGATCAAATGTTTACTTCTAACTTTTGGAAAGGCCTTCAGAAGTCGTTGGGTACTGAATTAAATTTTAGTACAGCTTTTCATCCTCAATCAGATGGGCAGTCAGAAAGAACGATTTAGAATTTGGAGGATATGATACGTGCTTGTTCGATGGATTATCATGGAAGTTGGGACCAACATCTTTCTTTGGTTGAGTTTTCTTATAATAACAGTTTTCATTCTAGTATACAGATGGATCCATTTGAGGCATTATATGGTAAACGGTGTTGAACTCCATCTTTTTGGGATAAAGTGGGTGAAAGGAAGTTGATGGGACCAGAATTGGTATAAGAGATGGCAGAAAAAGTTTATTTGATTCAGAAACACATGAGAACAGCATAGAGCAGGCAAAAGAGTTATACAGATAACCAGAGGAATGATCTATCTTTCGAGGTAGGTGATCATGTTTTTCTCAATGTTTCACCATGGAAAAGTGTGATCTGATTCGGTAAGAATGGAAAGCTGAGTCCAAGGTTCATTGGACCATATGAAATTCTGGAGAAAGTTTGATCGGTTGCTTACCGAGTGGATTTACCTCCGAGTTTATCTTAGGTACACAATGTTTTTCATGTTTCGATGTTGAGAAAGTATATGCCAGATCCATCTCATATTTTGAGCTTAGAGGTAGTTCATTTGGAAGATAATCTCTCTTATGAAGAACAACCAGACCAGATTCTTGACTAAAGAGAGAAAGTGTTGTGAAATAAGGTAATTCACCAGGTAAAGTTTTTGTGGAAAAACCATATGGTTGAAGAGGAAACGTGGGAATCTGAAAATGCTATGAGGGATAAATACCACCACTTATTTTGATAAGTGAATAAAATTGTGAGGACGCAATTCCCAAAAGGAGGGAAGGATATAACATCCCAGGTAAATAAAGAATAAAACATTTTCATATTTATTAATATTTACGAATTAAATATTAATTTTACTTTAAAGGTGTTTCTATGTTCGATAGCGTACCTGATACGCAACAAAGAGTTTCTTTGAAATCTTACGTTGCACACTAGTAATAAAATAATATTATTTTAAATGGTAGTTAACACATAGCCGTTGTATTAGAAAGAATGAATATAAATAACTAAAATATGATTATATATGTTTGTTAAATGTTTTTACATTTATCCAATAAAGGATAAAGGCTTAAAATACGAAAAGAATTAAATTTTAGGCATAGATACTCTAATATTCACTAAAAGGTCGAACTATCGCCTTTTGATGGTGAACCCTCTTTAAATATAATTTTGGTCACTCTTATACATTATATTGGACCAAATAAAATTCTTCTTTAGAATCGGGACATCAAAATTTACTTTGTGTAAATTTTTTGTATTTTTCCGATAAAGTTCATTTTTTAATGAATAGTGAAAATGTTGTATTTTAATTCAAAACTTATTTTTAATCTAATTTATTTATATTATTATATTTTCTTTTGAATTGGGTTTAAAGTGAAATTAGAATATATTTTTACCATTTAATCCAATAGTGGTCGTCGGAATTAATTTCACTTTGAAATTGGACTTAAACTAGTGTAAATCTTTTGATATATATAATTTCATAAACACGCGTTATTTGTTCGGACAACGGAAATTAATTATTAAATTAATTAATGTAACTTATATTTTTTGAATTTTGTAAAATAGACACCATTTTTGAATTCAGAATATCAAATATATCTTAGGGTGAAGTTTTGGTATTTTTCTGAAAAACTTCAATTTTTAATGAATAGTGAAACCACTAAGTGGTACTTAAAAAACTGATTTTTCGTTTAAATGAAATTTTACCACCTCTGTGTTTTGAATTTCAAAAATCCAACATAAATGGTTTTTATTAAGAAGTAAAATTTGGTTCAATGGGATTAAAATAATTTTTTGGTGAATAGTAACTTTTAAGTTTTTAATCGTGATTAGAGGTAATTAGTGTAATTTAAGGTAAAAATAATGTTTTAATAATATGAAATGACCTTGAAACATGTACTACCCTTATTGGATGTGTCATGGCCGACCAAGACAATCCATGGGTCAACTTGGGGACCCCATGGAGCCACTTTGGTAGGAAAATGACATTAATAACTTTTTATTTAATGTTAAAATGAAAATGTCACAAACATGTGTTGTTTTACTAAAACAATTTTTACATGGGGTTATACAAGTCATATTTTTGACTATAAATATTAATTAGAAATATAAAAATATTTCCTACGTCATGATATTTTTTTTATAATTTTTAGACATTAAATATATTAAATTATTTATGACACCATGATGAAGCAGCGATTACCTCATTATTTAACGATTTAAATAAAATGAAAAGATAGTGTAAAATATAAGACCTACACTTTTCAAACACCTATTTTATGGGTGGATTTCGAACTCTTATCACCTTATCCTTGAAATATATAATTTTGGGACCTTTAAAATTTGAAAAGAATTTTATAATAAAGTATCCTTTTATAACTTTCCAAGAGTGCCCCTCCTCTCCTCTTATAAAAGGTCCCCACCTCTACCACCTTACCCACACCTCTCAAGACTTTGGCTCGGACAAAACCTGGCCATTTTGTCTTTAAAAATCCCTCTCTTACTCCTAGAAGCCTCACTTTGGGCAGAAGTCTTCCCAAGGAAGCCTTTGATCTCAAATCAAAAAGAGTTACCCGATTTAAAGGTAGTGTCTTCTCTTGTGTTATTATGTTTTATTTTGCTTATCCAACCCCCTAAACTCTTTCTATTCCTTTATTTTGTAATAACACCAGTATCTTCAATATAATAGGATGTTGTTATGTGATGGATTCTAGCTACACTTACACACACCTTCGTCTAATGGTTAAAGAACATAATGTTTCTGTGGATGGTGAATTTCTGTCTCACGAAATGATGATTGTTCAATATTATTTTAACACCTTTCATGGTGGTCATTAATATTTAACTATATTTATATATGATATATATTATGTTTATTTTTTCCTTATGCTTCTGTATTTTTCATTTGTGGCATACCTTTATGGCTTCCATTGTGGGTAAACACGATAATTTCATTTTAGGAAGTGTAGACTACCGCCCCCTCAAAGTGATTTGATTCGTTAATGCCATATGTGGGACGTATAAAGGATGGAGTTAATGTTATTATATATGATTTTATACTGGAATTATAATATACCCTTATATAATTATGATTTCACTCCATTAAATACGAAATAGAAATGAAAGTAGCGCTCGTGCGTATGTACGGCTTACTGTCTCAATGAACGGTGCATTTCATTTCATACCTCTAAATGTTATGTACTATTATAAATACATGTATATGATGGATATATATGAAATATATGTTATCCAAATCATGAATATCATTCTGGATATAATGAACCTTTGACCACATAAACAACATGTAATTGTAAGAAGTCCATTTTTGACTTAAGTACCAAATATCGACAAAACAAACTTTATTAAATTAAATGATTACATAACGTTTATAACATAGAAATAAGTTATATAAAAGGAATAATAAAATTGAAAAATGTTCTTAAGAAAGTATAAATTAACTTTAGTTTATTATTCATGAGATTAAATAGCAATCGAGTCACATCGGACATGAGGAAAGGGACATCGTCTCAATCTCCTTTCATTGAGGCATATTTTGTTTTATAACAACTTTATTTTATATGGTGTATAAACCCATTTGACTTTTATGTTTATTCAGAAGGAATATTTTTATACAAAGTGTTTACTAAACGACAAAAGGGAATGTTTTTTTTGTCGTACGTATGCAGCGACAACGACTTCTCTGCCGCTGTGACCATTATTTGAGTTTCGACTTCCTCTACAATCCATAACTTTTTTTGAATGAAAAATAAATACCATGTTTTACTTTTCTTTTATTTTGGTATTGAAAATGGTTTTCATAAAGTTTTTATATCAATGTTTTGTATTGATATCTTGTGATTGAAAAGTGTAAATGTTATGTTTCCTTTAAGCATGTTTTATGTGATACGATTATGTTATGGTTCTTGGGAATTGTTATGAAGATGGGTGGTTCCGTGATAAACAAAGGGTGGGTGAGCCCGATATAGATCTCCAATGCATTGGGTAATGCGAAGGAGTTAAACGTTAAGGTTTCTCCGAAGAGATTTAGGGAATATACTGTGATGGGTATTCCAAACGTAACCATGAGGGTTACTCCCTACGTAAGAATGTTATGAATGCCTCAAGTTACCTTTATGTCTTATGATTTCTACAATTTATTCATGATTTGATGAGGTATGTGATTATGTTTTATGAGTAAAGTATGATTCCATGCATGGAATAATGTTTTCATTTCGTACTTTTATATCCTTTTCTGAGCTTTTTATACTCATCCCAAGTTTTTGAAATGTTTTTCACAGGTCATGGGAAAGGTACATGATGTGAAGATAGTGTCAAGGAAGTGTCAAGAAAGAATCAATGTTTTATTTTAAATATGATTCCGTTGATGGAAAAAATGAGTACTATCTAACCTCTTTGTTTAAATGTGGAATGTAATGCAGGTTTTATGATCTAATTCTCTAAAACTCTAAACCTGAAAAGATCCCCAACATGTATTCTTGAAGTAACTCAAGATTAAGTAATGTTTAAGTTTGGGGCCTTATAGTAACCCCCTCCTGTCCCCCACATTGGAACCCCCCAACGGAAGGGACTCTCAAGCTTAATGTGGAAGCGTCTCTCCCCAAGGATGGGCTTGTTGCTCTCGGTCTCCTGTCCCAAAATCATTTGGGGAAAATCATTGCAGCAAAATATGAATCATATCACGCCTTCTAAGAACCTGAAGTTGTTGAGGCCTTGGCCATCCTTGTAGGTATGATGCTCGTTGTGGAACGTGGATGGGTTGATATCATCATTGAGTCTGACTGCTGTACTGTGGATAATGATATTAACCACAACAACACTGGGCTCCAGTCATTTGGCCTCATCATCAGGAGAATTCACTCTCTTTGACAAGAATTTTCTTACTACACCTTATCCTTTACCAAAAGGGAAGGAAACAATGTGGCTCATCAGCTGGTGTCCTTAGGCCCCTTCGATGACAACCATCTCTAGCTGGACAATTTCCCTCCATGTCTTTGCTTATGTACGGATGCTGATCTTCATCATTAATGCTATATGTCCTTCTTTTCAAAAGAAAGTGGAAGTGTGAGGACATATCGATGGATTCTACACTGGGTTACCCTAGTATTAGAGAGGATATGATTCTATTTGGGTGATTTTGGATCAAATGATGAAGTAATCACATTTTCTAATGATTCAAGAATAGAGTACCATGGATGATCTGGAAAGGTGGTACATGGAAGAAGTGGTGAGATTCCACGAGGTACCAAGGACCATTATCTCTTTTTCAGATCCTCAATTTACCTCATGGATCTAGATCGGATTATATTAATTTTGGCTCCTAGATACATGTCAATACTATTTTATATCCCTAGATGGATGACCAGATGGAGAAGACTATCCATGTTCAATTTGTTTCATGTATGGTCATATCGATAACATTTTTAGGATATGCGGTTGGGGAGTCATCGAAACTTGGTCCAGACATGGTGTAGAGTACAAAGGATAATATCTAAGTTTTTTGGGGATGTATGAAGGCATAACATGACCTCCATAAGTCTTATTCTAATCATAGGTATAGATCCTTAGAATTTGAGGTTGAATACTATGTGTTCTTGAGGGTTTTCACTCTTCAGGGGAAGTAGATGTTTGGTTAGGGGTGTAATATTTCTCCATGGGTTTTGGGCCTTTCAAGGTGTGGGAGAATTTTTGAGAGCTGGAGTATCAGTTTAAACTTCCACTATGGATGTATAGAACCCACAATATCTCCAGGTGTCCCAACTTTCATGGTATCTTCATGATGACTCTCATGTCATTAACAAGGGAGAGTTAGATAGCAAGTACGATGTGATATTTTTGGAGTGACCGGTTGAGATTCAAGATCATCAAGAGAATTTACTTCATGGGGGAGTTATCCCGTTTTTTTATGTGTTGTGGTGGCATGAAGGCCAAAAAAATTGAACTTGGGAGTGGGAGAAACAGATTTAATCTCTATATTCTGAGTTGTTTTGATTATTTATTTAATTTTTTTTGATTCATTGTATAACCCTTTTTTATTTAGGATATGTTTGATGATTTTGCATGTTTTTAAATCTACATAGTGTTGTGATAGTTGTTTTTAACTATAAGAAAGATCATCAAGATATATCTCATGAGGTGGTTGTTCAGAACCCCTTTTCCATCTTTCGGCTTGGTTTTAAATTCTCAAGGAGGAGAATTGTTTGATAGGTATCTAATGTAAGGGTACAAACTTCCAAATCTCATCCCTTGTGTTTTTACAAGGCTTGGAGGTTTCATGTGAAGTTTAGAAGAGTTTTAGAGGCTATATATGGGTTTATATCCCTTTAGAGTGTCACTAATCCATAAGGTAGGGTGTGGTTCTAGATTTTTTTTAAGCCTTATTAGAATCATGAGCATGGATCAAACTATTTTATCCTTGGGAATTCAGAGGTTGGTCGTGGAGTTGTCCTTTTGGTACTGGAGTTATCCATGATGAGTGAGGTGACCCAGCTATCCATTTTGGAGGGAATTTCACACGAGGTTTCTACATATGTGAAATATCCATGGTAAAATGGTCTAGGGAGACTGTTTTTATGAGGCTACCATGGAGTGGTACTAGGTGATCCATTATGTTAGAAATTGGATGTATAGACACCACCATTCCATAGGCCCTTGGATTGGTGGGTCAAAATGGCCAAGGATCTCTCCATACACTATGGGAGTTTGGGCATGCTGCACAATTTGGTGGAGTCCAGTGGAGATGGAAACTATAGACAATATGGGGCATCCCTATTCTATGGGATTTAGTGTAGAAGGTCAACATCACTAAGGAAATCACACCACACCATAGTCCAAGACATGGTGGAAGACAAATAGTTTAACATTGTTTTTAAAATTTATGAGAATCAATGGGGATAAATCAATTAAAATGAAGAAGAAGTGAATGTCCCTTATCAGTGAGTACCACAAGTATAGTTCACTTCACTAATCCATAGTGGAAGCTTCTAAACCTTCCTCTACAAATTGGAAAAATTTACTTCCTTGGTTTGAATTTTCTCTTCTTATCTCAAACCCTATCCTACCCCAACATCTCTCACCACTCTCTAGTTGCATCTATTAAGATTTAAAAACTTTGGTTCATCCATATCAAAGTCTCAAATCAAGGTACCCTCCCACTTCCATTAATATGTTTATTTTGGTTCAGAAACACAATTTTGGGATAATATTTGAGAAAGTGTTTATGTAATTTTCAATTAATTGGTTCCAATGAATATTACATCAATTTTGGTGGTGTTTCCTTCAGTGGTGGTTTATTTGAAATCATCCATCATTTCTTAGACAATGTTGAACTTATAATCAAGGTAATAGATCCTAATTCTCTCATTATTATGATGCATCTGTGAAATTAACATGTTTTTCCTTTGTGTGGATTATAAGAGATAACTATAGAATTTAATTAACTATAACTAATTAAATATAATGATAGGGGATATATATTCTTATGTTTACTTACTTTTATGATATTACTTATACGATTATGCATATATGATACCCTTTCTGAAAATAATCAATGTTATTATTGAGCCTTGTGTGTGATGTGGATATGGTGGATTGTATACCCTTATCATGATTCATTTATTGAACTCTCCTTCTATAAAATATTAAACACTTATATCTGGTTAAAGAACCCATTATGTGAGAATTTGGGAATTGTTTCAAAACACCAATGTAAGAGATGATGAAAAAATTTTTGAATCCAAATTTAAAATGGAAATTTTTAGTAATTATGAAATATAAAATTATTGTTATGTTTGTTTGTGTTCTTTTTGTGACTTTATTTTGATTCCATTTTTTCATGGGGATCATACAATGACGGAGGTGACCAGTTATGATGATGAATATGCTAAGGTAGTGTGGTTGTAGTTGTTTACTCATGATATATTGAGGGACAGTTGGTAGTAGATGGTTGATGATTATTGTTTGGTGTATGGTCTATGAAATTTCTTTGTAATGGGATGTGATGGTGGTTTTTATGAGATGGTTGGGCTATTGTATTTTTTTTCATGTGGTTATTATAGCCTATAAGTTATAGAATTCACTAAAAATGATAAAACAAGAATATGGTGTGAGATGAAAATGAAATATAATTTGGTTGGTAATGACATAATATTCTTGAAATGTATGGGTAATTAATGGGAATAAAGTGGGAGATGGCTAGAGTGGTTTATCATTAGATATGGAATTAAATGGATTAATAAATGAAACTTGTATATTTAATTGATGAATTTGAATATTGGTAAAAATAAAATAAAAAATTGGAATTAGGGGTTTTATGTGTGTTTGATTTATATGGTGATGGTGCATTTAGTGGTGGAAGAAGTTGGTGGTAGATGTCACGGGATGTGGTCGTAGTGTTGTGTGTGACATTAGTGTTGTTGATATAAAACTTTAGGTTGGGAATTGTGTCAAACTATAATATATTTTATTTTTATTTTATTTATATACACACCCCACCCATATTGAGTATGACGTACCAACAACCAAATGTTTTTGGGGGTGATTTCCCCAACATCCAAGTTTCTAATGAAACACATGACTGATTTACAACCTCTTCCCCACTGTTCCTTTAGTAGTAGTATGTGATGATGATTCCCAATTTTTGGTGATTGAAAAATAATTAAAATACCATTTGTGGATATTCTAGGTGATGAGATTATGTTGTATGGTATGGATTCCTTGTGTGGTTGGATGAGGGAACAAGTTCAATTTCCTTTATATTCATTATATCCTATTACTTTTTTTATAAGGTAGTGATTGGATATGTGATGGGTTGGATGGTTATAGTGATGTGATTTGTAATGTGTGGACATAGACTGATTCTATCTTTCAATGTTGGTCATTATGGGAGGTTGGGTTTGGTAGGGATATGACCTAGAGCATATCATATGAGTATGGATATGAGATAGGAATGGATGGGAGCATAGGATGTTTTATGTTGGGTCATGAGAGAGGAAACTTTGTGGGGACGTGTATTCAGCGCACCTTAATTATGTTCTTTGATATTATATTACTATATTTGTTGTGATATTTAGTTATTGATCCTTTTGTGATTCTAGGATAGTTATTTTACCTTTTTAGGTTCATGTTAGTTCTTTTATTTTCCCATTGGTGCATTAGTATGCTCTTTTTGAAATTTCATGAGAGACCTTGGGTATGATCCTACTAAGTATACATGTTATGATCACCCTGAATATATATATTTAAACTATTTTTGAGGTTTACATGAGGAATTAAAATATAGAGTTAGACCTTAATTTATTGGGGGTTAATGCTGTTTTGGATTCACTACCTTCGGAATTTTCTTTGGTATTGTTTTATTTAGAGACTTTTATTTGTATCGCTTGACATGCATTTTTTGGATGGATTGGTTTCTTTTATCTTATATGATGAATTTTTTTTGTGGTTATTTAACTTTTATATTGATCGTTTTTAACATATATTAAGTTAAATTACTCTAATTTGAGTTTTTTATACCCTCGGGTCTAGTTTCCATCTCAGGGCCTATTGGAAGTGCGAGTCGAGGGGTGGGGTCACTTCTTCTTTTTATTTCCATCCCAGGAGGGTTATCAATGGGGGTTATGAAAAAAGACCAGGAAAGTTATTCATCTCTATAATGTTATTATATTCTAACCAAGATACAATCATCTCAATATTCAATAAAATAATAGTTATGTCCAACTAAGACAGAAAATATCAAAGGAAATATACCTCACATGTCTAAAACATTAACTTGGACAGATTATCATACAACTGATGTCATTAAATAATCACTATTAAAGTCCTCAGAAAATAAATATGTTCCTCCTATATCATCGAATAAATGAGGTTTTCATCAATATACACCAACTTGAACTGATCAAGAAACATATTAAACATCAAGTTTATCAATCCTATAAACACATTAAAGGGAAGTTTAACTCTTAAAGGAAATACTATGAACTCAAAATTTTTATTTTAACACATAAAAGTTTTATTTGTGATATCCAACTCTTTCAAATATATAATATGATATTATTACCCTAGATCAATATTTAATAACTAGCTATATTGTAATGACCCAAACTTTTTAATTACATTTTTTTTTTAATTTTTGTGTGTTATTTTATTTTATACTCAACAAAACAATATCCTTTAATTAATGAAGTGGGTATAATTAAAATGAGACCGTTTGGTTTTTACTGTTATATGGTTTTTGGTCAACATGACCATTGGAAACTATAATCTTAATGTTGTGTTTTTATAAATATGATTATCTTGGTTAATTAAAATAGAAAGAAGATTTAATGCCCTCATCCAGTAGACTCAAGCCATATGAATCCCATCTGTCGGAGCTTGGGAAGGAGGTAGCATCACTGGGCTTTTCTCTGGACCAATCCCAAGCCGAACTTCAACATATGAATCATGAACGAAATCGCCTAAGAGATAAGTTCAAGCTAATAAAAATCACCACTCAGGCAATGTTGTCCAAGACACCCCAAGATTCTATCACCATAGCACACCTTACACTTAGGTCCTATGCTGGTGCTATAAGGGGCTGCGTAACGAGACCTTAGCTACTTTGTGTAAACCCTTTTATATAAATAAAATTGTTATTTATTATTATGGACATGTTTGTGAATTTAAAATATTCGGATAAATATAGGATGTGTATTATTGATGAATTTAGTAAAAAAGGGTATTTTAAACTATTTTTGTATTCATTAAATAATTAATAATGTAAAATGATTTTCAAGAAATGGTCTTCTATAGTTGTGCTCAGTAAGAAATTTAGAGTCTAATAAGAACAACTTGGTTTTTAGTGAATAGTAATGTAGGAATAGTAACATACTCATAGGAATAGTAATGAATACTAATGAATAGTAATTTGACAAAAAAATAGAAACTTCACCCATGAATGTATAAATACATTTTAGATATCTTAAAAGTGAAAAAACCATCATAGTTTAAGTTTTGGTATTTTGTATGTCATAAATATTTTATTTGAAATTTTTTAAATAATTTAAAAAATTAAAATGGAAATGTATTTTCATAAAATTTAATCATAAATTGTTACTTTATTGTCTTATAGTTATTCAATAATTTTATGGGACCTTGATTACTCTTTTAAGGTGTTACAAAATGAGTTATAGTTTTAAAGTTGTATTTTTAGGATAAATAATTATTTTATTTAAAAATTAAATTAAAAATATTTAAAAAATTATTTTCATAAAATGAACTTCATTTTTGAATTCAGAGCATTGATATTTGGTTAGGTTGAATTTTATGGATTTTTCTGAAACAGTTGAATTTTTGGTGAATAGTAAAAATGTAGTATTGAGTTTCGGGTGATTAATGGCATCATTAATGAAGTAATAATGATGTAAGATTTCTGGTAGACTTATTAATAGTGAAATATGCTATGAGGTGTCCCAAGTCGCCAATACCATGGGAAAATACCATGGGCAAGCCCATGGTTTTGCAAATACCACTGATGCGGTGTCCCATGGAAATTAATAATTCATTCACTCACTTTTCCTATGAATACCAATCCATTTCCCTCATTCATTTCATTCCAAAAATAATCCTCAACGATTTTCTGGTCTCCTTACCTCCATGGAGTCCTCCCAAGGTTCCCTCAAGCCTCCCAAGGTCTTGACCTTCATGCTTTCGAAGTTACACTTCAAGGTAAGGGAATCTTTCACCCTCCACTTTTGAGTCATGACTTCCTTTATGTTGTGTCTTCTAGTTTCCATCTCTTTATGTTGAGGGTATGTTCTTGTATGTTCTAATTACTGTCCATTTCATGTATAATTTTTTAGAGACCCTTTATGCTCTCATAAATTTGTTTTCTGAATTTTTAAGTGACGCTGTTAGGCTGCCGAATTTTTCGTAAAAGGAATCACATCTTCTCTTTTCTTTCATCTTTCCTTTTCATGTGGTATGTCATTCAAATTACCATACCATGTTATTATCTCAATTTTATTCATTATTTATACTTTATTATAATTTATTTAAGTGTGGGTTACTCTTGTACCCTTTTTTATTGTTTTCTAAAACCAGGTTATATAGTCGTTATGCTGTAAAAATGTCATCTCAAAATTTCTATCTCTTTCTCTCGAGAAATTCTATTGTTTATTTATGTGAATACCCAGACCTATTTCGTTTCTATGGGTTTTCATATATATATAAAGATGATATATTTGATTCTGGAATTGAAATACATATAACCCTCACTCCCTTTCCATGGGTTATAAATGACATAATGATCTTATTTTTAAGCTCTTTTAAACATCATGATTTTGACACGAAACCCATTTATTTGATTCTATTTGGGTTATTTATGAAATTTTGTATTATGATATATGTGTCTCAAATGAAATTAAATACATATTAAGGGTTCACCCTAATATATCTCCAATACATTGGGTAAAGAATTAATCTCTAGAGATGACAAGTTTCACGATACCTTGGTGAATAACCTTGGTAATTATTTTATGAAACCTAGGGGTTAAACCTTGGTGATATGTTCATGAACGTATAAATGAAATGTTGTATCCACATGTTCAAGTTATTATTCAAGTTATTTTTGTTATTATATTCCTATTCTACCATTTCTCATGCCTTTATGACTTTTATCATGTTCTTGTTAATATTGCTCAAGATCACATGTCAACTGTTTCACTTATTTTCCTTACTAAGCCATTTTCTCACCCTTTCCTTTGATATATGTCTCCAGGTTTTGAGATGTAGTAATTGTACTTAGGAAGAACTTATGATTATTCCATAAAAGTGTACTAGAAGAATGTTTTATGTTGTATTCAAGTTTTTCTGTTCCTGATTTCACAGACACTAGACTTTAAAGATCCTATGTATGTAAAATGTAATGTAAAGTATTGAAATAAAAAGGTGGGATTCCATAGTTGGTATTAGAGGATAGTTTAGTTATTTGTGGGAATTAGGCTATGAAAACTTTAGGAAGAATCCAATATGAAATATTAAATATAGGAAAAATTCCTGGTATTTTGGTGAGTATTAAGTAAGTGGTTTATCAAGAAAATACATCCCTATCTGGATACGAGCAGGTAGAGGAGGCTCTGGAACAGAGGTGCCTAGGAGTGAAAATTCCGACAAGGAGTTTTGGTCTTGACCTAGGGTATCCTGGTACATGAAAACGGGCCTTTCTGAACTCTTGGTTATGAAACTCCCAGGGGATATGTTTGGTTAATCATTATCTTTTTATAAATCATTATGAAGGATTTATAGAGAAATGTAATTGTTTAATGATGTTTTAAGACATAAATCCTTTATAGTTAAAAGATTTGTAATAGAAATAAGTTTATCATTAATGTTTTATTCTTTTATAAATGGCGGTCAATAGGAGGAACTGTGAAAATGGTGACCGCAATGGACCATGCACTGACGGCCCTTCGATGGAAGCCGGAATGGAAACATTCATGCGAATGATGAACCAACTGACTCAAGTTATGGGAAATAACTTGAATCAATATGAGAGACCGATCTCACTATGAAGGGAACAACATTATTTTGAGTCGTTTATGCATCAAAGACCACCAAAATTCAATAGAACGACCGACCCATTGATTTCTGAGCAATGGATCAGCTCTATCGAGAAGATCTTTTCTATGCTCTGTTGTTCAAAGCAAGAGAAGGTCACCCTGGTTGTCTATTTATTTGAAGGAGAAGTTGATCAGTGGTGGGATCTGATTAAAAACATGAGGCGAAGAGTGGAAGATGAAGCTATGGAGTGGTAAGAGTTCAGAGGGATCTTCATCAATAAGTATTTCCCTCTTTCTATGAGAACTAGAATGGAGAAGGAGTTTCTCGAGCTGAAGCAGAAGGAGAGTGAATCTGTGGGAAGCTACGAGATGAACTTCACCCAAATTTCACGTTACACCTCTAGCTTTGTCATGGATCCAAATGGCAAGGTTGATATATTATTTGGTGGACTGAGACCTCATCTATGAAAGAATCTATCCAACTGTGATTATGATAGCTATGAGGAGATTGTGCGAAGTGCAATGAAAGTCGAACTGGAGTTTAGTGAGAAGTAGTGGTATCATAAATTCAACGACAAAAAGAGATGAATGGAGACAAGATTATGGAGGAGCTTTGATCAAAGAATAGGAGGAAAACAAGTGCAACATCCCACATGTAATAAATGTGGGAAGAAGCATTCGGGGAACTGCTTGCTCGGGAGCTGGAAATACTACAAGTGTGGAAGAGATGGCCATATTGCGAGGAATCATCGTAGTGAGGTGAAACCTCAACTTACAAACACTAACTACAAGGGGAAGATTGTGCGGGACCTACCTAATATCCAGTGCTTTATGTGTGGACAACTTGGTCACTTTTCCAATCATTTTCCAAATCTGAGGGCAGTGGAGGGGAACCACCATCAGCCTCAGCAAAGGCCAAGGGAGAAAGTTCGTGCTTTTTCTATCACGCCAGCTGAAGTTGAAGCTTCAGATGATGTGGTAGCAAGTACTCTTGTTGTTCTCTCAAATATAGCAAGTAATTTGTTTGATTCTAGTTCCACACATTTCATTATTTCCTCCAAGTTTTCAATGAATTTAGAATCAAATCCCAATTTTCTAAAAGTAGAGTTATCAGTAAAGACTCTTGGTGGGATTATCCAAGCATCATCATTGGTTAGAAACTCTAGTATTTACTTTGCTGAGAAAAATATTATCGCAAATCTAGTAGTCATTCCCATGATGGAATTAAACATTATACTAGGGATGGACTGGCTCTCAAAGTATAATTCTAAGATCAAATGCAGAAGTAAGGAAATCTCAGTAGTTTTGAATGGAAAACCTACAGTTATCTTCCAAGGAGAGATATCTCAACCTCATATTTGTCTAGAAGAACCTCCTATATCCTTCTTTATGGAATTGATTGGTTAAGAAGAAGTAAATGATAGTTTGAGGGTAGAAAATTTCCCCATCATCCAGGAATAAGTTGATGTATTTTCTAAGAATTTGCCTGGACCTCCCCCAGAAAGATAGGTAGAGTTCCCAATTGAACTCATACCTGGATCTCACCCGATATCAAAGACCTAGAATAGGATGGAAAATGTGGAGCTGGAGGAATTAAAGAAAAAACTCCAAGATCTTTTGGAGAAGGGGTCTATCTGCCCAAGGGTGTCTCCTTGGAGAGCACATGTTCTCTTTGTGAAGAAGAAGGATGGATCGATGCATCCATGCATTGATTATAGATAACTGAATGGGATCATAGTAAAAAATAAATACCATCTTCCAAGAATTGATGACTTATTTTACCAACATTGTGGGGCTCAATTCTTCTCTAAGATTGATCTTTGATCAAGTTATCATTAATTGAGGGTGAATAAAGAAGATATTCCAAAAACATCCTTCCGATCAAGATATGGGCATTACGAGTTTGTTGTTATGCCTTTTGGACTGACTAGTTCACCTTCTATTTTTATAGATTTTGTTAATAGAGTTTTTAAAGACTACCTTGATAACATTGTGGTAGTTTTTATTGATGATATTTTGATATATTCCAAAAGTCTTGAGGATCATGAAGATCATCTAAGGGTTATTTCGAAAACTCAATGGAAGGAAATGATTTTTGGAAAGTTCAATAAATGTGAATTCTGGTTACAACAAGTTTCTTTCTTGGGGAACATTATTACCAATGAAGGAATCACAGTTGACCCTGCAAAGACAAAATTTGTAGAGGAGTGGCCTCAAACTACAAAAATAACTAAGATTCGTAGTTTCCTTGGATTAGCGGGATATTATATGAGGTTTGTGAAAAACTTTTCGCAACATTCTAATCCATTAACCAAGTTAACTTGAAAAGGGGTCAAGTTCATCTGGACAAAGGAGTGTAAGGAATGTTTCCAAGAGCTAAAGAAGAGATTGGTTACTGCAAATGTGTTAACTCTGCCCTCAAGTGGAGAAGGATTATTTATTTTTAGGGATGCATCTCTAAAAGGGATTGGGAGAAAACTCATAAAAAATGAAAAGGTCATTGATTATGCATCTTGACAGTTGAAGACTCATGAGCAGAACTATCCTACGCATGATCTAGATTTGGATGCAGTTGTTTTTGCTCTGAAGATATGGAGGCACTATCTTTAAGGGGAGAAATGTGATATATACAAAGACCATCAAAGTTTGAAGTATATTTTCACACAAAAGGAATTGAACATGAGAGAAAGGATATGGTTGGAACTTCTTTAAAGACTATGATTGTTCAACTCATTATCATCCCAGAAGTGCAAACAATGTTGCTGATGCAATAAGCACGAAAGACCAAGTTTTCCTATCCATGATGAGGATTCCAAGAGATCCTTTGATCAATGACCAAGTAAAGCTGGACATGGGAATTATAAGGGAAGGGACATCATCAACCCTAACCCAAATTACTTCTCAACTATCACTACTAGAGAAGATCAAAAAAATCTCGGAAAGAAAATCCTTTGTTACAGAAGAAGTTTGAGACTGTGAAGGATGGGAAGTTTCCTAAGTTTAATACTGATCAAGAAGGTGTACTAAAATTTCATACAAGACTATGTGTTCCATATATTCTGGAAATAAAGGAGAAGATGGATGAAGCTCATATCTCTAGTTTCTCTATACATCCTGGTAGAAAGAAAATGTATACAGACCTTTGTGATCATTATTGGTGGGATAATATGAAATGGAAGATTGCTGACTACACTTCAAGGTGCCTGTTATGTCAGTAAGTGAAGGTAGAGCGACAACTTCCTAAAGGGGTTTTGCAACCACTACCCATACCAGTATGGAAGTGGGACAATAACACTGTGGAATTCATCACTGGTCTCCCAAGAACTTCCAAAGGAAATAATGCTATATGGGTTATTATGGACCGTCTGACCAAGACTGCCCATTTTATCTCCATTCGGGAATATTTCTCTCTTGATCAACCTTCTAGGATTTTCATGAAGGAAGTGGTAAGGCTGCATGGAGTTCCACTTTGTATCATATCTGATCATGATCCAAGGTTCACATCAAAATTCTAGAGAAGTCTTCAACAAGCTATGAGCATTGAATTGATTTTCAGTATGTCCTATCACCCCCAAACTGATAGCCAATCTGAAAGGACTATTCAAACACTCAAGTACATGCTTAGAACTTTCTCAATGAAATTTAAGGGGGGATGGGATCAACATCTCTCTTTAGTTGAGTTCTCTTATAACAACATCTTCCACTCGAGCATTCAAATGGAACCCTATGAAGCTCTATGTGGGAAGAGATGTAGAACTTATACTTGTTGGGATGAAGCTGCCGAGAGAAAGCTTCTTGGGCCTGATCTTGTGCAAGAGATGATAGAAAAGGTCCATGCCATCCAACAACACATTAAGGATGCTCAGATTCAGCAAAAGAGATATGATGACGATTGTCGAAGGGACTTGGAGTTTGATGTTGGTGACAAATTCTTTCTGTGGATTTCACCTTAGAAGAGATTCATGATGTTTGGGAAGAAAGGGAATCTTAGCCATAGGTACATTTACCCTTATGAAATCATTGATCGTGTGGGATCAGTGGCCTATCTACTTTCACTTCTTCCAAATCTAGCAAAAATTCATGATGTCTTCCATGTATCCCTCTTGAGGAAGTAAATACCTGACCCTTCACATGTACTAAATCCAGAGGTAGTACAACTAGAACATGACCTCTCTTATGAGGAGAAGCTAGTGGAGATCTTGGATCCTAGATACAAGGTTCTATGCAACAATACTACCCACATTGTTAAGGTGTTGTAGAGGAACCAAAAATATGAAGAAGCCACGTGGGAACCAGAGGAGTATATGAGGCAGAAGTACCCACACCTTTTCACTTCATAGGGTACAAGTTAAAAATTTTAGGGACAAAATTTGTTAAGGGGGGAATAATTTAACGACCCAAACTTTTTAATTATATTTGTTTTATAATTTTTGTGGGTTATTTTATTTTATAATCAACAAAACTATATCCTTTTATTAATGAAGTGGGTATAAATAAAATGATACCGTTGGGTTTTGAATGTTATATGACCATTGGTCAATATGACCGTTGGAAACTATAATCTTAACATTGTGTTTTTATAAATATGGTTATCTTGGTTAATTAATACAGAAAGAAGATTGAATGGCCTCATCTAGTGGACTCGAGCCATATGAATCCCATCTATCGAAGCTTGGGAAGGAGGTAGCATCACTGAGCTTTTCTCTGGACCAAGCCCAAGCCGAACTTCAACGTATGAAGCTTGAACAGAATCTCCTAAGGGAGAAGTTCAAGCTAATAGAAATCACCACTCGGGCATTGTTTTCCGAGCCACCCCAATATTCTATCACCATATCACACCTTACACATAGGTCCTATGCTGGTGTTATAAGGGGCTATGTAACGAGACCTTAGTTGCTTTGTGTAATCCCTTTTATATAAATAAAATTTTTATTTCTTATTATGGCCAAGTTTGTGAATTTCAAATATTTGGACAAATATAGAATGTGTATTATTGATGAATTTAGGAAAAAAGGGTATTTTAAACTATTTTTGTATTCATTAAATAATTAATAATGTGAAATGATTTTCAAGAAATGGTCTTCTACAGTTGTGCTCAGTAAGAAATATAGAGTCTAATAAGAACAACTTGGTTTTTAATGAATAGTAATGTAGGAATAGTAACATAACCATATGAATAGTAATGAATAGTAAATTGACACAAAAAAATAGAAACATCACCCATGAATGTATAAATAAATTTTAGATATCTTAAAAGTGAAAAAACGATCATAGTTTAAATTTTTGGTATTTTTGTACGTCATAAATATTTTATTTTCAATTTTATAATTAATTTAATAATTTAAAATGAAAATGTATTTTCATAAAATTTAATCATAAATTGTTACTTTATTGTCTTATAGTTATTCGATAATTTTATGGGACCTTGATTACTCATTTAAGGTGTTACAAAATGAGTTATAGTTTTAAAGTTGTATTTTTGGGATAAATAATGATTTTATTTAAAAATTAAATTAAAAATATTTGGAAAATTATTTTCATAAAATGGAATTAATTTTTGAATCCAGAGCATCGATATTTGGTTAGGGTGAATTTTAGGTATTTTTCTGAAACAGTTGAATTTTTGATGAATAGTAAAAATGCATTTTGAGTTTCGGGTGATTAATGACATCATTAATGATGTAATAACGATTTAAGATTTCTGGTAGACTTATTAATAGTTATATATGATATGAGGTGTACCAAGTGGCGAATACCATGGGGAAATACCATGGTAAAGCCCATCGTTTTGCAAATACCACCGATGAGGTGTCCCTTGGAAATTAATAAATTATTCACTCACTTTTACTATAAATACCAAGCCATTCCCTCATTGATTTCATTCCAAAAATCATCCTCGACTAATTTCAGGTCTCCTTACTTCCCAAGGAGTCCTACCAAGTTTCCCTCAAGTCTCCCAAGGTCCCTACCTTCAAGATTTTAAAGTTACACTTCAAGGTAAGGGAATATTTCACCCTCCTCTTTTAAGTCATGACTTCCTTTATGTTGTGTCTTCTAGTTTCAATCTATTTATGTTGAGGGTATTATCTTGTATGATCTCTTTACTTTCTATTTCATGTATAATTTTTGAGAGACCCTTTCCACTCTCATCAATTTGTTTTCTTAATTTTTAAGTGATGTTGTTAGGCTGCCGAATGTTTCGTAAAAGGAATCACATCTTCTCTTTTCTTCCATCTTTCTTACTCATGTGGTATGTCATTAAAATTTCCATACCATGTTATTATATCCATGTTATTAAGTATTTATACTTTATTATAAGTTATTTATTAGTGGGTTACTCTTGTAACCTTTTTTATTGTTTTCTAAAACCAGGTTACATAGCTGTTATGCTGCAGAAATTTCATCTCAAAATTTCTATCTCTTTCTCTCGAGAAATTCTATTGTTTATTTATGGGAATACCCAGACCTATTTCGTTTCTATGGGTGTTAATATATATATATATATGATATATTTGATTCTTTAATTTACATACAAATAACCCTCACTCCCTTTCCATGGGTTATAAATGACATAATGATCTTATTTTTAATCTCTTTTTAAACGTCATGATTTTGACACGAAACCCATTTCTTTGATTCTATTTGGGTTATTTATGAAATTTTTTATTATGATATATGTGGCTCACATGAAATTAAATAAATATTAAGGGTTTTTCCTGATAGCACTCCAATTCATTGGGTAAAGAATTAATCTCTAGAGATGACAAGTTTCACGATACCTTGGTGAATATCCTTGGAAATTTTTTTATGACACCTTGGGGTTAAACCTTGGTGATATGTTCATGAATGTCTAAATGAAATCTTGTATCCACATATTCAAGTTATGATTCAAGTTTTTTTTGTTATTATATTCCTATTATTCCATTCCTCATGCCTTTATGACTTTTATCATGTTATTGTTAATATTTCTCAAGATCACATGTCAATTGTTTCACTTGTTTTCCTTACTGAGCCTTTTGCTCACCCTTTCCTTTGATGTATGTCTCTAGGATATGAGATGTCGTAATTGTACTTATGAAGAACATATGATTAAGCCTTAAAATTGGATTATAATAATGTTTTATGTTGAATTGATGTTTTTTTGTTCCTGATTTCTAAGACACTAGACATTAAAGATCCTCTATATGTAAAATTTAATGTAAAGTTATGAAATAAAATGGTGGGATGCCATATATATCCATTAAATTGATTAAACGCTTCATAAATCCTCATAAGTGGATACAAATTCCTCAATATCACCTAGATCAACTATTGATAGTATATGAAAATCAAGTAATTACTGTCATCCTTATTTTGGAACAAAACTAGACATCTCTAAGGAGACATAATGGGTTAGATGAATCTCTTTTATAATAGATCATTAACCTGAACTCGTAACTTCCATAGTTTTTAAGGTTCCATTATATAAGTATATAATGAAATATGAGATATTCCAAGTATAAAATCTATCAAAAACATGATCTTACATTGATAGGGTAGTACCATAATCACTTCTAGAAAAGTATATAAGAACTCTTATATAACTATTGAAAAATATACTAAATACATATCTACCGAATTTAACACCATTATTTATATATTTGAAAAGGAGTCTCCAAAAATTTATGATACATATAAAGATCTATCTCACAAATTAATTTCCCATGAACTCCTTCTATATTAGATAAAACTACCCATATATTATATTATTCAATGAGGCTTATATAGAACATAAAAAATTCATGCTAGAGATGAAATCATATAGTTGTATTTATAAAAAAAGGAACTCGCAAATATCTGAAATCACCCTAACATCATCACATACCCTCAACACACCTTTTCCTCCCTAGATTGGGCTCAAACTACTATAGTTAACACCAAGTACATAAAAACCTATCTTATACTAACCCCCAATGCTCTAAATAATGCTAGTGTAATAAAGGACTGTGAAGCACTTACATTAATAAAATTATAAGAAAATATAAAATATAAAAATATAGTACCTTGAAAGATATTTGGTATGCCTAGTTCTAGAAACTCTACATAATACATTTTTCCTAAAACTACACATCTACCTCGTTCCATATTTTCTTTGAGATATCCTCCTATTTCACCTGAAGATGATAATATTTTGACCCTATATCAAAATTTGAGAAAAATATGGTTCATATAAATAAATTTAACTTATCTTTTATCCTCATAAGTTGATAAAAGTTCCTCACTATCACTTAGTTCAACTATCAATAGTATAAAAAAAGTCATAAACAACCATTTATATTCTTTGAAAACAACACTGGATCTCTCTAGGAGACACATTAGTCCATACGAATCTCTTATAAAATATATCATTAACCTAAATCCATGAATCCCACAGTTTTTAAGTTAATTATGTAATAATATAAGGAAATATGATATATTTCATATAAAAACTTTTTCCAAAAGACAATCCCAAATTTAAGGGGTTGTGCTACAACCTCTTCTGGAAAACAATCTATGAAATATTCCACAACTCTATTAAAATATTCCACCTAAAACTATACCAAATTTAAGATCATTTTTTCCAACTATGAAGGAAGAGTCTCCAAATATTTATGATATATCTAAGGATCTCTATCACTAATGAATTCCCCATTCTCACATTCTACATCGAACAAAACTACCCATCCTTTATAGTTGTCAATGAAGGCTTGTATAAAACATAAGAAATCCATTCCAAGGATGAATTCATATAGTTATATTAATAAAAAAACAACTCTCTAATGGATTAGTATAACCCTAGAATCAACTCACACCCCTAACACACATATATCAATCCAGATTATCCTCTAACTATGGTAGTCAATACCCAATAGTATAGGAACTTTTTCTGCCCTAGGCCCCAATGATTTGATTAATCTTAGGGTAATAAAGGTGTGCTAAGCTCATGAATCTATCAAAGTATTAGATATTATGGGATATAAATGGGCGGTATATTTAATGATTTTTGGTCAAACTAGTTTTATAAACTCAATTGAATACATCTGTCCTCATTCGGTACCTCCTGAGGCAACCCAAACCTACACTATCATATTTGGTTCTCAAAAAACATAATTTACACATATGATTTAATGCCAAGTTATATGACCTATGTATAAAATGAATATATAATATATTAATTTATATTAATACCCATTATATATCATAATAAATCAATCTTCTGAACCTAAATGTTTAGTTTATTTGGAGATTTTATATATACCTACTTATTTTACAATAACTTCAATATATCTCACAAATAGTATTATCACATGATACCATTTAAAAATATTATACATAAATTTTTACTTCTTCACATTGGGAATGGAATCATAAGAAATGGTGAGCATAAATTCAATGTAAGGGTATATATGAGAGAAAACAATTGAATATCATAAGTGAGCATAAGATAAACATATGGGTATGATAACATAATCATGGTGTTTGGTCATAAAAAAATATAATCATACCTAATAAATAATAGATCACAAATCATTGTTCATGGAATAAGGATTTTGGAATAACATAATATATGAATAAAAAGTGTGTAGAAACATGAGTCAATAATCATGATCCTTGGATACATTACATGGGAATAAGAATGTGGAATATAAATAATAATAAAAAACAATTCTTTTTGGTAAGGCTCATTGCGAATACCATCATCGCATATTGAACATATTTCAAAAGGGAATTGAGTTCCCCCCCCCAATACCTGACATGTTTTATCATGAGATATAAGTCTTTACCCAATGCATTGGAGGGTTGTATAGTTCTGGTCCCACCCACCACTTAGTGGACAATATCCCTTAGGGGTTTGAGTTTACTCTCCCTTCCCAATAATATCACGAGTTAAAGTTTAACCCAATGCATTGGATGGATGTATAATTTTGGTACCAACCATAACACAATGAAAAACCACACATATTTTTGCCACATGAACATGAATAAATTCTTAATTCCATTATAACTTAATTTCCCTATATGAAAGAAACAAGTTCCATGATAACTTCCATAAAACATTATCATAATAAATCTATATAAAGAAGTTGTATGGTATCATGATATCATATTATCAATGAATAAAAATAAATATTAAAGGCTGTTGACAGATATGAAACATTATTTTAGAAGATCATAAATATTTACATTGTGAAAGAATAAGAAATACCCTTTATATTTTTAATTCCATTTATTCTAAAAGAAAAAAATTATAAAAAAAATGGAATATAAATTTAGTTGTAAAAACTTGAAAAATATTAAAATTATTTTCTTAAATAAAATCAACTAAGATGTTTATAAAATTCATTAGTATAGAAAATGTTTGAAAAGAATATTCTTTTCACACTTTGTTAAGAAGTTCAAATTTAGTAGAAAAAATGTCTAAAAACATTAAAAGAAGGATAATTTTTATAAATGAAGTCAATTCCATTGAAAAATACCTTATTAAATAATAAATGTATATATAAGGATAAATTAATGATTATAGACATAGTGAATAATTATTCCCAAAAAAATAAGAGATAAGGTCAGCTCCACCTACAAATGTCCCTTTGGTCGAATTGTGAAAAAAGGGAGAATAAATTGTAAGAAGACATGTAAACCCCATTGAAAACCATGGTATAAGAAAATTATTGTATTTTAAATATTTGAACATATAATTTCCATGGATGTAAGTTCAAAGACAAGCAGTCTCGATTTTAAAATGGTATTGGTAAAGAAAAACCTACAGCATCAGAAAATATTGAATAAAAAACCCTTGAAAGAGAGAACCTTAAATGGATATATAAATCCATATAACTTCATTAAAATCATGATGAAATTCATGCATGGGAATTATAGACAACACACAAATGAAAACAAGTGGTTAATATAGAGAGTATCTCTATGAAGGGAAATTGAGATGAGAAAATCCTAACTTTTACTCCTGACATCCAAAAAAGAACTTTAACATCATGTATAATAGAAATTACCTTTATTATCACTTATTTTATAAATATATTCCCAACTAACTCCATTTATACTCTTAAACTATAATCATTCATTATACATATATCAGTTATTTATTGTTTATTTTCATTATTAGATGTTAGTGATTTTGATTGATTCGTACAATTTTAGTAATGGAGATGTAAATCCTTATTTTTTGATACCAAGTTAATTATTATAAGATTATTAAAAATAATGGAATTATTTTTTCCTTTTACTTATTCAGTTACATTCACATGTGATGGAAAGTATTGGTACGGTTAGCCAGAATGAAATCTATAGCGGGTATGCTTTGGGTTATTTATTGATAACAAGATAATTTATATTGATCATTTATTTTCATGAAACCATTAAAGAACCATATTTTTAAAATACTTTAATCCCTAATATCATATATAACAATATTAATATCTTTATTCTCATTCATGGTAAAAATGGTGATGTTGGAATAACATCACTCATGTAGGTGGTTGAACCGAACCAAACATGAACATGCTATACTAGTGAATGGGTAAGATTTTAGATTTATATAATAGTAGTACAATTTTTTTGAATAATAATGATTATAATATAAATAAAATTATATTGGAGTATGATATTTATAATGATTGGGGATGATGAGTTATTTTAAAAATTAAGAGAAGAATATAGATACTTACTTCATGAATTCACTTGTTATTGACACGAGTTTCATTAGAATGATGGATTTAGGATTAATTATTAGAAATATATTCTAACAAATGTATAAAAGGATTTTTGAGATGGATTATATATATATATATATATATATTCAAGTATTTTCAAAGGAAAATTATTGGTTTATAAGGGGTAGAGGAGAGATCCTTTTATAATTGAAAACGAGGGACATTACTTGGGAAACTTATGTTAGGTGAAGGGTAAAGATGGAATAACATGAAAGTTAGGTGATTTAGGTATGGAAATATTGGTGATACATTTAGGTTTTACTCCCATAAAAAATAAATGACTTATAGAATTCATAAATTTAATTTAATTTCAACAAAATTCGATCTATGATAATTTATCGATTTTTACCCCTTTACCTTGTTTAATTATTTACCATGTTGATTAGTTTTTTACTAAACATAAAATATGACCCTATTAAAAAAATTTCCATAGTATAATTCCAAATTTGAACTCTATTTAATCTAATTAAATTTTTAGATATGGGAAATATTAATTTTAAATTAAAAGATTTGATATATATATATATATATATAACTATTTTTGTAGAAAAATGACTTTTTAAACAGTAAGTGTTATTATTATTATTTACTATAAATTAATAATTTAATAAATATTATTATATTTTTTATATATTGAAAAATTAAATTATATTCATCATTTAAAAGTTATAAATTTAATTTATTTAGATAAAAATAGACAATAGTTAAAAACAGTTCTTTGAAAATATATTTTTTATAATAAACAATTTTAACAACATCATTTTAAAATTAATTATTCATATTATAATAATTTAATATTATTAATAAATTGGTATTAAAATATTTCTTTTAATTTTATGAATACATAAAATCATAATTTATAAATAATAATAATAATAATAATAATAATAATAATATGTAACTCATAAAAATTAATTTTAACTAAATATTCTAATTAAATATTATATTTTGGTTTCATTAATTTTTTTTATTATTTTCCATTTGTTACAAAGAATTAAAAAAATAAAAATACCTATTGGATACATGTATACTCAACGACAATATTTACAATGACCATATTTCCAATGACCATATATATAATGGTGAGATTTCATTCATATACATGCTCTTTCATACATTCTTAGAATCATTTATCCTATTCATTTACTTATTTCTCGACATGTGTCACGACCCGACCCTACCCGGGCTGAAGCCGCAACAACCCCAAGCCCGCCTCCATAGGCCAGGGGCTGGCGACCAACGCCGAAGGCACAATAACTCGGAGAGGCCTTTTCCTAAGAACTTGTACACACACACGCAGCAAACTCAATGCAATAGTGTAGAGTAAAAGTAAAGACAAGAAAAGTAAAGGGAAACTGCTATATATAAACCACAATGTGCATCGACCTCTAGCAGTACAAAGAAATCTGAAAGTACACTGAAAAGAAAAGGGAAAAAACATGTTCCCAACCAACAAGTGCCACAACCCAGCAACAGGTAAACAAAAAGAAATAGCTGACGGATCTCCCACCTGGAACCCGGCCACGACCACCGCACGCGGTCCAAGCTCCCAAGCTCCTACGCTCCACTGAAGTCACGCTCCACCTGTCCGTCGTCTGCAAGGGCACACCAAGTGAGGGCAAAGCCCAAGAAGCAGTGAGTATAAAAATACTCAGTAGGATACCCCGAAGGCTCAAGGGAGCAACGAAGGAGGTACCGAAGGGTGAGCAGTAGAGCGAACATAGAGGAGTACAACAAGGAGTGCAGTAGAGTAGCAGTAAAGAGTCCAGCTCAACCCAACAATAGGAAAGAATGTAGACTCTTCCAAACACAATGAGCTGGAAATGGTGAGAAGATGAACTTCCCGTCGAGTCTTCGCTACCTATAGTAGGAGAGTAGACTCGTCCAACCATGAGAAGCTAGACACGGAAAGCACGTGGCATACCCCGCACGTCTTCACCTCTCCTGGAAGGAGAGTAACCAAACCTAAGAACTGGGTACTAGAACAGGGTATATACATAGCCATATGCTCTGTCAAAAAGCCCGAACAATGTCGTAAGGGGATCTCCATCCCGTAGCTCAGCCCAAGAAAAAGTAGCCAATAGTCCCAGAGGTAACACCATCGATGCCCAGCATCCCACACGTCTGCCCCGATCCGCAAGCCAAGGGCTCAATCACCACACCTCGACACTATCCGCTTTGGGCGGCACTGACTCACTCTCACGATTTTAGGTCGTGTCACAAGGACGCTTCTCGGTGGGGGAAAAGCTCCTCGTACTTGAGAGTTCTGGGGGAACGTCAAACCACACCACGTCACTGCCCCGCAGTCGAGAGGTCTGCTCAAAGTCGACAGGCGACCCACTGCCCAGCCCTGTAGGAGGATCCTTGGAAGTCAACGTGTTGCCACTACAGGGATACCCAAAAAGTCGACGGGTGCCACACTGCCCAGAACCGTAATAGGGTAATCCACTGGAGGGCGAACCGGCTAAAGTCGGTGATGAGACCACTGCCCAGCCCAGCTGGAGGTAACTCAGCATCGGGGACCACTGCCCAGCCCAGCTGGAGGTAAGCCCGGTATCGGGGACCACTACCCAGCCCCGCTGGAGGTAAGCTCGGAACTGCTCTGGCCATCCCTGCTGGATGGTACTGCTCAGTGAACACCGCTGTACTGGTCATCCCTGCTGGATGGTAACCCACTGACGAGCCCTACTCGAAACAACCTCAGCCCTATTGGAAACAACCTCAGCCCTATTGGAACAACCTCAGCCCTGCTGGAACAACCTCAGCCCTGCTGGTAACAACCTCATCCCTGCTGGTAACAACCTCCTGGGTAGAGGATCGGTGCCCACGTAAAGTGTTGGTCACACCGAAACCACAAGCTCTACCAGGGAACACAGAGCAAAGAGAGAAACTCCCCAGGACTCACAAGGCGATCACGCTCCAATCTGCTGAGTCACTATCAAAGCGGACCGAGACACCTCATCCCAGAAAGTGGGGAAAACGCCCACGCTGCACGAACACCCGTAGTCGTAGACGGTGTCGCAGTCCGGTGAAAGGGCACAGTACTGAAACCCCTCATAGCCGAAGAAGCAGAGGAACCAAACCATCTTTGCCGGCCAAACCATCGAGAACAAGACCAGGGGGAGACCGCTCAACCCTACTGGTCAGACAAAAGAGCACCAGGTCAGGGGAAACTCCACCCTGCTGGTCAAACAAACGAGTGCAGAGGGACCCTCTACATCGCGAGAGGTCAAGTACGCAAAGCACATCACGACACGCACGTGGGGCCCACACGACGTGTGGCCCCAAGTCAACCCCAACTGAGATCACAAACATACTCAGGTACGAACAACCACACGTACCTCCATGCGCTCCTGTATACTCCCAGAGTATACCTCATTCCAGCCCAAAGGCTATTATGCACACGGCACCCAATGTCAACGCGAAGGCGTGACATAACATCTCCACCTCAAAGGCCCAGGCACGGCCAACCACATCTCGTGAACCATTCGTATCACTCTTCTAAGAGTGCGTGATCACACGCCAAGGGTCCGCTACAAACAAGGTAGGACGAACCGCCACTGGAGCACCTTCCATGCTCCACATTTAAGGAGATCGCGCAAGAGGCTCCTCAAAACCAAACAGATTTCACCGTTGTAATCCTCGCGGAAAAACATGCGAGATCGACTACTTACTCGCCTCCAATGGATATCCGACGGAAAAGTCACCAACACCGCCTCACACCCGAACGACGTCCCGTGATCCCGAGCCTCGGCCCTGAAAACAATCGGACGCATCGCACCATTGCGATCCCCTCGGGATAACACGTCAAAAGCACTACTCACTTGAGTGAAATGGATATCCAGAGAAAAAGGTGCATCTCGGCGCACCGCACCCGAGCAGTGCCACGTGGGACCCGCCTACCGGTCCCGAAACTCAACGAACGGATCACACCATTGCGATCCTCTCGAAAAAGTACACGAAAGGGACTATTCGCTTGTCCAAAACGGTCGCCCGGTGATAAAGCTGGAAATCACCGTCAACTCCCGAAACGGCCCTCACGGGGCCCGCACCATCGTGTGGAATTACAGTGGGCAGACTGCGCCAACGCGATGCCCTCAGAAAAACACCGAACATCGACTGCTCATACGCCCCGAACGGATGTCCGAGAAAAAAGTCGCTACAAGCTGCACACAGCTCAAAAGACGGGTCATGGGGACCATGCCTCAACTTTGGCCTCAACACCTGAAACCACCCTGGAAAGCTCTGCCCCAGCGCCAGAGTCCCAACGCCGCTGACGATGCTCAAAACGGACGTCGGATGTGTCTGCGCCGCTCAAAACAAGATTCCCAGAATGACGTCAAACTACTTAACATCTTGTCACGCCCCGAGCCCCCTGTCTCGGGAATTAAAAATTCCCGAGACCATCTCAAATTAAGAGACGCGTCGCTGCAGACGGTTCCCAAAACAAACGCCTGATGAATGATTTATTAAATATAAATCATTTCCATAATAATAATAATAATATTGTTATTACTATTATTATAAACTTAAATATATTTTTTCCAATCTATTTCCCCCACGCGGGATTCATGAAAGTCCCCCCCTTTCCCCCCTCTCCAATCAAGGAGAGAGGCATGCACACCATTCTTTATCTTTTTTTTCTATTAACTTTTCCTACCTTTTTTTTGATTACGTGTTCTTCATCTCCACCAAGACCCGCGTACAGCGGGACTTCTCCTCCAATCGGTGACTTCAGGTCGCCTCACCCTCGACGACCTGCACCAACACCGCCACAGCCGCTCCTGCTGCCGGCGCACGACGACGTTCCAGCCAGCTCCACCGCTCGACGTCGTGACCAGACGCACGCCGGACCGCCTCTCCACCGGCTCCGCCTGACGCCATCCGCGACCGCCTGCCGCGCTCCCCCGGCCTGCTGCCGTCGCCCTCGGCCCGCCGTGCCGCTCGACCACACTCACTCAGCCTGCTGACGACCTGCCGCACCGCACGTGTTGGACCGCCGGACCGGCGCGCGAAGCCGCTGGACCGCCGCTACCCCGGGCTGCCGCCGCCCGGATGGTCGGGTCCTCACCGAAAAACACTAAAAAACCCGCTGATTTCGGCGGACGACGGTGATCGCCTCTGAACTCCGATTTACAAACCAAAAATTGCGTTGGAAATATCATAAATTATACTACACGATTATGGGCTTCATTTTCAGATTAGACACCAATTCAATAATACAAATTTAGGACGAACATGGTGCGGGAAATTAAAATAAAAACAAGATCCTACCTCGTGGGACTAAGCTTGTCGCTTCGCGACGATCCGCCAGCCGTGCACCACCTTGGAGAGGAGAGGAGATGGATATAGAGAACTCTCCTTTGGTTTCTGCCTTCCTCCAGAGGGTGAACAAGAGGAGGATGGTGAGGGGTTTACTTAAATAGAAAAAAATTAATTTTAATTAATTAATTTCAAAACACCCCAAATTAACCCGTAACCAAAACTCCCGACGGGGTAGAGGTTAAGCCTCCACTAGGGTAAACACCACCTCCTGAGCACAACAGTGGTCTCAGAATTTTAATCTGAGGCCCCGTTCAAAAGTTATTAAACTTAGCTCCCGAAGTCGCAAAATTACGAAAACGCCCCAGGGCCATTTTTCACAGACGGGCCGCACCCACGAAACTTACACCCCTCCTAGGGTAAAAGGCACGCTCCGAACTCAACGGTGCCCTCGGTTTTGCAATCCGAGCCACCATTTAAGAGATACCTGCGTTTCAACATTAAACGAATAAATAAATAAATTAATTTATCCGTTTAACGTTCTGAAAGTGAGCGAGGGGTCCAAACATCCCACGCCGACATACCTTATGTCGTTACAAGGGTAAACACCTCATTCCAGACCCATCCGTACACTCGGATCCCTGATCTGGTGAACCGTTTAGGAGTTATCACATTTATTTAGCGTTTCTAGTGTGAACGCACTGAAAATTTAATTCCGGCCACTCCGGGGCTCGGAATCACACGCCGCCTGAAGGCGCTGCTCTGGAATGTCATCAAGAATATTTCAAAGTCTTTCACAGAAAAACCCGGGTTCTTAAATCATTCCCTCCTTCATGCTTTTCGTCCCCGAAAAGAAAAACTAGGGAGCAACACAGGGTACTAAGCCCACTCATGGGTTTCCAATACCTAGAAGAACCCACGCACAGCTCTGCATCACCGCACACAGACCAAAGGATTGATCCATCCATGTGAGGTCGGCCCTTGCCAATTTCGTGCATAGGAGCACGCACACTCCTTCTCGGGTGAGTCATGTGGGAGACATCGTGCACCCACTCAAGAATTTGGGGTTAGGGAAAGGCGGTAGGGAACCTAGCCATCCCTTTGCACGGTCTCAAACGGCTCGAAGGCCCTCGGGGGTAGCTCACCTCCCTGGTCAAACCTCTACGTCACACGCCACGACTGGAATCACCGCTTGGGCATGAGACAAGGCCCGGTGATTCCCTCCTTCAAAATATCCATATGGTGATACACCCAAGGATATCTGGTCAAGCAAGGTTCCACAGTCGATGTCTCGCAACCAAGACTCTCTTACATGCTCGGAGAGCGAAGGAGTCAACACCATCGACTAAAGAGAAAAGGTCCTACACCTTTTACCATACCAACACAGGGTTACACCTGACGCCCCGCGTCACCCTGGTAACACATCAAACAAGGAGCAGGGAGGAAAGCAGATCACACACAGAGTCTAAAAATTCTACTGAAAAAAGTTAGAAGAGCTGTAGAGCGTACCTCTTATCACCTCATGCTCTGCAGGATAATAGACATCCAAAGCTCGCGACTGTCCTCGGTCCCAACTGTCAGCTCCTGGAGCCTGACGTGGACCACCTAGTGGTGATGGGAAGACCTCGTAACTTCATCCCCCATTACCAGCTCCTCCCGCTCCTCTACTAGCACCACCTCTCTGGGTACTACTCCGATCACGGTGCTGCCTCTGTCATGGTGGTGCACCTGCTGCCTGCTCGAAGCTCTCAGCAACTCGGGTCGGGCAGTCTGGTGCCAAGTGACCTCGCCCGTCACAAGCATAGCACCGACTCTCTCTGGGCTGCACTGGTGCCCTCTGGTGCCACTGTGATGTACGACCACGCCCCTGAGTCCAGTTGTCAGAAAGCCACCTGCGTCGAGGTCCTGCTTGCCGACACCCACTAGCTGCGGCAGACGTCTCAGCTCCAACGTGCCTGCTGCCACTACCAACTCCAGAACGTGACAGGAATCCCTCTGTCACCAGCGCCTGCTCTAGCACCCCGGCATATGTAAAAATTCCCAAGGGTAATATGACAACACGAATCTCTCGGCGGAGACCCTGATCAAACTTTCGCGCTCGGAGGTTGTCGTCATGGACCATGTCTGGGTAAAAGCGTGCACGGTCTGCAAAACTAGCCGCATACTCGACCACCGTCATCCCTCCCTACTGAAACTGCAGGAGCTCCTGAATCCGAACGGAGCGCAAGCAGGAATGGAAAAACTCCTCACGAAACAACAACCGGAAGTCGTCCCACGAAAGTGCCGACTCGTCAAGAAACTGAGTCACCAGACTCCACCAACGCCAAGCTGCTCCACGAAAAAGGGTGGCTGCCAAAGCCACTCTCTGATCCATCGGCGTCTTCACAAGCCTGAAAAGGGAAACCACTGCCTCGAGCCAAACCTTTGCTGCCTGAGGGTCTGGCTCACCAGTGAACCTCAGCGGTCCCTGCCGCTGGAACTCACGGAGCGCGCTCAACCTGCGCTCAAGCTCAGCCTACTCTGTTGAAACTGCCTGCTGCTCAACAGGTGGGGGTGCTGCTACCGGCCCACCCGGAGAAAGGGGCTCGCATGATGGGTCCTGAACTGTGGCCTCGTAGCTCATAGGGTCGTCATCACGAACCAAAGCCGGTATCCTGGCTGGCTGTCCTCGCAGAGACATCCTGAAAATTATTAAGGAGTACCGTGGTCAAATGAGCATATGTGTATATACCAATAACAACATCAATGGGGAGATAACTCAAGAAGGACAGTCAAAGACTCAATCCTATGTGATGCACAAACAAATTTCCCTGCAACAAGTGTCTCACCATGTCGAGTCGACAAGCGGGTTATCAAGGTCCTGGTGAATGGATACGTCGGCCACCGCACCATCACTGGACTCCCTGGCCTGAGAGCCACTCTCGAAACACGTTGACACTGTTGCCCTAAATTCCAACCAATTCCTCTTTTAGGGACGTCCGCAAAACGTCCCAAGGAACGAACCACCTCTGATACCACTTTGTCACGACCCGACCCTACTCGGGCTCGAGCCGCAACTACCCCAAGCCCGCCTCCATAGGCCAGGGGATGGCGACCAGCACCGAAGGCACAATAACTCGGGGATGCCTTTGCCTAAGCACCTGCACACACACACGCAGCAAACTCAATGCAACAGTGTAGAGTAAAAGTAAAGACAAGAAAAGTAAAGGGAAACTGCTATATATAAACCACAATGTGAATCGACCTCTAGAAGTACAAAGAAAGATGAACGTACACTGAAATGAAAAGGGGCAAAACACGCGCCCAACCAACAAGTGCCACAACCCGGAAACAGGTAAACAAAAAGAAACAGCTGATGGATCTCCCACCTGGAACCCGGCCACGACCACCGCACGCGGTCCAAGCTCCCAAGCTTCTACGCTCCACTGAAGTCACGCTCCACCTGTCCATCATCTGCAAGGGAACACCAAGTGTGGGCAAAGCCCAAGCAGGGGTGAGTATAAAAATACTCAGTAGGATACCCCGAAGGCTCGAGGGAGCAACGAAGGAGGTACCGAAGGGTGATCAGTAGAGCGAACGTAGAGGAGTACAACAAGGAGTGCAGTAGAGTAATAGTAAAGAGTCAAGCTCAACCCAACAAGAAGAAAGAAGGTAGACTCGTCCAAACACAAGGAGCTGGAAATGGTGAGAAGATGAACTTCCCGTCGAGTCTTCGCTACCTATAGTAGGAGAGTAGACTCGTCCATCCATGAGAATCTAGACACGGAAAGCACGTGGCATACCCCGCGCGTCTTCGCCTCTCCTAGAAGGAGAGTAACCAAACCCAAAAAGTGGGTACTAGAACAGGGTATATACATATCCATATGCTCTGTCAAGAAGCCCGAACAACGTTGTAAGGGGATCTCCATACCGTATCTCAGCCCAAGAAAAAGTAGCCAACAGTCTCAGAGGTAACACCATTGATGCCCAGCATCCCACACGTCTGCCTCGAACCGCAAGCCAAGGGCTCAATCACCACACATCGACACTATCCGCTTTAGGCGGCACTGACTCGCCTGCACGGTTTTAGGTCGCATCACAAGGACACGTCTCGGTGGGGGAAAAGCTACTCGTACTTGAGAGTTCTGGGGGAACGTCAAACCACACCACGTCATTGCCCCGCAGTCGAGAGGTCTGCTCAAAGTCGACAGGCGACCCCCTGCCCAGCCCCGCTGGAGGATCCCTAGAAGTCAACGGGTTCCCACTATAGGGATACCCAGAAAGTCGACGGGTGCCACACTTCCGAGTCTCGTAACAGGGTAATCCATTAGAGGGCGACCCGACTAAATTCGGCGACAGGACCACTGCCCAGCCCAGCTGGAGGTAACCCGGCATCGGGGACCACTGCCCAGCGCAGCTGGAGGTAAGCCCGGCATCGGGGACCACTGCCCAGCCCCGGTGGAGGTAAGCCCGGCATCGGGGACCACTGCCCAGCCCCACTGGAGGTAAGCCCAGAACTGCTCTGGCCATCCCTGGTGGATGGTACTGCTCGGTGAACACCGTTGTACTAGCCATCCCTGCTGGATGGTAACCCACTGACGAGCCCTGCTCAAAACAACCTCAGCCCTGCTGGAAACAACCTCAGCCCTGCTGGAACAACCTCATCCCTGCTGGAACAACCTCAGCCCTGCTGGTAACAACCTCAGCCCTACTGGTAACAACCTCCTGGGTAGAGGATCGGTGCCTGCGTAAAGTGTTGGTCACACCGAAACCACAAGCTCTACCAGGGAACACGGAGCAACGAGAGAAACTCCCCTGGCCTCACAAGGCGATCACGCTCCAATCCGCTGAGTCACTGTCGAAGCGGACCGAGACACCTCATCCCAGAAAGTGGGGAAAATTCCCACGCTGCACGAACACCCATAGTCACAGACGGTGTCGCAGTCCGGTGAAAGGGCACAGTACTGAAACCCCTCACAGCCGAAGAAGCAGAGGAACCAAACCATCTCTGCCAGCCAAACCATCGAGAACAATACTAGGGGGAGACCGCTCAACCCTACTGGTCAGACAAAAGAGCCCCAGGCCAGGGGAAACTCCACCCTGCCGGTCAAACAAACGAGCGCAGAGGGACCCTCTACGTCGCGAGAGGTCAAGTACGCAAAGCATATCACGACACGCACGTGGGGCCCACACGACGTGTGGCCCCAAGTCAACCCCAACTGAGCACACAAACATCCGCAGGTATGAACAACCACACGTACCTCCAAGCGCTCCTGTATACTCCCATAGTATTGCTCATTCCAGCCCAAAGGCTATTGTGCACACGGCACCCAGTGTCAATGAGAAGGTGTGACGTAACATCTGCACCTCAAAGGCCCAGACATGGCCAACCACATCTCGTGAACCATTTGTATCACTCTCCCAAGAGTGCGCGATCACACGCCAAGGGTCTACTACAAACAAGGTAGGACGAACCGCCACTAGAGCACCTTCCATGCTCCACATTTAACGAGATTTTACAAGAGGCTCCGCATAACCAAACGGATTTCACCGTTGTAATCCTCGCGGAAAAAGATGCGAGATCGACTACTTACTCGCCTCCAACGGATATCCGACGGAAAAGTCACTAACACCGCCTCACGCCCGAACGACGTCCCGTGATCCTGAGCCTCGGCCCCGAAAACAGTCGGGCGCATCGCACCATTGCGATCCCCTCGGGATAACACGTCAAAAGCAGTACTCACTTGAGTGCAACGGATATCCAGAGAAAAAGGTGCATCCCGGCGCACCGCACCCGAGCGGTGCCACGTGGGACCCGCCTCCCGGTCCCGAAACTCAACGAACGGATCCCACCGTTGCGATCCTCTCGAAAAGTACACTAAATGGACTATTCACTTGTCTAAAACAGTCTCCCGGTGATAAAGCTGGAAATCACCGTCAACTCCTGAAACGGCCCTCACGGGGCCCGCACCATTGTGCGGAATTACATCGGGCAGACTGCGCTAACGCGATTCCCTCGGAAAAACACTCAACATCGACTGCTCACATGCCCCAAAAGGACGTCCGAGGAAAAAGTCGCTACAAGCTGCACGCAGCTCAAAAGACGGGCCATGGGGCCCACACCTTAACTTTGGCCTCAATGCCTGAAACCACCCTGGAAAGCTCCGCCCCAGCGCTAGAGTCCCAACGCCACGGACGACGCTCAAAACGGACGTCGGATGTGTCCGCGCCGCTCAAAACAAGATTCCCGGAATGACGTCAAACTACTTAACATCTTGTCACGCCCCGAGCCCCCTGTCTCGGGAATTAAAAATTCCCGAGACCATCTCAAAATCTCCATATCAAATTAAGAGATGCGTCGCTGAAGACGGTTCCCAAAATAAACGCCCGATGAATGATTTATTAAATTTAAATCATTTCCATGATGATAATAATAATATTGTTATTACTATTATTATAAACTTATTTTTTTTCCGATCTATTTCCCCCACGCGGGATTCATGAAAGTCCCCCCTTTTTCCCCCTCTCCAATCAAGGAGAGAGGCATGCACACCATTCTTTATCTTTTTTTTTTTCTATTAACTTTTCCTACCTTTTTTTTATTACATGTTCTTCATCTCCACCAAGACCCGCGTATAGCGGGACTTCTCCTCCAAACGGCGACTTCAGGTCGCCTCGCCCCCGACGACCTACACCAACACCGCCACAGCCGCGCCTGCTGCCTGCGCACGACGACGTCCCAGCCAGCTCCACCGCTCGACGCCGTGACCAGACGCAAGCCGGACCACCTCTCCACTGGCTCCGCCTGACGCCATCCTCGGCCGCCTGTCGCGCTCCCCCGGCCTGCTGCCGTCGCCGTCGGCCCGCCGTGGTGCTCGACCACACTCGCCCGGCCTGCTGACGACCTGCCGTGCCGCACGTGTTGGACCGCCGGACCGGCGCGCGAAGTTGCCGGACCGCCGCTACCCCGGGCTGTCGCCGCCCGGATGGTCGGGTCCTCACCGGAAAACACTCAAAAACCCGCTGATTTCGGCGGACGACAGTGATCGCCTCCGAACTCCGGTTTACAAACCAAAAATTGCGTTGAAAATATCATAAATTATACTACACGATTATGGGATTCATTTTCAGATTCGACACCAATTCAATAATACGAATTTAGGATGAACATGGTGAGGGAAATTAAAATAAAAACAAGATCCTACCTCGTGGGAGTAAGCCCGTCGCTTCGCGACGATCCACCGGCCGTGCACCACCTTGGAGAGGAGAGGAGATGGATATGGAGAACTCTCCTTTGGTTGCTGCCTTCCTCCAGTGGTTGAACAAGAGGAGGAGGGTGAGGGGTTTACTTAAATAGTAAAAAATTAATTTTAATTAATTAATTTCAAAACACCCCAAATTAACCCGTAACCAAAACTCCCGACGGGGTCGAGGTTAAGCCTACCCTAGGGTAAACACCACCTCCCGAGCACAACGGTGGTCTCGGAATTTTAATCTGAGGCCCCGTTCAAATGTTATTAAACTTAGCGTCCGAAGTCGCCCAATTACGAAAACGCCCCTAGGGCCATTTTTCACAGACGGGCCGCGCCCGCGAAACTTACACCCCTCCTAGGGTAAACGGCACGCTCCGAACTCAACGGTGCCCTCAGTTTTCCAATCCGAGCCACCATTTAAGAGATACCTACGTTTCAACATTAAATGAATAAATTAATTAATTAATTTATCCGTTTAACGTTCCGAAAACGAGCGAGGGATCTAAAAATCCCTCGCCGACATACCTTATGTTGTTACTAGGGTAAACACCCCATTCCAGACCCATCCGTACACTCGGATCCCTGATCCGGTGAACCGTTTAGGAGTTATCGCATTTATTTAGCGTTTCCAGTGTGAACACACTGAAAATTTAATTCCGGCCACTCCGGGGCTCGGAATCGCACGTCGTCTGAAGGCGCTGCTCTGGAATATCATCAAGAATATTTCAAAGTATTTCACTGCAAAACCCGGGTTCTTAAAACATGTATATGATATTTATAATTTTCTATATTATTTACATTGTTTCAATTGGGGTTAAAATATTCATGGAAACTAGCAGGATAAATATTTTGTGTTCATAGTATTTTTATTTTCTTATAGATTTATTCTAATTTTAATTTTTAAATTGAAATTTTATATTGAATTCTCATAATTTATGACTGTTTGTGTCATTTTGTAAAATATTAGTTCAATAAAATATTTCACGGTTTTTTTAGTTCAATGTTGTGTGTGAAAAAATCTATTTAACATGATATTTATTTAAAGAAAAAATACATCGTAAAATCATGTGGTGTTACATTATATCCCACTAAAAAGAATTTTACCCTAAAAATGTTGTTAATATGATGAAAAAATAAATGTACTTATTCCTCATTTCATATTTGAGTTCTCATATTTCTTCTTAAGACTTATCATTCCTCCATAGAACTTTAACTAGTTGAGTGGTCATATTTCGTAGTAATTTATCTCTATGATCCAAGATTTCCACCGGTTGTTCCTCATAAGAAATTTCATGTTCCAATTTTACAGCTTTTTAGTTTTGTACATGTGATGGATATAGTATTTACTTATTAAAAATAGATACAATGAACACATCATGATCCCATAGGATGTATGGTTGGAGTGCTATGTGATATTCTATAACCCCTACATTATTAGGAATCATGATGGGATTGATGTATCTATGGATCAACTTTCCTTTATTCCCAAATATCATAACCCTTTTCTATTGTGATATTCAAATTAATAATTTGTCTCTGACATAAAACTCCAAATCTCATCAATGATTTTCAGTATAGCTCTTTTGTAAAATTTGGGAAATTTTAATGTATCATTGAATATTTTGAATCTTCTTTTCCATTTCTTGAGAAGTATCTAGTCAAATTAGTTTAATCTCTCTAACATTATCCCAAATTTTTTGTATTCTACACCTCTTACCATATAGAGCCTCATATAGTGCATTTTGAATGCTAGAACAAAAACTAATTTTATATGATAACTCTAATAGGGGAAGGTGGTGACACCAACATCCTTTGAAATCCATTGAATAAGATATCAACACATATTCTTGAGTTTTAATGTCCCTTTCATATTTACCATCAGTCTAAGGATGGTAAGTAAGGATGAATGTCATATCTATATCCAATGATTGTTGGAGAATTATCCAAAAAGTTTAGGTAAACCATAGACCTTAATCATATACCTTGGAGAGTGGTACTCTATGAATCCTTACCACTTCCTTTATTTATATCCTAGATAATTGATTGTGTGGGTAATCTTCATGAATGAAAATGAAATGCAATGACTTCATGAGGTGATAAACTATAAATTAAATGGAATTATGTCCTTTATTGTTCATAGAAATACATACCATGAAATCCATGGTGATGTTCTCCCATTTTAATATGGGCATGGGTAATGGTTTCATCATCCCCTTATAATTATTTCATTCAACCTTTACATGCTAGAATACCAAGAATGTCACAACCCCCTCCTCATAAGGTGAACCCCTCATGGGCTTGAAATGGGAGAAGAGAGATAGTGACACTCGAGTCCCACCTCTAGTAGGCATCGGGTTGGGGACTAGCATCGAGGGTGTAATAAACACAAGGATTGAGGGAATTATCTTCTAAGAGATAACATGAAAAAGAGAGAGATACAATAGAAACAACCCAACCCCTACTCAAAATACAATATAAAATAAAACCCATGTACACATATGTAATGACATGAAAGAAATACTACAACTGAATGGAAAACTAAAAGTACCAAAAGAAAGGTAAAGGAAATAATGACCACAAAGCCCAAATAGATCCTGCTAAACCCCACGCTAGTAGTAACTAGCCTGGTCACCAACCTTCTACAACTAACCTGAAAAAGAAATTTATATACCTAGGGTGAGTATAAAAGTATACTCAGTAGGATCCTCCCAAGATCCTATCATGGAAAGGTAAAGAAATAATGTTAAAGCACAATGAGTAATAGTTGAAACTAACTCATCACCTAAACAGGTATACTAATTTCCCAACCCCACCATTGATACTCTCACTAAGTATTGCTTACAATAGAATATAATATAGTAAATAATATCAAGGGTACCCCGCTACCACTTCCCTAGTAGTTTTCTTCTCTTCCCCAACGTCGCACGTCCTGATCATCTCTCTCCAAAAAGGCTATCCCACATACACCTAGGTGAAGCACCACAACTTGAACCACATGCAACCCACCACCACATCCACATGACCCAAAACTATCTAGGTATTTTCTGGGGGACACCATAACCCGAATAACATGTATCATACATTGGGAATTATACCTCAATCTATTACATCCCATACATAGAGTAAGGATCCTCAAGTCATCACAGCATATACACTTTATACCTATAGTAGTCCTTTGGAAAAAATATCCAGAATACATGTGTGTGAAATAACCACAAGCCATTACAGCCATCTACACACATATATGGGAAAACTAACCATCGTGCATACCAATATAGGTAATTACCAAGAGAAAAGAGCGGGATAAAAGGGGGTAGTCATCCATCCATCCTCTCACCAGGATGTTGGGAAAACACCCCTCGGGGCTCAAAATCACCAGGGTGTTAGTTTCCCTAACCAAAATAGTGGAGTATCATATGAAAAAACAAAATGTACATGATATAATATATCTCAAAACCACACTATGGGAATAAGCTTGCCTAAAACTCAATTGTATCTAATGTCTCTCGGACTCCCAAATTCCACTACTAAGACCATATATCCTATAAGCACACAAACATTTAAAGGTCTACATTAAATTATTTTATTCCTTTTTATTAGTTGAACTTTACATAAATTAACCATTAATATTTTTCATGTAACATTACATTACCATACCTACAAAGTTCTATACCCTCCAAGCATAATAAAACAAAGTCTATGGATTCTGTAAGAAAATTACTTTTATTATTATATCATAATCCCCCTTTTAATGGGTAAGGGGGAACCAACAAGACATCAAAGACATAAGGACATAAAAGGTTCCCCAAAAGACCACAATCTATCATCAAACAGAACAAAGCTACAAAAAAGGCTCCTCCCCAGCATCAAAAACATCAAATCTATCTTTCACCTTCTCATCGCTTCCGGCAAGATGTCTCGTGGAAATGCGCGGTCTTGGTACCAATGAAAAAATTCATACCCTTTCAAACATCCAAATATGAAAAGCAATGATCAATTTAAAACTCCCTGCTCTGAACCTCATCTGAAGCATCTCCTTACAGAAGGCTCAGTTTCATAGGACATAGAGTGCGAGCCACAGGTCATAGCATCAGCGATCACAAAACCACCACGAAAGACATTCATCAAGACATAAGAAAATAAAACAGAAAAACATCAATGAAAAAGACTGCAACTTGAACACCAAAGATGCCACTAGATGACATCATTGTTGTAACGAAACCACACGACACCAATTGAAACCACAATCCTAGACAAGAAACTTGAAGAGGCCAGACGCTCCAGGAAGCAAGAAGTCTGTCCAACGCCACCCAAGGCTGGAAGACCCGAAAACCACATCACAGGAGCATCACCGAAGAGGGGGACCACGCTGATCAAAACTAGAAGCGCCACTCTGGGCATGAATTAAATCATATCTGAGCTGGGGAGGCACCTGCACCAGAGACCAAAATGATCAAGAATGCGGACAACGAGAGGAACCCACAAAGGACAAAAACAAGGCCATCTGGTAATGATGAAATGCACCAAGAACCTCAAATCCCATCGCCACCACCCAAAATGCTCAAAAAGGCCACACCAACCATCCAAACCACTCACCCTGGCGGAGAATTCCATCGTGGAAGAAAGGACCGACCAGCCATGCTACAACAGATGAAGAACACGACCCCTTGTTCACAGCAGATCAGACCACCCAATGACACGAAAGCTCACTCCCATCGCTGCTGAAGCACAACCCCCCGCCAAGCAAGATCCAAGGAATAAAAAAATAATCGCCTCCCTGAGAAATTTCCACGGAAGAAATGTGCCCCGCCAAGACACCATCCCCGAACCATGAACAAACCTCACCACCATAGGGAAGATTCACCGTGGAAGAAACAAACCTGTCGCGACCCCAAAACCGGACCATGAGCAAATCATGTCGCCACCCGAAAAAATTACAAGGAAGAAAACACCTCACTGTGATGCTAGAACCGTGCCACTGATGATCCATGCCATCGCCAGAGACCTTGCCAAGGAAGATCACATTCCTCCGCTACAGGAAGAACCCCACGCTGCCAGATCTGAGCCCACATGAACACTAAAGAAAGATAAGCCACAACGTCGAGGAAGAATCTCGTGCCACCAGATCCAAGCCCGACACCAAGAGCACATTGCCACACAACCACCGCACTGTGAGCATTCTTGGAGAGCATGTGATTACATTCCATATTACTAGGTATTCTAGGAAAAAATTATAAGCTACCAAACATTGTAAAAACCCAAGCACATCCATCTGCCCCATGTTTTGGGGAAACGAAAGAAGATAAACAGAAACCTAGCTGTCAGCCAAACAATAGATTCAAGAAAGAATCCAATTTTAATATGAATATGTAAGCCCATATATAGACCATTCTATCATATCCGGTGTCCTCCCTGAAACCCAAATGCATATCCCGATGCATACCTCCATCACAGTTAACTACTGCCACAACAACTGGCACTCGTTGTCCCATATACCACAAAACCTTCTAGGATCATCCATCCCAGGATCACATAACATCCAGGACCCCTCTCCCTACATCACAAATCATGGGAAAGAAACATAAAATCTAGTCTACTATCCCTAAATATATACATCCATCCATCACACACAACGATCCCTCACAGATACAAAGTACAAGGCACTAAACCTTTACAAGAAAGAAAGCAACTCAGGCCCTATAAGGGAATTATCTTTTGTCACACAATTGATTCTTATTCGATATTGAATTAACTAATTAATTATTCAAAGGTTATAACTATAGCCAACCTAATTAGAAAACTATCACATGTTTTCACAATTAATTAAATAATTAATTTACCACACCTTTAATTCTTTTATCAACAAGAATTAACATGATTCACATCATTAATCAATTCCATTAACACATGGAAGGTCAATTAATTTAAACATGCTTGTAGTAATAATATTTCAACACACCAGATTCATTAAACATGCCTCTTTAAATGTTTTATCCAATTAGTTATCAATTAATTTCATATTTATATTCCTTACTAATTCCAAATGATAATACAAACACATTAAACACAACATAAATATCATAGTGTCTAGAAAAACAAGAGGTAAATTGTTATCACAGTACAGAACAAAAACATCTCTATGTGATCGATATCAATTCTTTAATCTAGTTAAAGTAATTATTAGGTTGATTCCATTAGAATTCAAGGGGGTAATTTTGTTCTATTTATAATTTCATGTAAAAAATAAAATAGAATAAATGAATGCCCTACTCAAAAGGGTTTCAATGTTCTTCACACATTAATAGACCAATGTTGTAGATAGATCCCAATCACCTCTCCCATGAGAACTGCATCCACCTGAGGATTCTGTGCCACAACCACACCAACAAACAAAGAAAAAAATACATTAGAAACATAGAGATCAAGGTCCATCACATGGAATGGAGGAACGAGATGAAATGGATCAAAGAAACCACAATAATGGAGGTAAAACATACCTTGGATCAAAGAAGGATCAAAGTAGGGAAGCTATAAATTTATCCTTGATAAAGGAATCTCCAAAACACCAAGAAGGGAGTCGCATGTCACCTGGATTCAGGAGAGATAGGCACTGTAGCCACATTTTTTGATAACTTGAGTGGCTAAAAATGCTAAATTGTACAACATTGTAGATTTACATGATGTGTAATCCCCTTTCACATAGTGTATTCTTCAGGATTCAATTTCCACCGAAAAAATCATCACCTTTTTATTTTATTTATTTTTAAACCCCAATTTATTACACTTCGTGAAATCTACTTTCACATTGTGTAAAATTTTACATGGCGTGAAATCCCTTTACTTATAGATTTTAGCAGCACAAGTCCTTCAAACTCCCTATGAGCCTCCTTCAAGAAACTTTCTCTTCAAAAACATTCAAAGGGTCGATCCATGTGGATCTAGGCCCTTATATTAGGTACCTTTCAAAATATTCTCATTCATGAGAATCCAAAACCAACCTAGATAGGAATGATAAAGGGTGTCATCTGAATAACCACCCTGAAAGATACCTCTCAAGGCTATCACCACCATGAGAGCTCAACCACCTCTTCAAAGGAACATCATTAAACAACACAACAACCACAAAAATATCTTAAACACTCTCCCGAGGGAGGTACCTGTCAAAAGATAGTAAGACTTAATAAGAAAAATAAATCCATCTCACAAACCAAAAAATGTCTACAACCAAAAAATGAACAATGTTAGAATAGAATAGATAAACATAAAAAAACTCAGGATACTGAGAATGTATCTACGACTCACATTCCCAGGTACTCTCCTCCATGCCACCGTGCTTCCACATGACACAAACCCATGTGATAACATGTTTGTGAAACTCTTTCCTTTGGAGGTCCTGGATCTCTACAAGCCACTCCTCAAAGGTCACAACATCATACACATCAATCTTGCCCCAATATATGATGTGAGAGTCATCATGAAGATAACAATGGATCTAAAACATGTGAAAAACATTGTGTATCTAAAACATCTATATATGAATTTATATCTGATACGCTATGGATACAACATGATCCAACACCTTGAAAGGCCCAACAAACAGGGGAGAAAGATTACTCTAATGACCAAACCTTTACTACCCATGATGGGGAGTCACCTTTAAGAACTCATGTTCCCCAACATCAAACTCCAGAGGTATCCTACAATGATCGTATTAGGATTCTGACAATCCTATGTTGTAACATGATCCAATACCTCGAAAGTCCCAACAAACAGGGGATAAAGATTACTACTATGACCAAACCTTTACTTACCATGATGCATAGTCACATTTAGGAACTCATGATTCCAAACATCAGACATCAAAGGTCTCCTCCTATGATTGTATTAGGATTCTGACAATCATATGTTGGTTTCATCCTCTCATGAATCACCTGAACCATCTATGTCATATTCCATACCAGTTTCAGCCTAAGAATTACTGACTCTCTAAGCCCAGTCCAACACAAGAGAGTACGTAATGGCCATCCATATAAGGATTTAAATGGACCCATACTGATGGTGGAGTGAAAACTATTGTTGTAAGAAAACTCTACCAAGGTTTGATTCCTCATCCATGAACCTCCAAAATCTAGAAATCTATGGTGAAGCATGTCTTCAAGATTTTGGATGGTCCTCTCTATCTGATCATCCATCTATGGATGAAAATTAGTGTTAAAGAATAACTAAAAACCAAAATCATGTTGGAGACCTCTTTACCCAATGGAGGTAAAACAATGATCTTGATTGGAAATGATCTTCCTTGGGAATCCATGGAGTCTCACCACCACCTCTATATACTTCCTCGAAAAAACCTTCATTGATATCTACTCCTTGATCACTATAAAGTGGGATGATTTCCTCAAATGTTCCACTACCACCCATATAGTGTCATAGCCCCTCTGATCTTATGGTAAACTGGTAACAAAGTCCATCAATATGTCCTCCCACTTCCACTGAGTAACGTCTAACATCTAGATAAAACCACCAAGAACACATTGTTTGACCTTCACCTTCTTGAAGGCCAAACATCAATACATAAACTCTATAACCACATGCTTCGATCGAGTCCACCAAAACTGGCCTCTCAAAAATTGGTATATCTGTGTCATGCCAGGATGTACCTCTAAAGGTGACCTATAGAACTCATAGAGAACAATATCACACACCACCAAAGGAAGGAAAATCCTTCCCTGAAACAACACTCAGTGTTGTTAATCCTTAGACCAACCATTTGGGGGATCGACACAAACAACTCGGTCTCTCAAGACCTACACCTCAAGATCCCCCAACAAGGACTTCTCCACCCACTGCACCAGAGATGGATGCACCATTTTATAAAAAAGAAAACATATTTCCAAAACATATCCCATATCTATATGCAATGCTAAAATTTCTTCCATCACTCTCCAAGAATCACAAGATTCAAACACTACATCACTACGTGACTTCCTACTCACTGCATCAGCTACGACATTCCCTTTCCCAGGTGTATATGAAATCTAAAAATTTTAATCATGTAAGAACTCTATCCATCAAATTTGATGGAAGTTCATGTCATGTTGGGAGAAAACACAACTCATGATCTTATGATCAGTGAAGTCCACAAAATGCTCACCGATGAGGTAATGTATCTACATGTTTAGGGAAAACACTACCACCACCAACTTCAGATCATGGGTGGCATATTTATGCTCATGGGTACATAATCCATGAGACACATAACAATACTAGAAATTTAAGATTTAGCCACACTTATATAGCCACAGTTTAAAAAAACCATGGCTAAATCCTATAATATCACCACGGTTTTTATAAAACAGTGGCTTTAGCCACAGAAATTTAACTTCCCTCGCGGCTTTCCTCTCTCACTCACCGACTCTCCCTCGAAACCTTCTCTTCTTCCTCGCGGACTCTTCCCCACAGAAACTTCCTCGTGAACTCTTCCTTGCAGCTTTCTTCTGATCATCGTCTGACCTTCGTCCTCGCCCAATGTTTCCACCCAACCTTAGGATGATTCTCCTTTGATGATGCGAGCACCCAACCTCCAGACAATCCTCTGACGACGATGCAACCACCCAACCTCGGGACGATCCTACTCCAAAAACGCGACCACCCAACCTCCCTGTGATCCTCTTCTTCCGACGCGTCTCCAGATCCGCCTCCACCTCAGGGCCACCCTCTTTCTCGACTCACCAATGTGTAATGTTTTTTCAGTATTCACACATTCTAGGAACCCCTATAATTCTCACTGGTGGGTGGTCCATGACTCATATCTTGTGAGTGTCTTGCAGTAGGGTGTGTTAGGGTTTTTTTTCTATTTCCTAAAATAATTATTCTATTTATGTTGTTGTGGTTTCAATTATCTTTTATTTTCTCTAATGAAAAACATCATACATATGAACCAGGATGGTTCTAATTCCTCACATGCCCTGTGATTTTTTCCACGGAGAAGGGTTTCTTTGATTTCAAATCCAAAGCCTCTTCAATTTTCATTGGGTAATATTCATTTGTTTCAATTTATTATCTTCTTAATTGTCACATTTTTCTTTGATAGAGTTTATTTGTTTCCACTTACTGCATTAGGTGTGATTTTTTTGATTTTTTTCTGATTTCCATTGGGTTTGATTGTCTTATAGAGTTTAAATATGAAAATGCTAGAAATCAGAAGTTATGATGATATGATTTTAAGATGGGTTGTCTTGATTCTAGTAGTTTTAGTTCAATTCCATTTAATTTGGATTAGTCCAAATCTATTTGGTTTAGTTTAGGTCTATAACTTTATGTTCTTATTTTATTGAATCAATTTGTTTGGATAACATTTATTTAGTTAGAGCCTTGTAGATTTTATTAGGTTTTATTTAAACTAGGGTTGTTTTATCATTTCTAGTAGTATTAGTTATATGTTCTATTTGATTTGGATCAGGTCACTTCTATTTGGTTTAGTTTAAGTCCATATCTTTTGGTTCTTCTTAGTTTAGTGAATCAATTTGGTTTGATTAGTTTTATTAAGTTAGAGTATTTGGATCATCATGGTATGTATTCTTGGTTGATTTTATCATTGGTGAAGGTCATTTTGGGTGTTATAATCATGTGGAATTTGACGATGGTTTGTCTATTGTTGGTTTAGTATTTTCTTGATTCAATGATGAAAATGGAATTTCAGGTGAAACTGGGTCAGGAGAATTGGTGTTCAGTATCATTGGTATGGAATTTTTAATGAGGTGATGCATATTGGAAATAGTGATTTCATTGATATAAATGGGGCTATAATAATGGTGATAGTAACTGATGACTTAGAGTTTTAGGTGTCACATGATTTCAGCTCTCACATAGATCTCGAGATGTGTCTTATCTCCTCCCAAATCCTATGGTGTGTGGCTGAACTACTTGTTAAGATTAATTTTAGAATTTGAATTTTAGTTCCTGTTTGTAATTTATTTCTGGCTGTTTTGGAAATATATTGTGTTCGTTCACAATTAACCCAAAAAAGGTTTTTTCTAAAAATTACAAAACAAAGAAGAGTTAGAGATATCATTCAATGAAATTAAATATTTTTTTTATAGTTTAGGTTAGTTTGGTTAGGGACCCATTAGTTATTTTATATCAGTTCTATTAATATTAGTGGGGTGGGGACAGTAGTGGGGGTGAAGGAGGGGGCATGGGATATGGTGGGTTTAGTGGGGTGGCGGTGCCGCAGGGTGGGGATAGTAGGGGTGGGGGTAGTGGGGGTGAAGGAGGGGTGCAAGGGGGAGGGTGGGGTGATGGGGTGTGTGAAGGAGGGTTTCAAGTTCAGTATTTGGTGCAAAGTCGCCAAATACTTCCTCAATAATACTCTCCCTAAAGAACCGAAGGAAATTTGGTAGGGTAGATTTAGAGTATTCTTCAGCCACAACACTAGTTACAAGAGATGAAACATCTGAGTCTAGAACTTTCTTGTCCAATTATAATCTTGATCCAGCCAAACCTCATTCCCATGTACAATATAAAGTAACTAAAATGCAACCTTCATTCCATTGTTTTTAAATGAAAAAACAAACCCCTCCTTAACAGGCATGTTCAATAAAGGAGACCCTTATGAAAATTACTTTTAAGTCTTCTAGTGAATTGCTACAATGATTCTTCTTCGCTCTAGCCTTCCTTCTGATCATGGATTCATTTTTTCCAGAGTGGGAATTCTCTTTGAAGGATCTGGTATGGGAATATTCAGAAATTGAGAAACATCTGATTGAAAACCTAAATCTTACAGGAGATTTAAGGACTTAAAAAAATAAAGGAATTTTCTTTTGTGGATGCACTTAATGGTGTTAATTTCACCAAGTATGACCTCCTCAGACCTCCTTGTTTCAAGAAATTGGATGTTTGTGGTTTCTCAATCATTGTTAATCCATAAGGCCTTCAACAGAGAATCGATCTGTGTAAATTCTCAATTCTTGGTTGTATTTTGTATTCCAAATGAGACAAACTATGGTCCAATAATGATCTAAAATTGAGGATTTCATATTGTTGGGGAGGCAATGAATGGAAGAGGTTTCTTCCATATTCTGATGATGAGTAAGGATGACCTCAAATCAGTGTGGAAGATTAGAAATGTTAATTTGAATCCTAGCGCACTGTGGAATTCCGATTGACATATTAATTTCAATGGCTCAAATATAGGTTAGATTAAATGGCCTAAACTAGGTGTATTGGCACCCTACAATCTTGAATGATATTTCTGCTTGTATTTGAATTCATATGAAATTGGATCAATGCACTCTTTATGGAGAGCTAGGATTATATGTCAAAATCTTGGTTGATGATGATTTTGATACCAAGCTGTCAGACTCCATCAATTTCATTGCTAATGACCTTAGGTTTAATTATAGGTAGAGTATGAATATGTTCCCCATTTTGCGATTACTGCTGAATTGTTGGACACAACATCTCTAACTATAGAGTCATTTAGAAGCATGTGAATCCCCTTTCTTATGTTAATACATGGAAAGAGGTTAATAGGAGGAATAATGGAAAAGCTACTGCCCTAGAAAAAAATGATCCACCGAGAAAAGATGGACCTCATAAATGGGTGAAAAAACAATCAATTACATTTGATGTTAAAAACATCAATTGTAAATCTTGGTCCTCTCTTGTTACTGAAGAGGAAGTATATGCCAATTTATCTCATCCCTCCACTAATCTGTATGTATCTAGTCCTTGCAGTAGTAATATGGCTTATGATGGAGTTACAAATAGTGGGGATGATGAAATTTTTCTTGAAATTGCCTATGATATTGTGTGCCTTGTTGATTATCATCAAGATGATCATTGTAATGTCACACCTATTAAGCATGTTGAAGTTTCAACCTCCCAACCTAGAAATAATAATGCATGTGTTGTTTTCTAGGATGTTAGTGGTGAAGCTAAGGGTTCTGGATTTATAAACAAGGAAGATGAGTCCATCTATATTGAATTTTATCAAGATATTATGATTTGTATTGAATCTTTTGAGGATGAGAAACTCAAAAGTATCTCTGATATGCAGGAACCAATTTTTATTTCCCAAATTGGTATTTCTCAGACTGGTTTATCATTAATAGAGGGAAGTAACACCCTTTTCAAGGATAATTTGGAATTTTCTAGCATAAACATGGATTCTGTAGGTCTGAGTGTTGCATAAAGGTCCGGGAACTCTTCTGTCTACTGATAATTTGGAAACTACTTGCATAAACATAGATTCTTCAGGTCTAAGAATTGTATACGGGTCTGGGTAGACTCTTCTGTCTACTGATATTCTAAAAGAGGGACATACTATTAATCCAACTCAAGACAGCAACAAGGCCAATGCATCCCATAGTGGGAGTTTTATACAACAGAAGGTTACTTAATTTCAAAACGATCCAAAGTGTAATGAAATTGTAAGACAAAGATCTACTTATGTTTTTAATCTTGGAATCAATAATGAAATTCTAATTTTGAATGGTGTTAATTCTTGTATCACTCATGAGATTAATACCAGTTTGAGTTTCACTTCTAAAGGTAATCCAAAGGGACTTTTCACTGTTGTATCAGACCAAGGAAGGGAATTGGACTATCCCAATAAAAAAAATGTCATGCAAGGAAATTGTTATTATAAGTAGGGATGGGAAACATTTAGTTGATTTCAAGAGATAAACCAGGAACAAAAAATCTGGTGTTAAGAAGAAAGAGAGCTCTAGATCCAAATCCATGTTTAAATGAAGATTATGTTCTGGAATTTTTAGGGATAGGATAACCCTAAAATAGTTAGTTCTCTTAAGTTTTTTGTTAACAAACACAAGCTTGGTCTTCTTGGTCTTTCTAAGCCTAATAGGATCTTTTCGGAGAAATTTACTTCTCTTACCAAGATGGGATACCGGTTGTTTGGTACTAATTAGTCCAATAATGACATAAAAAGGCTTTGGGTTTTTTCTCATTTTATACTTGATGAAGTCAACCTTAGTAATTCTTCAGAGTAGATGGTTACAATTAGTTATAATTGTTTTGTAATAACAAAATATTGATTCTATATTTTTTCTTAAAATGTTTATCAAGAAAGAAGATCTTTATGGATAAGTATCATTACTATGAGAAATACAATTAAGGATCCTTGGTATCCTGGTTCTTTAGCAGGGAGGAATTATCTAGCTCACTTAAGTGGGATGGCTTTCTTGTAGTGTTTCCAACAATGCATATTTTGGTTGTCCATACCCTACTAGAATCTGGATTTGGGTGACCTGGTTCATCTTTAACATATTGAAGTTATATAGAATCTGAATTTATAGTTTTTCATGAAGAATCTTATATGTGGTTAGAAACAAATATGCACAATGAATCATTTTTTAGGTATATAGGAGTATCCAATTTCTTGGTGCCCCTCTTCTTGATCTTCTTGATTTGAATTTTAGACAAATGAAATTCTTAGGCTCTATTTAACCTTGAATTTCGTTGTTGGTTTGTGGTTTATTTTAGACTTTGGAGGGGGTGTGCTGGGGTTGTTCTAGGGTTGTGAAGGGGTTGTGTAAGGGTGTGTGAGGGTATGCAGGGGGTGGCGGGGGTACAGGGGTGGTGTGGAGGGTGTGTGTGCAGTGGGTGTGTGTAAGGGGTGTTCAGGGTACATGGGTAAGAGGTGTGTGTAGGGGGTGGAGGGAGTGTTTGCAGGGGGAAGGAAGTGTACATTAGAGGGGGGGAGGGGTGTGCTGGGGTTGTGTTGTGGTGTTCGTGGGGTGTGTGATGGGTGTGTTCAGGGGGATAAACTTGTATCGAACAAAACCAAATTAAGCTGAAACTCGAGCCAAACTAATTATATACCATTAACAGGAAGAATAATTGTTAAGTAATAGGAATTTACTATTTGATAGTATCATTTTGAAACATGGATCTATTTCCCCCTTACTTGCAGGAACATGATTTGACCCATGGGGAAATGTGGTTCTTATATGTTGGGTGGTGACATGTATAGTCATAGGATACATGTATGTTTTAGTTTAGTTTTTATTTTATTTTCTTTATTGCATTGGCCACTTAGGTATTTTACTTATTTATATGGAAAAAGGGTAATTATATTCTGCGAAGGGGGGGAAATGGGGTTCAGATTGACTCAGTCTTATGGCTTTGATCTGAGGTAAGATTATATGGTTACTACTTGTCTTGCACCTCATGTATTTGGGGATTTGAGAGTTTTTGACTCCATATTATGTTTTCAGTAAGGAATTGGATCATTTCGTGTTGGTTCGGGGGGATTTGGTCCACCCAATCGAGGTAAGGCTTTAATGTTATTGGCTGGTTTCTCACTGGTTATGTACCAGCCTTTATGTGTTTTAATGTTCCTAATATCCTTTGTATAGTGTGTTGATCCTTGCTCATTGGTTTTGAGTAGCCAAGTTAAGGGAGACTCGCCTTCGTGTGCATAGGTAAGAAATTATATGTATGTGGGTTCCCTAATTACGTGTATAGTCAACCATGGTAGTGATTATGCATGTATGGGGTTATGTGTGCCCATGTATATATATATAAATTCATATGCAGGTGAGTGGAGACTGGTATATTCATATAAGCATACGTGCAAGGATACCCCTGCACATGCTCATGGTCATGCGGGTGTGTGCATAGGGTCTTGGTGTCCTTGAATGTGTGTTAAAGTGCATATACCTAGTGGGGGAGCAGAAAATTTTAGTTAGAAAGCTCCAAGATCAGAAGTGGATAGTTTGGTTCCACCTTGAGGTAGGATCCCTGTTCTAGCCTCTTTAATTCAAAAAATGCTTTAAATTGAATTTATCTTCTTTATTAATTATGCTTAATCATATTGAATTTCATATCCTGAATAAGTTTTCTTTAATATAATTGTTTCATTTGATAAATAATGTCATGTTTTTATAATAAAACCCCTCCAAAGGAGGTGCACTGTTTGCGAAAACTCACAGTGATAGTTATGTTGATCTATTTGCTTAAATTATTTCATTTGATTTGTGATGAATAAGTTTTAGAATAAATGTTAAATATAATTAAATGAATTGTGTGATGAAGCAATGTCATGATTTTATAATAAAACAACTCCAAAAGAGGTGCGCTGTCTTCTAAACCAAAGAGTAGTGATAGTTATTTGTATCATGTTTAGATTTGATTTGAGTCTTTCATATGACTCTCGTTGGTGTTTGTTTTGTTGGTAGTTAGTTTTTTTTCATTGAATAATATAAATTGGCTTATCATACTCGTTTAACTCAAATGACATTGCCCGAGTAGGCATATGCCTTGACCATGACACTTTCCTTTTCACACTTTGAATATTATAAATAAAATTTCCTTATTTAAGCAAAGTGAATGAATTTGTAAATGGTTTGTGTAGGGTGTATGATTCCTTTCCATCATTTTGTTTCCCTTTAGATGTTGGTAACTTTACCACTTGCAACAACATTCTCTGGTGATCCCTTGTTATATAATATTAAATAGTTTATCTATTCTATCATTTGCTGGTGGGGTGACGATCAGAATGTTTCCCCGCCTCCTCCCGCTACCTTCACTCTTGGCCGGCAGATGTTGCCCAACGGATGTTTCTGGACCAAGCCAACATGCCGTGGTCACGCCGCGGTCACGCCGTGGTCACACCGCGGTCATGCCGTGATTTGGCCCTGTTTCAGGACGATACCCCGTGGCGGTTTGTAGTGATAGAATTCCATGACTCTTGTGATCAATGTTGAGACTTACTAATCACAATTTCTACCAGTGGGGTGATGATTGGAATGTTTCCTGCCTCCACTCTCTCCCTTCAATTCTAGCCGGAAGATGCTGCCCCGTGGATGTTGCTGGACCGAGCCAACACGCCGCGGTCATGCCGCGGTCATGCCGCGGTCATGCCGCGGTCACGCTGCGGTCACGCCATGGTCACGCCGCCGTCACACCGCGGTCACACCGCGGTCACGCTGGGGTCACGCTGCGGTCACGCCGCGGTCACGCGGTCACGCCGCGGTCACGCCGCGGTCACGCCGCGGTCACGCCGCGGTCACGCCGCGGTCACGCCGCAGGCACGCCGCGGTCACGCCGTGATTTTTCCCTACTCCAGGATGACAACCCTCAAGAGTTCGCAGTGATAATATTCCATGACTCTTGTGATCAATGTTGAGACTGACTAATCACAATTTCTGTCGGCGGGGCGACGAACGAAATGTTTCCCCGCCTCCTCCCGCTCTCTTCGCTCCTGGCTGGAAGATGTTGCCCCGCGGATGTCACTGGACTAGGAAAACACACCGCGGTCATGCCACGGTAATGCTGGGATTTGGCCCTTCTCCAGGATGACACCCCGTGGCGGTTCGCAGTGATAGTATTCCATGAGTCTTATGATCAATGTTGAGACTGACTAATCACAATTTCTGCTGGTGGGGCGATGACTGGAATGTTGTCACGCCTCCTCCCACTCCCTTTGCTCATGGATGGAAGATTTTTCCCCACGGATGTCGTCGGACCGGGCCATCACGCCGCGGTCACGCCATGGTCACACCGCGGTCAGGACGGAGTCACGCTGCGGTCATGCCGTGGTCACACCGCGGCCAAGACGCAGTCACGCTGCGGTCACGCCGCGGTCACGCCGCAGTCACTCCGTGGTCACTCCATGATTTGGTCCTTCTACAGCCACATCCAGCCCACACTAGCCCCCTTCCACCTTCATTTCAGCCCGCTACCACCAGCATTCCATCCCACAATAAGGGACACAACAATGGAGATTGTTGGATTGGTGTATCCCGATCTGGTTGGGTATGATGTCATATCAAATATCCTTACCTATAGTTTGATATCCGGATGGTGTAATATCTATAACATACGAGCCTTTTGGTCCTTGATTGCAGCCAAAAATTGGGAAAATCATAGCAACTCTATGAAAAAATAAGATTACACAAAGACATTTCTAAGGCTCTTCTACATCTCCATAAACACATGGTAATAGTCCAACTTCATCATGTTAGTAATTTATTTTTCATGGAAAACCTACATGAATGATTTCTATGAATGATCATCCCATCTTCTATCTTGATTAATGGTATTCCACCATCAATTGGTTTATTTATGGAAAATGGAGGTCTCTAGCATCACTATCTCATCCACAGATGTCTTCTATCTTGATTAATGGAATTCCACCATCAAATGGTTTATTTATGGAAAATGGAGGTCTCTAGCATCCCTCTCTCATCCACAGATGTCTGGACTTGATCAAAAATTCACTTGTTGTTGTCTATCCAATCATTTACATCCTACATGCCTGTAATACATAGAAAGGGTGGTGGATATGGGAGATAGAACACCTGATTATGTGTGGTCATGGAATTTAGAATGTTTCCACCTTAAATGAGAACAATCTAATAAAATCCTTAGTAAACTAGCTAGTATCATGAGTCACCAGAGACTGTACAGGGTAGGAGGAGGGGGCAGGGGGCAGGGGTGTGTGCAAGGGGGGCAGGGGTGGGGTGTGCAGGAGGGCAGGGGTGGGGTGTGCAGGGGGTGCATCCATGGTACCAACTGATTCTAATTCCCATGACTCATTTAGGGGTTGTTCATATGTCCTCAAGTTGAAACCAAATGATTCCAATTGATATCTTTATTCTTTTTGGAATTACAATCTGAGATATTGCACTCATCTCAATACACATGTGGAAAACATTCAAGTACATGTGGAAGGTTTTAGAAATCATCATTGAGATCTCAAATTTCCTCAACTTCTTGTCATTGATTAATACAATTTCTCCCCCTTAAAATCAGACTTTATTCGTTCATTAACAGGGATGAGAGAAATGCACAACTCATCAATTATTTTTTCTAGCACTTTCCAGAACTTCCATATTTGCATGGAATAAATAAGTCTGGAAGCTTCTCAAGGGTCTTCTCCACTCATCTCCCCATCGAGGAGACACACTATCTTTAATCCATCAAGGTAGATCTTTCCTTATGATGTTCATTGGAATACCATTTGATAAATCATACCAGATGGTGACTTTTTTTCAGATCTGGAATGGTTATTCTAGCTTACTTCCCTTCATTTGCTCTCCTCTTGAGAACTAGTTTCACATTCAATTCCATGAATTGTATGGCACAATAATAACAAAAAAATAGTAAATAATTAGGGATTAGGTTGTATTTCCTTGATCATTAATGTGATCTGTTGGGTTGAGAAAAATTTCTGAACTAGTTTGTCTTATCCAATTTACCTCCAGGTTTGGATGGACTCTTTATGCATGAACTTCTGGATTTTGAAGCAGCCTTGGGCAGCATGGATTTATTTCTTCTCTCCTCGTGTGATATTTTCTTTTTAAAATGATGATAGCGCATAGGCTACTCCAGGATATGTGCAAGGGATGTGGGGGCTGCTGTCCAGTAGGGGGGGCTTCTGTCCAGGTCGGTCCAGCGGGGGGGGGGGGGGGGGGGTTGTTGTCCAGGGGGTTGGGGCTACTATCCAGTGGGTCTAGCAGGGGGGAGGGGAAGGGGGTAGGGGTGGGTGGAGGGGAGCAGGGTGAAGGGGTCGGTGGAGGGGGCAGGGGGCAGGGGCAAGGGGCGGGGGGGGTAGGGGCAGGGGCAAGGGGTGGGGGGGGTAGGGGCAGGGGGGAGGTCTGCAGGGGAGGGGGTGGGTGGAGGGGGCAGGGTGGAGTGGGGAGATCTTCAGGGAAGGGTGCAGGGGGGTGGTCTACAGGGGGGTCTATATGGAAGGGGGAGGGGGTGGGGTAGTGGGGAAATGGGGCAGTGGGGCAAGGAGGTGGGGAAGGGGGGTGGTCTGTAGGGGGTCTATATGGAAGGGGGAGGGGGTGGGGTAGTGGGGCAATGGGGCAGTGGGGCAAGGGGGTGGGGCAGGGGGGTGTAGTTAGTGTCTATATGTTTCTTTAATCTTATATATGGTTTAATAACCATTTCAATCCATCTCTAACTCCCCCATTTCTTCATGATTAGTTTTCTCCAAATATGCCCTCCTATTTACAACAGATTGCTTTCACTAAATCATGGCTTGATATTAGCTGCAAAAAATCAGATTTTGTATGATACCACTAGTTGTTATTGGTATGGATTTAACAAATTTTCATTTAAAAATCCAGGCCATTATGTCCACTTTTCTCTTCTTTCACATGTTTATTATTGTTTGAAAATTTCATATTCACTTGAGCAACTAGAGAACTCTCAATGTTTTTCATTTTTTTTTGGTTTATCCTTTTATAACTCATCAGACTATATGACCAAACATTATTTCTTACCATGTTCAACCTTCTTCATAGGTGTGGATCCATTTTTGGTTATGATATATTCTATTTGATTAGAAATTGTGTCCTCTAGTAAACTTTTATTATCGGGTGGGATAAAAACTTGTATCGAACAAAAAAAAATTAAGCTGAAACTCGAGCCAAACTAATTATATACCATTTACAGAAAGAATAATTGTTAATTAATAGTAATGTACTATTTAATAGTATTATTTTGAAACATGGATCTATTTCCTCCTGCTCCCTTCACTCTTGACCGGAAAATGATGCCCCCGCGGATGTCGCTGGATTGGGATAACACGCCGTGGTCACGCCGCGGTCACACCACGGTCACGCCGCGGTCATGCCATGGTCACGCTGTGGTTTGGCCCTGCTCCGGGATGACACCCCGTGGTGGTTCATAGTGATAGTATTCCATGAGTCTTGTGATCAATGTTGAGACTGAATAATCACAATTTCTGCCTGCGGGGTGATGACTGGAATGTTTCCCCACCTCCTCTCGCTCCCTTCTCTCCTGACAAGAAGATGCTACCCCACCAAATAGCATAAGATCCCAGCATATGCACCACTTACAAACCAGTAGAAGGAATCGCAGAAGCTCCCAAGATCAAAACCAACAAGCACTCCTAGGGTAAGTATAACCAAGGAAACAAGGCGACTAAAGGAGAAATATAAAAACCCAAAAAGTGGTAGTCCCAAATGATAGAAACCAACAACACACAAACATTCATGAAATCACTCACAACCACCCCCACACACACACACACCCACTCACCCACACACAAGTTTCCAAAATCCATCACCCATATAAGAGTCTAGCTTTATCCAAACAAATATAACCACTAAACCCCCAGCCCTGCAGCCAACATCAACCAACCAGACCAGCATCCCTATCCAAACAAAGCCTAGAGTGAAAGACCTCTAGACAACCATGCCAACTAATGGACACTACACCGACACCTACTTGCATAAGAACCCTAAACCACACTAGCTCCAACCACAATAATAACCTATAGTAGACACAACACCCAAAATATTAGCTAGAAACCAAATCATCCCCAGACCACCATCTAGCCCCATCCATCACCATATGAACACCTTGCATCAAAATGGACCACCCCACCATAAAAAAGTCTAAAAAATAGCAGTCAACTAGTACCATCCATCGGAAGTGCCCCATATCAACCACGCCAAACCCATCACACAACCTCAAGAATCCCCAAGTAGTCCCTGATCGAAATGTGAACTAATACCCACCCTGAATCTAACACCTCTAGACCCACCAAGTAGTCAACATGAACCCACCCTAGAAAGAGAACCACCCATCTACCAGAAGCGTGCCTCCCAACCTATAGCATCTAGCATCTCAAGGGAATTTTAGAACATCCACCATAGAAATCCCTACACCATAAAAAACTATAATACACAAGATGGGGAAACTGATCACAAGCCAACTGAACTTACTCGAAGCCACCACCTAAAGACCCACCCCAAACTATTCCACCACACTAGACAATCGATAGAACCAGAAGCCTACAATAGTAATCCAAAAACAAAGAAGAAACACCATAAATCCAACCCCTATGCACCCAAAACATGTTACCAACAATAGTAGAAATCACAAACTAACCAGAACCATGCACCATGTAAGTGTATCCTGTACTACACCATGTAGAAAAATCCAAACAGCAACACCCCCAGCTGAAACCCATCTTCAATGGTCCTATAATTCCAAACAGCAACACGAAACTCACAACCCCACCTCCTAAATCCTCCACAAGAAACCTATAACCCCACTATGAGAATCTATGTAAGTCACTATTGGATAAACCCAGCATCTCCCAGCCTCAACCTTAGGAAGCATCCAAAGTAACCTACATACAACTCCCTACGAACATACACCCCTCCAAGTGAGTAGCCCCTCCCCACCCAACCTGAAACTAGGAAGAACCACAACACACACCTATACACCTCCATTTAACTAGCCACACAATAGGGGGGTGTAAGGGGTGTGTAATGGGGTCCATCAGGGGGTTAGATTCTGTCTAGGGGGTGCAGGGGGGAAAGGGGTGTGCAAGGGATGTGTAGGGGGATGCTGTCTAGGGGGGTCCCTCAGGGGGGGGGGGGGGTCTCTCCAGGGGGTACAGAAGGGGGGATGCTATCCAGGGGAGTCTGGGGGGGCTGCTGTCTAGGGGGGTCCAGCAGGGGGCGCTGTCCAGGGGGTTCCAGTAGGGGGGGGGGGGGTCCAGTAGGGGGGCTTCTCTCCAGGGGGGTCTAGTAGGGGGTTGGATGTCCAGGGGGATCTGTTCAGGGTATGGGTGGGTGTCCAGGGTCTGGCAGGGTCTGGGGGTGTGGGGGGGGGGGGGGGTCCAGCGTTTTCTCCAGGGGGTTCAGCAAGGGGGGGATGCTGTCCAGGGGAGTCCGGGGGGGGGGGGGGGGATGCTGTCCAGGGGGGTCCAGAAGGTGGGGGGCTACTGTCCAGGGGGGTCCAGCAGGGGGGCTACTATCCAGGGGTGTCCAGTAGGGGGGTGGCTATCCAGGGGGATCTGTCCAGGGTTTGGGGGGTGTCTAGGGTCTGGCAGGGTCTGTGGGGTGTCTAGGGTCTGGGGGGTGTCCAGGGTTGGGGGGGGGGGTTCCAGGGTCTTTCCGGGAGGATGGGGGTGGTTGTCCAGGGGAGTGGAGGTCTAGGTTGTCCAGGGTCTGGGGGGTGTCCAGGGTCTGTCTGGGGGGTGTCAAGGGTCGGTACGGGGGGTGTCCAGGGTTTGTCTGGGGGGTGTCCAGGGTCTGCGGGGGAGGTGTCTAGGGTCTGTCTGAGGGGGGGGGGTGTCCAGGGTCTGTCCAGGAGGGGGGCTTTGTAGGGTGGCTGTCCAGGGGGGAGGGGGGTTTATGTAGGGTGGGGGTGTTCAGTGTCCAGGATGGAGGGTTCTAAAGGGGTTCGACTACTGTAGGGGGGGTTATGCAAGGGGGTGAGGGCTATTTTTTATGGTTTTTCAAGCCCTATAGCCATGGTTTCTAACCGTGGAAATAAATTTTTTCCCTCTTATAGTATAGCCACGGTTCGAAACTGTGGCTATAGATATATTTCCATGGTTTGAATTGTGACTGTATCTATAGATCCACGGTTTGAACCGTGGCTATAGACCTATAGCCACGGTTCCAAACCATGGATATAAGTCTAGGCCTATATCCACACCAAAATTAACCCCGGTTTGAGGACCTATAGCCACGATTTTAAACCATGGCTATAGCCCAAATTTACAGTAGTGTAAGAAACAATAGATCTATGCTGCATCAGAACACAACCCAACCTAATACATGAAGCATCAATGAAAACCTCAAACTGAACTCCTTCAGTTGAGAGACAAATAATTGGAGCACTGACCAACTTTTCCTTCAGATACTCAAAAACTATCTCACATTAACCAGTCCATATGAACGCCTAACCCTTTATAGTCAATGCTGTCAGAGGAGTTGCAACCTAAGAGAAATCGGCTACAAACCTCCAGTAATATCCTATAATACCAAGGAAAATTTGCACCTCTTCTACTATCTTGGGAGTCTCCTAAGAAAAAACAGTATCTATCTTCGACAAATCCATAGTCACTCCCTACTGGGATTCAACATGCCCCATGAAACGGAATTCTCTATCCCAAAACTCACACTTTGAAAACTTCCCAAATAACTTCTCACGATGAAGAACATAAAAATGGGAATGGATGTTCTCTGTATGCTCCTACTCATACATGGAGTATAAAATGATGTCATCGATGAAAACCACTATGAACGTATCTTGGAACTCATGAAACACAACATTCATTTACACCATGAACATAGTTGGATCATTCATCACACTAAAAAACATCATAAAAAACTCATAATGCCTATGATGATAAAAAAATCATTCTTTGAAATATCCTCATCCTTCACATACATTTGATGAAATCTTTACTGCAAATCAATCTTCTAGAAACAACTTACACACTTTAGTTGATCGAATAAATCATTAATTAATGGAAGGGGATAGAGGTTCTTCACTATCACTTGGTTCAAGATATGATAATCGATACCCAATTTAAAACTTCCATCAACATTATTTATGAAAAAAACTGGTGCACCCCACTGTGACACACTTGGCCAAACAAAACCACAATACAATAGACCATAGAGCTGTATATGCATCACTTTCTGCTCATAAGGCACCATCCTATATGAGTTTATTGATATAGGAGACAAGTATGGCTGTAGTTGGATCCCAAACTTGATCTCTCGTCGAGGAGGTAAAGTTACAACCTCCTATGGAAAGACATTAGGGTACTATTTTATGAACCTAGAAAACACTGACTATTGAACCTCTAATGAACTTAGCATCATCTTGGACATCAAAGGCAATAAGGACCAAACATTCTACTAACCCATCGGAGATTCTCACTTGAAAAAAACACTATTAGTTACCCATCATCATCAAATTACACAACCCGCCTCCTAAATTAATCCATGATATACTACACCAAATACAACCAATCCATACCGATGATGATCTCATATAGTTGTATCTGTAAACATAGAAAATCTCCCCATGAGTGGTGGTGCCCAAGCACTAGCTCACAATCTCTACATACATCAAAAAAGTCATCTTGACCTCCTACTAGTGTAGTCAATTCCAAGGGAACTAGAAGCATCTATACCTCAAGTCCAAAATCATGGATAAGGGAATGTGATATAAAGGAGTGTGTTGCTCCTAGATAAAAAAAGGCATAAACCCAAGTATAAAATAAGAAAAGGATACCTTGAATGATGTTTGTCTCACCTAATGCTGGAAATGAAAAAGCATGAAGCTAAATAATTCCTTCTTCATGACCCCTATGACCCTACTTAAGATCACCTCCACAATAGTGCTCTGATCTCTGGGGATGTGGTGCATTTCAGGGTTGTCCTATGCCTACCCCATCTACTCTCAACTAATCCCGAACTGGGGAAACCTATTGCTGCTGTCTCGGCTAGAACTGCCTCAGTAAAAGAACTTGAATTGAAACAACTAGTTCACACTAACTGATCAGAAAGGTTGAGCACTCTCACCACTGATGACCTCAAACTCCATAAGAAAAACATGCATCAGATTTCTTGGAATAGGCCTAATATCCACCACCCTCATATAAACAAGGAATCAAGGGTTGTTACCTACCCTTGGATGATTAGAAGTTCTTCTGCCCTAAAAACTCGGAACCCTGGACCATATCTATGCTTTGTGAGGAATCCTGATGACTTCCCCTCATGAAGATATGGGTTTCACTAACATCCTCTCATTGAACTCTTCTATCACCATATCATCAAGATACGTCTTCAATAAAAATAGGGTGACCTAGTGCTGGATCTATTGATTTAAAGCCTCTATGAAATGCCGTAACCAAGACTCTTCATCTGGCAACAGGTCTGAAGCATATCATAGAAGGTTATTGAAACAGATCCTAAAATCTTACTTAATGGATGTCCCCTGCCAAAGGGTAATAATCTCCTAGAGACTAGACACCATACTATTCAAAGAAATAAACTTGGCTCTGAACTAGTCTCTGAAGTCCTCCCATGAGAATGTATACTCCTTACGATCTCCAAGGAACATTGACCACCATTGGCTTGCTTCCCCATACAGTATCATCATAGACAATGATACCCAGTACTATTTCTAAGAAAGGATTGAACTGAAGGATATCTCAACCTCCCTCAACTAGTCTTCAATGAGTGAATCTAAAACAGAGCCCTCATAATTTTGTAGACTCTGGTGCTAAAAATCTCAAAATTTTCCTTCCAAGTGTCATTATCATCAACCTCCACTATGTGGTGATCTGTTGGGGAAACCTGATGAACATATTATGTGTGAAACTGATGAGGGTTTTGACTTGGAGACATGCCTACAAAATAAAAAATAGTTATAGTTCCTAAAACTAGAATATGGAATACCTTAACATTAATTTTTTTTTGTTTTATTCATTTTAGGTTAACCTATCCCAATGTCTACCCACATAAAACACATGCGCAAAGAAGAATAATGGATGATATTTTCCTAGGTCTCTAACCTCAACCAGTATCACCTCAATTAGTATATAGTATAATCTTAAAGTTCCATACATTAGATCACAGGGGGACCTAAATACCTATGTCTAATATGGTCTCTTGTGTTCATAGTGCTTGATAAACTTAGCTGACATTGTTTTCATACTAGCACATGCAACCTCACCTACTCCTAAATCCAAACTCCATCATATCCTTGAACCAGAGATCTAATTCCACTCATTCATGACCCCCTCACCACATGGTGTACCCCTCCTGGGCCGAAGATAGGATAAGAGAGATAATGACACCTGAGTCCCACCTCCAGTAGACCCCGAGTTAGCAACTATAACCGAAGGTATAATAAACATGCAGATGGAATCCATTTCCCTCTAAGAGAACACATGAAAAATAGAGATAAGACAGACACCATCAAACTCTTTATTAGACTCCAATATAAAATAAAATCTAATTACGCATATTTAATGACATGAAAGAACTACTACAATTGAAAGGAAAACTACAAGTACCAAAATAAAGGTAAAGACAGTGATGGCCACAAAGTCCAAATAGCTCCTACTAAACCCCAAGCTAGTAGTAACCATCTTTATCACCAACCTAATTCAACAGACCTAAAAAAATAGTTCATATATGTAGGGTGAGTATAATAGTATATTTAGTAGGATCCTCCCTGAAGCCTCTCATTCAAAAGTAAAGAAAGCATGTTAAATCACAGTGAATAATAAGTGAAACTAACTCATCACCTAAATAGGTATAATAAGTTCCCAACCTCACCATGTATATTCTCTCCAAGTATCGCATACAAGAGCATATAATATGGTAAAGAGTATTAAGGGTACCTTTCTACCACTTCCCCACTGGTCTGTCACTCTACCCCAACGTCGCACATCCTAAGAATCTCTCTCCAAAAGGCTATCCTTCAAACACTTGGGCGAAGCACCACAATGTGCCCCTCGTGAAACACACCACCAGATCCACATAACCAAAAGGTAACCATCTAGTTTCTAGGATCCACCATAACCTGCATAACATGTATCATACATCAGGTATTATACCTCAAGCTATTATAGTCCATACACCGAGTAAGGATCCTTAAGCCATCACAGCCTATACATGTTATAGTATTTATTAGGAAAATATATCCAGAATACATGTGGGTGAAATAACCACAAGCTATTACATACATCTACACACATATATGGGTAAAACTAACAACCATGCGTATCAGCACAAGTAACTACCAAGAGAAGAGAGCAGGGTGAAAGGGGATAGTCAGCTATCCATCCTCCCACCGGGATGTTGGAGAAAACACCCCCCCCCTTAGGGCTCAGAATCCTCAGGGTGTCTGTCACCCTAACCGGTAGGGTGGAGTAGCATATGAAGATACAAAATTTACATGATATAATAAAACTCACAACCAATCTGTGGGAATAACCTAGTCTCAAACTCAACTGTAGCAAATATCTCTCGAACTCCTATTTGACACTACTAAGATCAGATATCCTATAAACACACAACTATTTAAAGAGATACATTAAATTATTTTATTCTTTTTTATTAGTTGAACTTTAATATAATTAATTCACTAACCATTAATTAACCATTAACATTTTTCATGTTACATTACATTACCATTACAACAAAGTTCCATGCCCTTTAGGCATAAGAAAACCGAGTCCATGGATTCTTATGATTATAACCTCAGCATTTCATCCTAGAAAGCTCCATCCCCATGGGTTAAACATTTATTCCTTTATTAACATCATTACTTTACATATTAAAAAGTATTCTAGGAGAAAAACCTAAGCTATCAATTTGGGAAAACAACCAAGAACATATATCTACCTGAAGTAGTGGGAAAAGGAAATCATACAAACAACAACCTATCTATCAGCCAAAAAATAGATTTAAGAAAGCATCCAACTTCCATATCAATATGTAATCTTATATTTAACTCGTTATTTCATATCTAATGTCCTCCCCAACACCCACATGCACATCCTAATGCATCCCTCCATCACAAGCATCAACTACTACCATAAAAACCAGACCTCGCTACCCCTTAAACCACAACAACCCTCTAGGCTCAGCCATCCCAGGCTCACATAACATCCAGGTCCCCTCACCCCACAACACAAATATCTTGAAAAAAACATAACAACTAGGATCTTGTCCCTAAATCAAGGCATCCATTATTCACACACAACGAACCCTCACAACTCCAATGCACAAAACACTCATCCTTTACAATAAATCAGTAAACTCATGACCTAAAATTTCATTATATTTTTTCACACAACTGATTCTTATTCCATCTTGAATTAACTAATTTATTATTTACAGGTTCCAACTATGGGAAAACTAAGCCATAAACCATCATAAGTTGTCACAATAAATTAAATAATTAATTTAACATGCCTTTATTTATTTTATAGATAATAATCAACATGATTCACATATTTAATCAATTCTATTAACACATGGAAGGTCAACTAATTGAAACATTCTTGCAGTAATAATATTTCAACACACCAGATTCATTAAACACACCTCTTTAAATATTTTATCCAATTAATTATATCTTTAAATTCTTTATCAATTCCACATGCTAATATAAACACAAAAAACACAACATTTATATCACACTATCTAGAAAAATAAGAGGAAAACCGTTATCGTGGTACAAAAAAACAACAACTCCAAGTGATCAATACCAATATTTAATCCAGTTCATGTAATTATTAGGTAAATTCCATTGGCATCCAAGGGGATAAATTGTGCTCAATTTATAATTATACATAAAAATAAAAGAGAAGAAATGAATCCCCTACCTCAAAATAGTGTCAATGTTCTTCGCATGAGAACAAACCAACACTTCAGATCTTGATTGCCTCTCCCACAAGAACTGCATAAAACCAAGGACACAACACCACAATTATGCCAAAAAACAACCAAAAAATCCATTAAAACATGTAGATCAAGGTACATCACATGGAAAGGGGGGACATGAGGAAACTGATCGATGAAATTGTAAGGATGGAGGTAGAACATACCTTGGATCGAAGAGATATCAAAGGAGTGTAGAAAGAGATCGATCCTCGATAAAGGAATATAAAAAACATATGGAAGTGATTTGTGGGTCACCTAGAATCAGTATATAGATAGTAGTTATAGTTTTAGGGTCTGATAACCCGAGTGGCTGAAAACATTTTAAAAAAACAACATCGGGGATTTACAAATTTTGTAATCCCCTTTCACATCATGTAATCTTTATGGTTTGGTTTCCACAAAAAAATTTCATGTTTTTATTTTATATATTTTTAAACCTTGATTTATTACACGTTGTGAAACCTACTTTCACATCATGTAAAATTTTACACAGCATGAAATCTCCCTGCTTCTAGATTTTAGCATCCAAACTCATCTAGACTCCCTCCAAGCCTCCTATACGAACCTCAGTCTTTAGAAACACACAAATAGTTGGTCCAAATGGATATGGTCCCTTAAAAAGCATTGAGATAGATACACTATAATCTCCCACTTCATTTTTTCCCACTAGAAATGATTCTTAATATCTTTATACATCTTTATGATTCTAGGATGGATAGATAATGATGATCCATGTGCTTCATCCAACAAATGTTTCTTCAATTCTTGTATTTATAGAAAAAAAATTGATTTTTTGAATCTTATAATTATAATATTATAAAATTTTAACTCTATAATATTACCTAACTTATTCTATATCTCTATATCCACATTTTTTTCCACCTTAATATTTGCATGGATGGATGGTTGATCAATCATTTGGAAAAGATAATATTTCTCCTTTACCTTATGATTTCAAGGCCCATACTCTACAAATCCTTGAGTTTTGGTTATATTTCAATAAGAATAATGGATTAGGTATCATAATCATATATAATCAAAGAATAATCCACATTTTTACCTTCCTTTGGTGTTAATTAATCAAGAACTCATAATCCTTGATTAACTACGACTATATTTGTTGGTAAATGTTTAACTTCTTTTGTGTGAATATATACTTTAAGATCATTTATCAGTATATATTTCACAATTTTCACTATAGAGATAATGAATCGATATCTTTAATGAAAATATCACTCTTACTATATCCAACTCAATTTTAGGATAGTTCCTCTGATGAATCTTTATTTGATATGAGGCAAAATCTACCACAGTGTCATTCTACATAAGGACATATTACAATCCCTTCCTTTATGCATAATTATATATCCTAAATCCTTCTCCACTATATGGTTGTGTGAGTATAGGTGAAGTGACCAACCTTATCTTAAGATAGTTGAAATTTTCTTGACATTCATCTATCCATAGATACTTCAATCCCTTCTGAGGTAACTTGGTTAGTGGATTTGATATTTGTGTTAAATTTATCACAAAGCTTTGATACAGTTAATCCAATCCATGAAAACTATAGAATTTGTTTATGGAGATTGGTATAGTCTATTCATCAATCACCTTTTTAAATGGAGGATATATAGATATAACATCACTTCTGATTACATGAACCAATAATGATACTTTTTGTATTAAGAATTCACATTTGTTAAATTTTTCATACAACTTATCCTTTATAAATGTCTTTAACACAATCCTCAATTGATCTTCATTATCTTCCTTATTCTTGAAATATAAAAGAATGTAATCTATAAATATTACCACAAATTGTTAAAGGTAGTATCTAAATACTCTATTCATAATATAAATGACGATAGTAGGATTGTTTATAAATCTGAATGGCATCACTATGAATTCATAATGTTCATATCTTGGGCGGAAAGCTGTATTGTGTATCCTCTCTTTTTAACCTTAAGTGATGATATTTAGATCTAATTTCAATATTTTAGAATCATTGATCCACTAATATATTATAAAATAAGTTATTAATATAAATTATGAGATACTTTTTCTTGATCTTGATTTTTTAAGTTCATGATAATCAATACAGAGATGCATTGATATATTTTTTGGTAACAGAGAGGATTAATGTACCCTATAGTGAAATAATTAGGGATATGAAAACCACATATAGTTTCTTATAAAGATGATTTTTTAATTCCCCCAATTCAATCAGGTCTATTTTATATAGAGTTTTTGATTTTGGCATAACACTAGGAGTGAGTTTTATAGAAAAATCAACATAATGATTTAGGGGGACACCTGGAAACTCTTATTAAAATATATATACATATTATTTCATAAAAATAGTATCTTTAATATCATGTTTTCCATAACCATTTGAGATAAATAACGCTTAATATTTTTATTAAGACACATATAATGGAATTAATTTCTATAAGAATTTTACGGTTAGCCTTGCATTAATAGATGATCATAGGTTGATTTAAGAATGTAATGTGACTAACCAATCCTGATAATTTATATGTGGGATATGTTTAGAGAGCCAATACTTTCCCAAAATAACATCAAATTACATTAAATGAAGAATAATAATATTTATAATAATCACATTCCAAAAAAATCTATTGGAGAAGAGTTATAGACTAGAAATGCAATCATAATACCACTAGGTTTTTTTACCGATAATTCAGTATATAGCCATTGGGGTGGTGATTTGACTCAGTTAGAAAACTTCTCGGATATAAAGGAGTGGTTATGTCTAGAATTAATTAATACATATTTAGTTATATGGTGGATGATAAGTGTACCTTTAACCACATAATTTTAATGAACCACTTTAGTAGTTGTGATTATATAGGACTTCATTTTATCCCTTGGATTTGGAGGTTGATGACACTAATTTTCATAATTACCCTTCATATTAGTACACTGGTTATTATAATCTCCACACACCTTATAATTAAAGAATTAGAGTGTGGGAAGTGTATTAGGCTGAGCTTTATTTTCATACCTTTCATTGGTCGACCTCTTTATATCTATTTGGAATTAATGTGCTTGATGACCATCTCTTCAAAATTTGAAGCCTTTTCCCATTCCTTTGAAATAACTTCCCCCATGGTTCATCCCATATTTTTGGCATATATTAAGATTTATTTTCTTTTTAAATGGGATTTATCATTTTTTCCCTCAAAACTACATTTTTATTTTCTTATCCCCAAACCAATGAGTATAATGGGAGTCTCCAATTTTCATTTCCACCTTGAGAGAATATAGAACAATTTCTTCATAACTACCAAATTCCCCTATATATATATATATATATATATCCATTTTTAGAGAATTGGTTTTAAGATACTAAAGAAATAATATATTTATGTTTCAATGTAAATGAAAAACTAGAAGAATAACTTGAAAATATCATGAATTTTTTCCTCATATATACAAATATATTCATCCTCCTTTTGTTTCAGCTCCAAGAATTCTGTTTCCTTTTTAGGGTGAAGAGTTTTATGAATGTATTTATTTAAGAATACATTCTTAAACCCCTATCATTCCATGCAGAAAATTTCTTCTTCCTTCCTTGTATTATTAATGAAAGTTCGCCATTGATAAACCATATATCCCAAATTATAGATAACTAAAATAATATTTTCATACTCTAATCACTAGAGAAAAAATATCATTTTTACTGTGTTGATCAAATACATGACAATAAGTGGGTTAAGATACCCAAAAAATTAGGTTAGGAGTTTTTAAATGAAGTAATTAATTCATAGTTGTTCCTTTATTGGGAAATTAGTAAGTTTAGATTCATTCATGTTATTTTTTGTAGCTTGAGATATTTGGGTGAGAATGGATGTGATATTTTGAACACTAACTCAAATCTTATTTGGTTAATCATTAGTATAATCATTTCAATTTTTGTTTCAATCAATATTCACTCAATTACTACTTGTTACAGAAATAAACTAAAACCAAATAGGTTAGTGTGAGTATTACGGAACAATAATCAGAGTAATCAATCATATGATAAAGAAAATCAATCCTAAGATGTCCTAAATTTTGACATCTTTATTTAAACCTATGATATTTTTTGTTCACCCTAAATCACTTCGGGTTCATCATAGGTTATGTTAGGATCTATCTTCTTATTATTAATATCCTAATCCCTAAAAATAACCAAATACCACTTTGATACCAATAGAGTGTCCCATAAACACAATGCTAGAACCTATGCTAAAAATGCATACTTTACACATATGCATTGATACAAAGTGATATGACCTAATAATAACATAAATATATAATAGATAATTTTATATGAATATTCATTACATATCAAAATAAAACACACCTTCTAATCTAATGGTTTATTGTCATTGAATATTATATACATAACCAACTTATTTTATAACATATTCAACATATACAACAAATAGTCATCTAACATGATACCCTTTAGACATATCATACATAAAATTATCCTTTATAGCATGGGGAATTTAAATATAAGAAAGGTATATCTAAGATACATAGTAAGGGTAAAAATGGGAGAAAATAATAAAATATCATAAGCGAGTATAAGATAGACATGTAGGTATTAGAACCTAATGAATGTGCATAGATGTATTATAATATAATAATACCCAATAAATTATAGATCATAAATCATGGGTCATGGTATAAAGATGTTGGTATAACATAAGACATAAGAAATAATTTCGTGGAAACATGAGTTCATATTCATGATCCATGAAAACATAACATAGGAATTAAAATGTGGAATATATATAAATATAAAAAATTATTCCTTTTGTTAATGATATCTACCATGAATACTATCACATATTTGATAGATTCCAATAACGGATTTAGTTTCTACAGAATCCCCAAAATGTTATCTCAGGAGATATAAGTCTTTATCCAATTAATTAGAGGGATATATAATTTTTTCCCCATCCACCACTTAGTGCATATATTTTCATAATAGTTTGGGATCACTCCTAATTCATAGTCATCTAATGAGATAATGCTTAAAGAAATTAATTTTAGGGTTATATAATTGTAAACCCACCTATAACATAATGAAAAACCATACATATGTGTTCCATATAAACATGATAACATTCTTAATTCCATTATGTCTTAATTAACCCTTTAGAAAGAAATAGGTTACATGAAAACCTTAATTAGACATAATAATAAGATATCTAGAGAAATAAGAAGGATAATATCATTAAATAATATTACTAGTGAAGTATAAGAAAAAATTAAAGGATGTTTATAGAGATGAAAAATACATTTATAACAGAAATAAAATTAACTTTGAGAAAAAATAAGAAACAAGTTTTTACATTTTAAATAACTTTTATTATAAAAGAAAAAATAATTTATAAAATAAAGAGAATAGAAATTTATTTCAAAAACCAAGAATATTTTGAAATTATTTTTATTAAATAAAACTTACAAATAAATAGGGAAAAATTTTTATCATGAAATATATTTAAAAATGATATTCCCTTCACACTTTTTAAAGAAAGTAAAAGTTGATAGAAGATGATTGTACCAAAAAATATTAAACAAAGATTCCTTTTTAAATAATGTAAATACATTGAAAATAACCTTAATCAATCATAGAAATATAGATATTGAGAAAATAAATAATATGGTAATAAAGGATAAGTATTCTCGACTAAAAACAAGATATAAGGTTGGCTCCACTTACAAATGTTCATTCGGATGAATTTTGAACCAAAGGGAGAATAAATAGTAAGAACACATGTAAAACTAAATAATAACCATAGAATAATAATATATATGGTGTTTATAGATCAGAATATATAATTCCCTTATATTTAAGATCAAATATAAAAAAAATATCAATTTTAAAATGAGATTGGTGAAGAAACCCTTTCAACATCTGTCACTTTTTGAATCAAAAGAAATAGAATGATAGATCCTTAAATGGATTTATAAATTCTTTTAATTTCATGAAAATAATTATTAAACACATCAATGTGTAGAATATACACCAAAAAAGGAAAAATTTAGTGAATAAGGAGTGTATCTCAATGAAGGGAAATTGAGATGAAGAAACCCTTACCTTTTCTCCCAACTTCCACAAAAGAATATTAAACTCCCATTTAATGAAAATAAAAATCTTAATAAATTATTTTATAACCTTATTAATATCTTTTACCATTAATACTATTTAATTAAAATCATTCATTACACATGTATTAGTTAGTTGTTGTTTAATTTCATAATCATACGTCCATGATTTTGATTGTTTCACAAAATTTTCGTAATGGTGATATGAATCCTTATTATTTGGTGAAAATTTCATCATTAAAAGATTAGTAAAGGTAATGAAATATATATGTTAAAATTATTTATTTTGTCTCATGATATTTTTAATTAAATTATTGGTATGGTTCTTCGGAATGAATTCCTCGACTAGCTTGCATTGGGTAATTTAGTGATATCAACAAGTTAATTTATAATGATCATTCATATTTTGTGTCATAATTATATAACCATATTCATGAAATATATTAATCCTTAATATCATATATTACCCTTATTAATTCCTTTGTACTTTTTCATTTTGAAAAATGGTGATGTTGGTATATCATCATTCATGTAGGTGATTAAACCGGCCCAAACAAGAACAAGTTGTAATAGTGAATGAGTAAAATTTCAAAGATATATAATAGTAGTATAATGTTATAAAAAGAATAAATATTTTAATATAAACTCATTATAGTTTATGATAAAATTAATAAAGAGTATAAATGATAAGGTAATTTAAAAATTAAGAGAAAAACATAGATGCTTAATGAATTATCTGCTTCTCGACATGGTCTCCATCAGAATGAAAGACCTAGAATTCCTTATTAGAAAAAAATTGACCCAAATTCTTAGAATTATTTAGGAGATGAAAATTTGGTGGTTATTTATGAACTTATTTAAGGAATATATTATTTTGGAAGGAATATAGGACAGATCCTTGAATAAGTAAAAATGAGGGACGTTTCTTTAGAAACTTAAGTTAGGTGAAGGGTAAAGATAGAACCACATGGGAGTCAGATGAGATAGGTAAGTAAATAAATTTAAGGTATTCAAGTTTGGATTTTATACTTAAAAAATATTTATATAATTAAAAATTTTAATTTAATTTGAAAAAAATTCAATCCATGATAATTTATCTCTTTTTACCCTATTTTTTCCCTTGTTTAATTATTTTTCTTGGTAATTATTTTTTTACTAAAAATAAAAAACCATCCATATTATGAAATTTTAATTAGATGTTTTAAAATTTTGACTCCATTTAATATAAATTAATTTCTATATATAATAAAATTTACTTTTAAATTAAAAAATAAGATAAATTTTGAAAACTTGTTTTGGTAGAAAATTGTCTTTTTATACATTATGTGTTCTTATTATTATTTATAATTAATTAATAATTAAATGAGTGTTAAAATAATTATTATATATTGAAACCTTAAATTATATTCATTATTTAAAATTTATCGATTAAATTTTTTAAGATAAAAATACAAAATACTTGAAAAATAGTTCTATAGAAAATATTTTTGTATAAGAAATAATCTTAACTATATACAATTAAAATTATATATTCATCTCCTAACAATTTAATATTATAAATATAGTGTTATTAAAATATTTATTTAAATTTTATAAATATATAAAATCATTGTTTAATAATTTTAATAATCATATATAATATATAAAAATATATTTTTAGAATACAATATTTTAATCAAATGTTGTTTTTTTGTTTATTCCGAAATTATATTATTTTCAATTTTTACTAAAAACTACAAAAAATAACCAATATACCTATTATATACATGAATACCCAATGACCATATTTCCAATGACCATATCTATAATGTTTATATTTCATTCCCATTTATATTCTTACATGCATTTGTAGAATAATTAATCATATTCATTTACCTCTCCCTCAACATGTATATAATATTTATAGTTCTCATACTTATTTCCATTATTTAAATCAAGGTGATTATCTTCATGGAAAACCATGAGGATGCAGATTTTATTTTCATAGTTTTTTATTTATTTTGTATTTATTCAACTTGTACTTTTCATAATTATGTTTCTTGTTTCAATATCATAAAGTATTAATTTTTATCTTTGTTATACTATTTTATTTTAATAAAATGTATTGAGGTTCATTTTAGTTTCGTTTTTCATGTGAACCAAGCTATTAAAAACAACATTTATTTAAATGATAAAAATAACATAAAATTGTGTGGTATTACTCCTCTACCTCATCACCCCTGATGTCACCCACAACCTCATCCATGCCAATACCAAGGTATTTGAGGGTAAGGAATATAACTTGGTTATCCTATAACTATGCCAACTCATATCAGTGGTCCAAAATCCAGATGTTGTCACTGTTGTTAATAATTTCAAAGAGGAAAATGATATTGGGGCTACATTTGAAACTATATATGTACATCCACTACAATACCTTCAGCTCCACACTGACTATTGAGAAATGTTATACGCGTATAAAACTGATGTCTCTGACCACTACATAAATATAAAACCATTATAGAGTTCATGGTAGTACCTTGAGAACTTAAAAATTTATAAATACATGAAAATGATGGTTGAGGGTGACTCCTTATAGGTAAAAACCTAAACTTACCTCATTAATTAAAACTCCACTTATGAAATTTAATTTGAATTTGGCATGAAGAAAGATTACTCAACTAATTTTATTTTCATGGGAAATTATTATGTAATTAGTTATGATATATTTCCTTTATGTGGAACACAGAGATCATGAATATATTATGATGGGTGTAAAAATATAGTTATCCAATGCATTGGGTAATGCTTTAGTCTTATGAGATGTCAGGTATGGGATTAGAGAGTAAACCTAACCCATTATAGGAATTTTTATGCATAATGATAATATCTAGGAGGTTTTCCTTGACTTAGGTTTATGCCATGTTATATGTTTCTGATGCATTTCATATTCCCCCATGATCTTATGATACCATGTTCTTTATGTTACGATTCCATTTGATTACTCATGTTCCTTCTATTTTATGATATTATGTTATATCTTTGACTCACGCATTATGTTTCCTTATCATATTTTTTACCTTACTGGGATTTATGTATCACCCCTTCCTTTTAGGTATTCCACAGATTATCCTATGAAATTTTAGAAGCTCAAATGGATTTAGTGCCTCACTAAGGAAGAAAAAAAATAAGGATTTCATGTTTTAGTTTCTTTTTATGTATTATGATCTCATTCTTACAAAGACACTATGCCTCATGAACTTTTCGTTATAATTTATTTATTTTTAGGTAAAAATCATGTAACAATATGTTTTATTGTCTTGGGTAACCACATAAACCTATTTTATCTGGGAATCGGTAACCTGAAAACAACCCATTTATTTATGAGTAGTCAAAAGTGTCATCATATTTGATGGATAAATATGACTAAAAATGTGATATATTGGTCTGGGTTAGTGAACTTGGGAGGATCAGATCACGTGGTTATTTTTTATTATGTTGTGAGGACTCCTTTGACTGCTACTACATAATTCCATGGATTGAGAGTTTCATTATAGTTTTTAATCTATCTAGTTATTTTTCAGGGTCTCTATAATTTTTGGTGGTTTCCATTATAACTAAATATAGTGAAACATGTTTGGTTATGTATCATTATTAGTGTAGTGGTCAGGTTATTGATCTTGATAAATTTTTTTGAAGGTGTTTTCATTAAGGTGGAGAGGAAGAGTTAAGACTTTGGTGATTTTATAGCTACCTAAGAAATGATTGGAGTGTTTTTTTAGTTCTCATGTTCTTTTCCAATGGTTGGAATGATATTTAAGGATAGTTATATCTCGTGATTTAATATATTCTCCTCGAGGTTAGTTTTGGTTCTTAGTGATTTAAGAAAGGATAAAAGATCTTTATAAACCATGAACTGGGAAGAATGTTCTAACTTGGATTTAGTTTCTAATTTTGTGTCTTATCATTGTTACTATAATGATATATGGAAATTATTGATATGATCTCTGGTGAATTGGATTGGGTTATCTAGATGGGTGAATTTAATAAGGACTAATTTCATTGATTTTTTATGGGTTCATTCATGCAATGAGAAGTGACTAGAATTGGGTTATTTTTTAATGTTCCCATATATTTTATATATTTTATTTGATTGATATTATATATATACACTCGATAAATATATTCAGGACACTGATTAAATAGTATTTCTATGTTTTTTTCAAAGTGTTTGGGTAACACCATTTGGTTAGTTTGATTTATGTTGTTTTTTTGACATGTTTATTATCTATTTCCATTTTTTTGGTTACTATCCATTATTATTTGTATAAATAGTGATTTTTTTCTAGTTATTGGGTTCCTTGGTTCGTTTCCCTTCTCGTGACGATATATACGTGTTCTTTTCCTTTATAATGAAGATATCTAGAAATGATTTTCCATCATATCGTGGATATAAATATGATTATTTACCTCATGAAATTACATTTGTGGATGTTTATATTTTTTAAAAGAATTCAAATACTATACTTGAACCCAGTATAGATCCTCTAGTGGTGCATGAGTTATGACTCAATATGTTTGGTATCACTCACCCAGGTGGTGTGGAGGATCCTGTTATGATTTAATAATAACTCTACTTTATGTTATAAGAAAAGTTTATTTCTATTCCATAATTTATACTAGGTGGTCTTTATCATCATATGAATTGTTTTTTGTTTTTAAATTATATATTGTTATTATAAATTTACATACAAATTCACATACATATCGATGATTACAATGATTTTTGGGAGTTGATGTATTTTTATAGTCCCTACTTGTCTTTGTATTCATACCCTATATTTTAAACTTGGAGAACATGTAGTTTCACATGTGGTATTTTAGGTTTAATAGGTGTATGAGTATAGTTATTGGGAAAATATATGGGAAATCAGTGTATCAGAGTAGTAGGATTCAACCGAGTTATGGATTGAGGGTGGAAAACAATGGTATGAGATATTGGTCAACATATAGATTGAATCAGTTTCATTTTCTCATCTTATAGTTTTTCTTCGTTTTAAATTGTATATGGAATATTGTGTGTTTGTTTTAAATCATATTGCTTTTTTATTTTATATGGTTTTAAATGGATCACAAGATCCTAACTAGAGTGTCCCATTTTTTCTTTTATTTTGAGGTTGGGATGTCCGATATATGGATGAGTCATGCTATTATATTATAAAATGTTTCTAAAAGTGAATAATTTTTTTTATAATGATCTACTTACTCCTTCAATAGTAGTCATAAACCTTGTTTTATTAGGGTATATTCCTAGGGTATGTGTTTTTCTAACTCAAGTTAGCGAGCGATCTAGTTTGAGTTGTTACAATACCACTAAACATGATCTTTTCCCTCAATGTTTTATAACTTTTTAGTGTATATAACATATATTAAACCCTTATTTTATTACTCCAAAATTTTCATCTCTATAACTATCCCATTTTTAAATCGAAAAATGAATTAAATTTTAAAAAAATCATTTTAAATAATTTCCAGAAAAAATATCATTTTCCACCATGTAAAAATCAATTTACATGATTCAACAATTTATTTAAAACCATATTTCTCTATTATAAATCAATTATGTTTCATTTTTATCCAAAATCACATTTCATTTGGAATTATCAACACACAAAAATTAGGAATTCCCATGTAAACATATTTTAAATGTCCCTTTATTCCCTTTTAATTAAAAAAATCATTTAAACTCATAAATGAATTTCATATCACACAAAAAACATTTATCAAATCATTATTGATGATTTTCATTATAAATTAATAATCATTTGAAAAATAAAAAAAAATTATTATTTAACCACCAATAATATTATTTCGATATTAATCACATTTCTCCCGAGACATTCACATCACCTAATCAACAAACACATATTTATTGGAGTGAACCACATGTAATTTACTCAGTTAACTCACAATAATTAATCTTACTAATTTCTTTTCAAATTAATTATTGTTTTTATTTCATATTTCCCCCTTGTAGTTAAATACAATCATCACATAAATAAAATGCACAAGTAACAATAAATTAAAATTATTGAAAGGATTGATATCACCTACCTCATAATAAATCAACAATCCATACAAATATCAAATGCATAATTTCTACCCAAATGTGGGGATCAATAAATTTATCTAACCTATAAAATATATTCTAATTAAAAATAAATATGAAGTAATTATCCATAACCTTTAATAATAATCATTGGGATTTGGATCTAATTTTTATCTCAGGTCAAACTCAACAAATAGATCATAGAGATGAAATAAAATGTTGGAAAATTTACTAAGAGAATATAGGAATATTAAAGAAAAAATTGGAGAAGTTTTGGCCAAATTATTATTCATCCAAACCCCATTATACATTTTAAAACTCAAAATCCCAACACTTAAATGATCTAAATACCCCCTTAAAAATGGGATCAGGCTACCTCATTGGGGTTCAAGAAGAATTAAAAAAATCCAATGGATTACATAGTTCTAGTATATCACCAATAGCCTCTTAAATAGAGTCTATAGGGAGCATATCCTCTCTCCATCCCAGGAACATGATTCTACCCAAAAGAGTCATGATGGAATATTTATATGAATTTGATATTCAAAGAGATTCTCAAATCTACATAATCATCTTCATATCATCCACTAGCTCCAAAATTCAATTAAAGATCATTTAAATAATGTAAAAAACATTAGAAAAATGAATCTACACTAATATAATAATCCTAAATCCTTTATAGAACATAAAAATATAACCTCCTAAAAACAACACAAAATAAAATAGACCACTCATCCACTATTATACACTAACTATAGTCAACTTATAATTAAATCCACCATGAAATTAATAAAATTATCTATAAAAAAAATGAATAATAACAACATCTACATGTTTTCCAAGATGAAAATCCAAGACATGAGTACAAGAACTCGACAGAATTTCATTAATGACTTCTAATGTACCTCATTCATGTAAAAATATAGTAGCTCGTATGAATTTTATAAAAACATGCCAACCCCATGAATATTAATATAACCAAATAAAACTTTTTAATGACCATAAATAGAACAATATTTTCATAAAAATGTTAAAAAATATATACCATAACACTTCCATTTCTAAATCAATTAACTCACACCCCCATTTCTACCATATCACAAGTGATCCTTAAGTCCATGTCATGCAAATTTGGATAATGGTATCCCAAATTCAATACTTATCTTAATAAAAATATAACCACACTGAATTATCAATTGAACCCATGATTTTGTAACTTAATAATCCCTCCATACATTGTAAGGACACCTAAAACATCCAATCCATTCAAATAATTATTTTGCAGAAAACCACACAACAGCATCAACATCATTTAATCAATAATTCATATAATAATACATCAAAACACTCACCAATAAAACTAAAATTACCCAATAAAAAAATATAATTATTCTCTAATTCCATTTTTTAAAAACATACAAACACTTTTAAAACCATCTTTTCATCCATTTTAAATTCATTCACACCAAAACTACTTGTCCCAATAACAAAAACATATTTATAATTAATTTTAAATCTATTCAAATGATATATTTTTTTAATACGGTATTCAATCAAACCAAATTTATCATAAAATATAATCTATAATAACCCAACTACGTCAATCAAAATTCCATAGTGAAATGAACCAATCTCATCCAAGATCAAGCCTTCCACCATCCTTAATCTATCCATAAACACAAAATTCCTAATTGTATTTTTCTCATAAATTTTTATTTTTTCAAAAAAAAAATTTATTAGGGTTTTACCAAGAACAAAAGTATAATAAACACAAAGAAAATCTATATATATTTATATGAATATGATATAACACCCTACCATCTTAAAATCCAAGATAACAAATATCTGGGTGAAGAAATCCACCGAAATTGGCTAAAAATCACCCAAAATTGAGAACCTCGTGAATAAGAGAAAAAAATGATCCATTCTTCCAAAAAATAACTTTTTAAACCATACTTTATAAACTATCACCCTCTCCAAAAAATTATAATTGGACACATTGTTCACCCATATCACGAGTCAAACAATGTTTCATGAACTTCCTTTCTAATTTCATTATTTTACAAAAAACATCCTCTAAACTTCATTAAACAGCTACTAAGATCCATGTATACCACCACTAATCCTATAATAAACCGTTATTAACAAAGAATAATCCCATATAATGTAAATTTAACCAAAACTGAATCTTTTTCCTTAATCCAAATAATGGGGTCTAACATTGGATGATGAGTAAGAAAGGTAAGTTATTGCCTCCTTCTATAGGGTTTTGAGATATTTGAATGGATTTTGGAAGTGTTTTAGTATAAGAATATTCCTTATTGATTTAGTGTAATTAATGATGTGTTTTATATCTCTCGATTGAGAAATTATGAGGCTGGCCCATCTCATATTATTGAATATTGTGATGTATAGTTGGAGGTCAATGTTTAATCTGTTCAGCATGTAGTTTCTAATCTAGACCGAAGTGAGAATATGTTATAGGGGAATATTGTACCATTAGTATGTGTATTATAGTATCACAACTATATTAAAGTGTAATATTGAGAATAATATGTATAAATGATATTTCAATGGATAGACTTGTTAACTGGAGATGGTAAATATTGATTCTCGAGAAAAACAAGCATTATTATAGAGATCTTGTAATGTTTTAGGTATTAAGGTAAGTTGAATGTTTTTTTTATAATTTTTTGAGTTTTATATAATTTTTCTTATAGTTATGGAATGATTTTTTTTATTTTTATAGTTTTTAGGAGTTTTTAGGAGATTAAGGGCTTCTAATTTATTTTTATAGTAATATCACCATAAAAAGTCTACAAGGTGGAATAAAAACTCAAGTGAGTCAAGAAATTGTATTTCCTAGCTTTTAAACTGATACTAAAAAATTTTGTGGTACTCATAAGGACTTCAGAGTGTCACTATAAATATAATGGAGTTCTACTATAACTTTAGTGGTTTTCTTGATTTTTTTTAATAATGGAAAATATAATCTATTCTAGGTTATACATTTTTTTAAAATCATGTGTTATTCCTTTGAATGTAAAATGGCATGAATTAGTTTTCTCTCGTATATATCTTATTTAATTTCTCTTTAAACATATAATATCCCAATTTAATATTGATTTTTTAGTTTCCTTGGGTTTTTTATTCCACGAATAACCTTTAACGTATGGTTTTATGTGTCATTTATTTATTTTTTAGTGTTATCAAATTCATTCATTTTTCAAATAGTTTGATGAATTCTTGGATTTTGGAAAAAAATTGAATTAGTTATTGTTTATTCAATATAATATTATTTATAGAGGGGTAGGAAAACTCACACCATTGATATAATTTAATCATTATTATTCAAATAATTATATTAATATAATATGTGAATTGGCATAGGGGATTCCAAATAGAGACAATAAAGGGTTAAGTTTTTCAAAAACAATTATAAAGATTCTTATTCTAATTTTGTTTAATATATATATGTTAACCTATTTTTATAATGTGTTTGGTATAAATTCAATTTTTTATAAAAAAATTAAAATGGGAAATGATGTGATATTGATTTTAGATTATTAAAATTAGATTCAAAATAATAATTTTGAAGGTTATTAAATTTTACTTGTTTTTATGAAATGTTTTTATGATGTTAAATGTTTATAAAAATGATTTTGATATGTGAGAATATTTTATAATATGTGAATTATTTTAAAACTACTTTTATGTGTGCTATAATTATTTATTAAATATGTGTAATATATTATGATTGTGAAAGGGGATTTATCAGAGGTTATATACTACTATGATGATAAAATGTAAATTATCATGCGCTATGTTATGATAATAATAAATGGGGAATTATTTGTCTATGTTACCAATTAAATAAAATATTTTATTGTCTTTTAATTATTTTTATTATTGAAAATTCTCTAAATATAAATGAAAACTGGGGGAAAATACCATTTTATGTATGCGTGTCATTTGAAAATTAATTATGAAAATAAATATAGTTTTTTTAATTTTATTATAAAATTGTGTAATAATTTTGATGTTCAAAATTTGAATTCAATATTGGAAAAAAAATTAAGTCCTCAATTTTAATTTGGTTTCTAAATTGAAGTAGTGATTGTTAGAATAATGGAGTCTGTAGAACCTCACACACCAGTATTAACATGATCATATAGCCTTAGATTAGTCCATGACATCAAATAACACATGAGAATTTAAATCAAGTTAAACCCATACTACACTAACATGAAAAATTCCATTAATGTCAGTTTTTTTACTTTGAAAATTGGTTAAAAAAGTGACGTTAATTTAAATGATGTAAAAATTTAGGTTTTATCATTGGGTTTTCTAAACCTGATGTTGAAAGTTCTTTAAAGAAATGACATATAAGAAGTATTTCAACAAGGTTTTTGAGAAAAAATGATGTTGAAAGCCCTCATACATGATTTTTCACATCTATATTCAATAAAATAGACATGAGAATAGGATTTTTCTAATAGTTTTATGAAAAATAGTATTTTAAATATTTTCTTTCAAGGCTTCGAATGTTGATTTTTCTGAAAACAAACATTTAAAGTAAATAATTAATTTAAAGAAATATTTTTAATTATATTATTCCCACCCTGTATAGTAGCACCAAACATTAGAACTAAACAACACTAAACAATATCGCTAGAACTCATTGAAAACTTTTAAAACATCCTTTAAAAATAATATACACATAAATGAAACTACATATACAAATTATTCAAACTTTAAAAATATTTTTCAAATAAATTTGGAAGATTTTTCAACTCATTTGGAATATACTTTGAAACATCATCAAAATTTTAAAATAACATAATGTTTTATGAAGTTAAATATACAAAATATTTTTTAAATTATAAGTTTTATAATAAAACCAACATTTTGAAAAAAAATATTGTTCTTTTTATAATTATCTCCTAATCAGGAAACTTAATACCCACGTTTAACACCACCCCTTTGATTATGGAACTTCATTTATAAAATAATATTTTAAAATATTAACATTGGATATATAATAAAAAATTATTCACTAATATAAAATTTATCTTGTTAGAATTTAACATTTTTAATTATTTTGTCTTTATTATTGAAAAGTGATCCCTATTGAACTCAATCCATGAAATTTGGAAATTTAAAATATTAATTATAAAAAAACATTTAGATTTCCAATACTACGATTAAATAACTAAAATAATAAAATAATTATTACTCCTTTAATATCATTTTATAACATATTCAAACACCCCCCTCCCAATAAAGATTGTAACTAATATTCCTTTCATTCATGTGGGAAAAATATACATAACATCCAATTTACACTAAAATATAAAAATTATATCATTAATAATAGTATAATTCATAGTGGATATTAATTACATATATGTTATTACATGTCAAAGAATAGAAGAAACTAACACATAATTTGTGTGTTTTTTAATCTTTCAGATGTGTATATATATATATATATTAAATTTTTTTCATGTTGGTTTAGTTATTTCAAAACTATTGAAATGTATTATAGTTATATAAAACCATTTTTAGAAGTGAAATTATATGGTATAAAAAGAGTGTGGGGATACCTGATTAGAAAAGAAAAAAACTAAATCAATATAACTTATGTTTACTTAATGAAATGAAATTTATAATTGAAATTTACTTACATTGAAAGAGACTAAAACCCATGTACAATGAGCGCATCACCCTTTATAATATCAATGATGTCATTTTTAAATATATTTGGCATATAATATCTAAAAAAATACCACCATTCATTTGAAAAGCGTAATAATTATCTAATATATTTGAAATCTATGTGTAAGATCTCATGATTTTAACTATATGAAATTTGTAAAGGAATTCAAAAACATTTATTTGGTGGGTGGTAAAATTCTTGAGTAAAGATTTGGAACCTAATTCCAAGTGATGGAACACTTAAAAGTGTGTGTTTTATTGAGGTTTAATACCTGATATGTGTATCCGATGTTTAGATGTGTTTTAGGAGTATCGGGCTCTAAAACCTTATTTCCAAGAGAAGAAGACAAGGACACCTGGTTTTCTCAAACCTTGTGGCCCTCTAGGGAAAATTGTGTAGGCCTGTGAGGGGTAGTATATGGTTTATCAAACAATGTCCTTGAGGTCTCATGACCATGCGAGACCAATATAATTTATTGAAGAGGTAAAATGCATGGATTGCACAAGGTATTTCTAACAGTGTGCCTAGGCCATATGGGGTGAGGAGTTGGATACTGACAAAGGCACGATTGGTTCACAATTTTCATAATAGTACACACAAACATTATTGTATATAGATCCTAGGCAGAGGAGGTTTCACTATTTTCACACATTGCAACACAGTTTGGGAAACCATGTAGACAAACCAATTGGCTCATTAAAGGGATATAAATTACCATTTTTCTCCTACCACTTTATTTATTTACTCCCTCTTTTCTTCTCCTATCGTTTTCATAATAGACCCATGTGTGGATCTGTCCCTTGTCTCTCCTTCTAGGTATGAAGAGATCTCTATCATTTGGAATTAGAATCAAGATCTATTAATTTCATTGGATATCCATTAAAAGGTTATAGATTTAACTTTATTATTATTTCATTTTACCTCACCACATGGAATTCTAAATCCATGTGGGCTCTTTTCCCATTTTTTTAGGGAATTTTATTATTTCTTCAATTTCTCTTCAAACGGTTCAAATCAAATCTCGATATTGGATGAGTAAACTATCTTAAGATTGATATAGGTGGTTTATTTTTATTTCATTAGAGTATTGTAGATTTATGAAATATATAATTGTGTCGGGTACTAGATTTTACATGTGTCTCCCTTAAAATTTGAAATTTTTTATATAGAACCTGATGCCATAAATTGAATAACCTTTGTCCACCAATTAAACCATTGATGGTTCTTAACCTCAACTCAAATCACCCCCTTGGGGGTGTGTCACTTATATTTTATAACCCTTAATCTTTATCTTGGATTTAAAATTACTATTTAATCGTGTTATCTTTTTTCCTTCAAGTGAAATGGTTAAATGGAATTAAATGAACTATACATGGTGTAGATGAATTGATTATATTACAATCATTATATATAATATTCTAGATACAATTTCCATAAAATAAATCGCTAATTAGAATTTAGTGGGATGCCTAAGGCAAGGATTTACCCTTGTACATGACCAAATTATTAAATGGAGTGCTTGAATCCTTCACTGTTAAGTGAAGTGTTAAATAATATTAATTTAATTGTCTTGGTTGGATCAAATGATGAATGGAATGGAATATCCCATGGACTACTTAACTAATTATAAATGGAATGGTGTATCTTATGATTTATGATACCCAAGAATGGTGTACTCTATTTAAATGTAATACTAGGGTAAGGAGACCCCTATTTAAATGTGACACTTAGGAATGGAATCCCTTGTGATTTATGATACTCGGGCATGGTGTCCCATATTTGAATTTGATACTCTAGAATTGTGTCCCCTATTTAAATGTGACAATAAAAAATGTAATCCCTTGTGATTTATGATACTCAGGCACAGTTTCCCCTACTTAAATGTGATACTCGGACATGGCTTCCCTTATTTAAATGTGGCATTTGGCCATGAAGCCCCTTGTGATTTATGATACACGGGTATGACATCCCCTATTTAAATTTTATACTCATGCATAGAGTCCCCTATGATTTATGATACTCATGCATGGTGTCCCTCATGATTTATGATAATCCAGTACAACATCACTCTCTACTAATGATACTTTGGAATGGGCTCCTTTACTACCATATGATACTATTGTGACTATGCTTGGACGCATGAGTCATGACTTAGGTCTTGTCTAGCACTATGTATATATGTATATATATATATATGGATATTTTATATGTTACTATGTATATAGTGCATATATATTCATACATATTCATATATATATATATAGAAACATTACCAAAGGTATTCCTTCTTAGTCCAAATCAGGTATTTCCGGTCAGATATCTTTTGAGGAACCCGAGACTAACTTGTTTTATTCTTATATATTTACTACCTTATTGATATACCTACACACTACTCTATTTTACACTAACATAATGGATAACATTAGACACCATTAGTGGTGGACTTATGAGTTTATCTCACACCTTATATGGGCCACCATATGATACCCAAATACATCTCTTGGTTGTAGTTTCAGGATCATGGATTATGCTTATGTTTTTACTCAGGTATATGGGATCTTAGTGTAATATGACTGACTTAGATCTTAGAATGCTCATGGAGACAGACTCTAGGGATTTTGATCTCTTTGTGTATTTTTTATGCACTACCTGATGTGTTTATTCTTCTTGTATATTGTAGCTTCATGTGGACATGCATGGTGTTATTATTTATCATTGTCCATTTTATCAGTTATCATTATCTTCCACCATCTTTATTTTATATTGCTTATATTTTTGACTGATTTATTATGTTATAATTTTATCCCACTATGATAATGAGGGTATAGTTTCCTCATCATACCATCATTGTACCATCGCTTCTAGTAGGAAATATCTAATATATGGGGAGGTACTCTTGATTCCATGTGACCGACCATATCTGGGCATCATTTAAGTGCCTCTCGATTTTGACATTAAAAAGTGGTATGAATGGACATTTTCATTTCTATTACTGATTCGGTCTGGTATAAAGAACACTCTAAATGTTTCAATACTTTGTTAATAGACGTTTTTGGGAGTAATCAACCCACACACTGGGAAAAGAAAAGTGTTCAAGGATGGGATTATTGTTCATAATGTTCATTATTACATTTGATTATTATTTCACCTTCAGTGAATGAAGTACTTTCCACTACTTATTGATTTATGAGATTTGTGGTATTATACCCTTAGCCCAGTATGGAAAGGAATTATTGTTACATGCATCATTATAGGCACACAGATATTCACTGCCCATGCATATTCCATTCCACATAGGTTTTATTTCTTTATTTAATAATGCGCTTTGGATGTGCCTTGTATGATTTAGAATCATGCTAAACTGTATACCATGTTTAGGTGATTATTTAACCTGAATTCATTTTCTATTGTTCTTCTTTGAGTTCCTATTTGTATTTATGTATTTATGATTCCTTTTGATAGAATTATTGTTATAATTGTTATATATAAATTATTATTAAAGTGTTAGCATGAACCTAAATGTTGTTTTCCAAAATAGCATATTAGTGGAACCTAAACTAACTAGTCACTACATGTTTGATCCATATACCATTGGTCTCATGGGATGAAACATTTATGGTTGTGATTAAATGGGCTCTAATAATAGTTTATAAGGCGTATGAGCCCTTATAAATTGGAAATGATGACCCATTTAATCAAACCTTTGTCTATGAACTTTCTATATTCTGAAAAAATATAAAAACCTAGTTGCATATATATGAATACAAATTGTATTTTATAAAGAAAAGTAACTTTATAAGTTACAAATGGAAGTACATCTAACTAAACCATTATATGTGCTAAATAAAGATTATAATAACCCAAGATTTTCATACATGGATATTACATCTTTTTAGATGAATATTTATTACACTTCACAAACACATTACCAAGGACTATAATAGTTTAGTGCCTTTGGAAACGTAGAACACACTATTTTAATTTGGTGAAAGATATTCAACATCTCCCATAAAGATATTCCCCTTTAGTACTCCTACATAGAACCTTTATTTATATCCTGAGGAAAGGAAACAAAAGAAAGGATGAGCTCATATTCTTAGTAAGAGTAAACATGCAAGATACGTAATCATAACATGAACATAAAGGTATGAAAACATGATAACAACATTTAATTATCATAACCTCCATATCAAAGATCGTATACATGATTCAAGGCATAAATATTTTCAATTCTTAAGACATAAATCATAATATAATCAAAGAACATGATCTATGAGAGTAAATAATGGCATAAGACATGGAAATTATGGTATACATGTAAGATTAGAATATATTATGTCAATGATTCCTACCATCACATTCATAGTATGTTAAGCTCGGTTTAATCACCTATTTACCAACTTTGGGCTTGGGATAGCCTACTATGTACCTTCTAGTTTCAGGTTTAGGAAGACCACTTGTGTACCCTCTTATTGTGGGATTAGGATGACCTCCCATTTACCCTCTCATTGTGGGCTTAATATGACCTCATCTGAACCCTTTTCAGCTCTTAGAGAATTTATCATTAAACAATGAATTAGAGGGATATATATGTCCCACCCATCACATAATGAAAACCATACATATGTGTACCACAAGAACATAAATCGTTCATCATATCAAAACCCATGGAATGAAATGGGTTTCATAAACATTGTTCAATCATAACATAACCCATAAAAAGGAAATGGGTTTCATAAATATCATACATCATAAAAAACTATTATTAGAATGAATAAGAATTTTATCATAGAATCATATCCCATTAAAACATATTTACCATCAAATAATGATATATTATATGGAAAATAATTTTTAGATATCACTAGAAAACAATTCTTGAGGAAAATATCCTTTGTGATTTGAAACCGTTTTCTTTTATTAAAATGATGCATAATTTTAAAAGAAAACATTTTATTTGAAAATAACCCTATAATTTTGTAAAGGAAAATTCAATGAATTATAGTGTTATGATAGTGGATTTTTTTATTCTATATAAGTTAAAATAACATTCCACTCATACTTTTTTTGAAAAAGTCACAAAGTACCTCATTTGGAAAATGACAAAAACATTCCTTTAAAACCATGTAGTAAAATATAAAAAATGGGTAAAAATGAATTTAAAATTCCATATGATAATTGTCATGACCCATCCCCCAGGGCCCATGCTGTGACTACCCCATGCCCGCCTTCCATAGGCCAGGGGATGGTGACTAGCACCGAAATGTGTAATCTATAAAACTGGGAAGGCATTGCCTTTAAAACCACTAATCACACATAACCAATCACACAAAATATACGAACAACAAGTAAACTATATAACAAAAGAGTGCTAAAATTATAAGGGGCCAGTATACAAGCCCAACAGTAAAGGTACAAGTAAAACTGGAAAGTGAAAGAAGGCTGATAGGTGGAAAGCAACTCCTGGATCGTCCACCAAAGATCCTACCTGAAGGGTAGGAACTGCTCATGAATGGTCATCTCTGTGGTTTTCCATGTCTAATGTCCACCTCCAAGATACCTCTAGTCCTAGTACCCTCATCCTTAGTCAGATTTGTTAGTCGTCTGGACCAAACACAATGAAGTGCGGGCATAGCCCGTGCAGAGGTGAGTATAACGATACTCAGTAGGGACACCAAGACCCTCAAGGTCTCACAAAATCCACCAAGGATAAACCATACATCACGGAATCAACTAAAAACCCTACTTAGGTATATGCCCATACATATACCTATGTTGTCAAGTAAACCCATCTCAATCGTGAGGAAAAACACCGAGTCCAACTCCAAATCCCCAAGCTCAAATGTTCTACAAAGGAAGAAAAACCACGAAGGCAAGTACCACACAGGTACGCCACACAGAAAAATACCACCAAGGTATTACCACGAAGGAAATTACCACACAGGTACAGACTCATCTCACACCAGGTATAACTTCAGTTCAATTGTAGATATGATTATATGTAACTACTGAATCATCTTACTTTGTTAATAGGTATACCCACACAAGATCGCTCGGTGCTGACCCACACAGGATTGATCAATACTGACCCACATAGGATCGCTCGGTGCTGACCCACACAAGATCTCTAGGTGCTGACCCACACATGATCGTTAGGTGATGACCCATAGAGGATCGCTCGGTGTTGAACCACACAGGATCGCTAGGTGCTGACCACACAGGATCACTCGGTGCTGACCCACATAGGATCGCTAGCTGTTACCCACACAGGATCGCTCGGTTCTAAATCACATAGGATCGCTAGGTGCTGACCCACACAGGATCGCTAGGTGCTGACCCACACAGGATTGCTAGATTCTCACCCACACGGGATCGCTCGGTGATGACCCACACAGGATCACTCCATGCTGACCCACACATGATCTCTCTTCATTATTCAAGTCATAGCCAGCTACAGGGTTCCCACACTATGCTCTTTTATCTCTGGGAGGGTCCTCTCCACATGCCTCTAGTCGATACTCCAACTGCCTCGAAGTCTCATGAAGAATTATCTCAAGGGACCGCCATGTCATAGGGGTCTCAATGCAATTGACGGTGCGCCAATCAGACGCCCGGTCTGTAAGTTATTATCCTTTTAATCCTAAGGGCCTGGTTGGATTCATGGTCGATACAACCCGACCGTACTCAAACATTATCCAAAACCCCAGTGGGGTATACTCAAAGATACTATCTCTCACCAAGGTTTCCAGCACCACTGACAGTTCGTCAAATAGACGTTCAGTGCCAAAGATACGGTTGAAAGTTCATAAATGGGTCATAGTGGTTCTGGGTCCGGTCTGACTTGGCCTGGGCCAACCCGGTTAGGGTCGACCCAGCCCGACCCGTTGGGTCCGGCCCGACCCGCGTAGGTTCCGGCCTGGCCAACGCTGGGTGGTGTGGTGTGGCTGAGTGGCTGCAGAGGGCCGCTAGGTTGTGGGGCGGCGCGGCGAGGCTACTGGGCGGTGAGGGGAGGCCGCTGGGTGGCGATGATGCAGGATGGCGCGGCGAGGCCACGAGACGGTGATGGTCGCGGGGCGACGGTGGTCGCGGACGACGGTGGTCGTGGGCGGCACGGTGACCATGGGGCGGTGCTGGCTTCGGACGGCGGAGCCGTGGGGCGGCACAGCGGGGCCGCAGACGGTGGTGGTCGCGGGCTGCGTGGTGACCGTGGGGTGGTGGGGGCCAAGGATGGCAGAGCCATGGGGCGGTGTAGCGGGGCCGTGGACGGCAGAGCCATGGAGAGAGGAAGCCGTAGGGAGGCGCAACGTCGTGCCTTCACTGGCAGCCGGTTTGACTGGCCGCCCTTCATTCGTCACCTTTATCGCATTTCTCAAGTTCCACCGGTGCCAACCACTGGCACTGGTCGCTGTCACCGTCACGAAGAACACAACAATAAAGAATAATGGTGGAGGGTTCGGGCCATTTTTGTTTGGCCGACACCCTCCACGTTAGGACAGTAGCAAGCGGCTCAACAAAATCATGAATCAAGAATCGTCAAACTTTACAATTTCATACGAATCGTGGATCAACTCTTTGAGGTTGATCTACATTTTCCATGATTTACAAGAATGATGAATTTTATGAATTCAATAACAAATCCAGCCTCATTTTTTATTGATAGAGGTCGCGAGGAAGGAGATGATTTCATTGGGGATAGGCGGTCGTCGGTGATGTCGGCATTTCCTCAATCGTCGGTTCGTGCGTCGTCCTCTTGCTTGATTCCGAAGAATGTTCTTCGATGGAATTCTTCGTCCGGAGGAGAAGTTCTTCATTGGAAAAAGTAATCCTCCAAGAGCTCTCCCCTTTGCTAAAACTTTCCCCCAATCCCACCAAAATGAGAATAGCCAACTATTGTGTTTCTCCAATTTAATTGTTGGCACAATTTCAAATTGGATTAATTAATTAATCTAGTTGGAATAATAAATTAAAGGGGGTGGAAACATTAAAGTGGGGGAAGTTTAAGAGGATTCCACACACTTAAGAGGGAGTTAAAGGGGTTTTATCCTTGGGTGGTCCCCACCACCATAACCCCTCATGGGAGGTTAGTTCAGGTGGTCCCCACCACCATAACCTCTCATGTGATGTTTAGTTCAGGTGGTCCCCACCTATGAAACATCCACATGGAAGTTTCAAAAGAAAAAGAAAAATAAAATGTTACACCATCTTATTTTATTTTATTCTTTAACGAATAAGTGAAAAACTAACTTCAAACCTCTACCTACTGTGGTCGAGGTGAAGGTCTCCTTAAGATAATATCAGTGCAGTGAGTTCAATGGTACTCTCTGATTTCAATTTCGAGCACTGGTTCAAATGTTAGAAAAACCTGCTCACACGTTTACTGAACGTACCCAAAAAAGTTCATAAATTCATTCTGGGCACACTGAGGCTCAGAATCACGCGCCGTTAATTTTTTCGGACTCGTAAAATTCCCATTTAATTAAAAATGATTACAAGAATTTATGGGTCTTTACATTCTCCCCGCCTTAGGGTATTACGTCCCCATAAGCGACAACTCAAAACTAGGTAAACAAGCGGGGGTTTCGAGCACGAATCTGAACCTCACTCTTCCATGTGCTCTCCTGGAGGTTCCCGTACTTCCAGCAAAAGCGCATTAGAGGTATCTACCGCCCATGAAGGACCCACTCCTGTCGATCCTCAATCTCTACTGGAACCTCCGTAAAAGTCACCCCATCATCGACGTCCAGCTCTCTGTGGTCGATGATGTTAGAAAGGTCGTGTACGTATCTCCTCAACTAGGATACATGGAAGACGACGTGTACCCGGTGCAACTGAGGTGGAAGAGCAAAGCAGTAAGCCACCTCGCTAACTCTACTAATGATCTAAAAAGGTCTGATGAACCTTGGAGTTAACTTTCCACCTTGGCCAAATCTCCGTAAACCTCGTCGAGGTGAGACCCGTAGAAATACGTGGTCTCCATCCTCTAACTCCAAAGGTCACCATCTCTTGTCGGCATAATACTTCAGCCTTCTCTATGCAGTATTCATCTACTCTTGGATGATATGCACCTTCTCTGTGGTATCCTATACCATCTCTGGTCCCACTAGTGCTGACTCTCCTGGATCAGTCCAGAACAAAGGTGATCTGCAAGGTTTCTCATACAAATCCTAAAAAGGTGTCATCCTAATGGTGGAATGATAGCTATTGTTGTATGAAAACTCCACCAAAGGCAAGTGATCCTCCCAGTTGCGACCGAAGTTGAGGATGAAATCACACAACATATCCTCGAGGGTCTGAATGGTCTGCTCAGTTTGACCATCCGTCTAAGGATGGAAGGCGGTGCTCAAACAAAGCTGCATCCCGAAAGCCTCCTGCAACCCCTTCCATAGTCGGGATGTAAAATGTGAATCACGATTGGAGACAGTCATTGAGGCTACTCCATGTAACCACAAAATCTCCTACGTGTAGAGGTGTCCCAAGCTCTCTATTGAACCCTGTTCTCTGATCGGTAGGAAGTGGGCCGATTTGGTGAGTTGGTCGACGATCACCCAAATTGAGTCATGACCTCTGGATGTACATGGAAGTTCTATCCCGAAGTCCATGGATATCCCATCCCACTTCCACTCTGGGACCTTTAATGGCTTAACCAAGCCTGCTGGTACCTGATGCTCCACCTTCACTTGCTAACAAGTGAGGCATCGAGAGACAAAATCTGTTACTTCTTTCTTCATTTCTGGACACATGTGCTGTCATCGGAGATCCTAGTACATCTTCCCCACTTCTGGATGTACCTCTAGAGGGGAATTGTGATACTCCCTCAACACTTTCTTCTGATGTGATACTAGTACCGTGGTATGTCCTCTGAAGAGGATGACATGCTCCCCACATTTAGAAAATCCATTAGGTGCCTGACCTATGGATATCTGAGCACGTCGAGCCTTGCAGTTATCATCCCCACGTTGTGCCTCCCTGACTCGCTGAAGAAGTGGGGGAGTTACTACAAGATACTGAAGAAAAGATGCTCTATCTTGATCCAAAAAGGATATCTGCAAAGCGGCCAACTGCTCTATCACCTCATCTAGCAGTTTTATACCAGATATCATGCTGAGTGCATCTAATAAAATGTTCCCCTTTTCAGAAGTATAGACTATCTCGAAGTCATAGTCCTAGAGGAACTCAATCCAATGTCGTTGTCTCAGGTTCAGGTCCTTCTTAGATAAGATATACCTGAGACTCTTGTGATATGAGTAGACTTTAAAATGCCCTCCCATCAAGTAATGTCGCCACATCTTCAAGGCGAAGACCACAAATGATAAATCCATATCATGGGTAACGTAGTTCTACTCATGATGTCTTAGCTTTCGAGCACCATATGCGATCACTACTCTCTCATGCATCCGGACACATCCGAGTCTAGTCCTTGATGTGTCGTAATAGACTATGTTCCCTACGCCCTCCTCTAGAATCCTCAATATGGGGGAACTAGTTAGCCTCTACCTCAGGTCCCGAGAACTCCGCTGGCATCTTTCTGACCACACGAAGGGTTGCCCCTTCTTCTTCAATGATAATAGTGGTGTTTTAACTCTGGAGAAATCTGACACAAATCATTGGTAGTATCCAGCCAAACCCAGGAAGCTTTGTATCTCCATCACACTCCTATGCGGCTCCTAAGAAAGTACCGCCTCAATCTTCACTGGATCCACTACAACTCCAGCCTCCGATATGACATGTCCTAGAAAGTGATCCTTTTAGATATAGAACTATCACTTCATGATCTTACCATAAATATGGTGCTCTCGAAGTGTGTCCAGTACTACCTGAAAATGATAGGCATGCTCCTCCTCAATAGCTGAGTAGATCAGAATGTGATCGATGAAGACTACTACAAAGCGATCAAGGTATGGCTGAAAGATCCTATTCATGAGTCCCATGAACACTGCTGGAGTGTTGGTTACACCAAATAGCCTAACCAAGAACTCGTAGTGGTCGTACCAACATTTGAAAGCCATCTTCTACACATCCTTGTCTCATACTCTGAGCTGGTGATAGCTTGATTTGAGGTCTATCTTCGAGAACCACCGTGCCCCCTTCACCTAATCAAATAGGTCGTCAATCCTCGAAAGTGGGTACTATTCTTCACCGTCACCTGGATCAGGTGCCAATAGTCAACACAAAGTCTCAATCTCCCATTCACCTTCATGGAGAACAAAATTGGGGATTCCCAAGGAGAAACATTGGGCCATATGAATCCTTTCCACTATAAGTCCTCCAGTTGTACCTGTAGCACACGAAGCTCTGTGGGAGCCATCCGATACACTTGTGTAGATATAGGTATCATCCCGGTATAGAAGTAAATGTAAAATTTCACCTCTCTGAGAAGAGGTAGACCCGTAACATCATCAAGGAAGACATCCATGTACTGGTCCACCACTACAGGATAACTCGGACTCACCACATCAACAACTATGAGGGTAAGGCTAGCCAACTCATGAGTGATCGACTGCACTCTCCTCAGGGTAAGTCCATCCTGAGATTCAATGTCTCCCTTCTTACCGGTGAAGGTAATCCTGGTCCCATCCATGTAGGCACACCGCAATTTGTGCCAAATACAGTCAATCTGAGCATGGAATGTATATAACTAGTCCATACCCAAGATGACATTGTAAGGCCTTGACACTGCTACTATGAGATCCCACATGAAGCTCTCTCCTCCTAGAGTAAGCTCGCACTACCACACCAGTTCATAATCATCGAATCTGCTCCTGTAGGAGTCTCTAGCCATAATGATCGAGCCAACAGATCCATCAGAATCTTCAAGCTCCGAACGAGGGCAGTGGAAATAAAAGAATGACTGGAACCTGTGTCTATAAGTACTGCAACTAAGGTGGAGTAGACCCAGATCGTACCTCGTATCTTCTCTAGAGCACCATGATCACAGGACTCAGCTGCCTGGAGCTATGCTCACACCTGTCCACCTACTCCCTGTGGCCGGGGTGGACCACCTTGTGGTGGTGGTGGTAACATCTCGAATCGTCGCCCACCGCTAGCTGCACGACCAACTTCTCTGCCACATCTGCCTGCTCCCTACGGACCTCCATGGTCAAATCTATGTCTCTGACCGGGTGGTCCTTTGATCGTATTCTGATCATCTATATAGAGGGTCAGACAGTCAGAAGCCATGTGACCTTGCCCACTGCATGCGTAACACTGCATGCTCCTGGCATGACTGGCTCTGCCTGGTGTGCCCCGCTCAACTAAACCTGAATCCTGCGGTCGTCCACCTATAGGTCTGGTTATTTTGGACCTCTGTGTCATCTGAATGCTGCCAGCTGCAGAAGACTCTTCTACGTGACGACTGGTGGTGGGTCTTGCTGCTGGAGACTACTCAGCAAGGAAACTCTCTACTAAGAGGGCTCTCTCTAACACCCCCGCCTACGTCAAGATGATAAGACAAATCATCGAATCCATGATCTCTCGCTTGATACCCTTCTCTAAGGTCTGAACCCTGAAGAATAAGTCCTACACCATATCCGTGGAGTAGCATGAGTGGTCAGTGAACCTCGCTGAGTACTGAGCTACATTCATGCTGCCCTACTGTAGATGAATAATCTCATGTATACATACTGCGCAAAGAGTCACTGGGACAAACTCTGCTCGAAACAGGCTCTCGATGTCTACCCAGAGAAGCATCACCTCATCGTGATCCTCGAGCATCAAGCTCCACCATCTGCTAGCTGCTTCCTGAAGAAGGTTGGTGGTAAGGATTACCATGAGATCAGCTGGTGACCCTACAAGTTAAAAAACTCTCACTATAGCCTCCATCCAATCCTTAGCCACCTGTGGGTCCATCTCTCCCCTAAATCTGGGAGGCCTCTGACGCCGGAACTCGTGCAATGCGCTCAAGTGGTGTACACCCTCTGCTGCTAGGGCCAATGGCATCTGTGGCCCAATGGGTAATGGTACCGCTAGTGCCTCCGCTAGTTCCTCTACTGGAAGAAGTCCCTACACTGAGGCCTCATCACTCGGTGAGCTATTAGTGCATACATATCTTGGAACCCTATATGGATGTCTGTGTGGAGGCTTCCTAAAAATAAATAGGTGCGCCACGATAAAAAGTTATACCTAGTGAGATGAATCAAATATATCATAAAGAAAACTCTTCAAAACACACATTCAATCAGTGTTTTCGTGCACTGAGTCAGAAATTAGAAGTCGGGGAGCTGGTTTATGGATACGTCAACCACGACAGCAACACTGGATTCCCTAAACTGATAACCACACATACTACACTTAACACTATTGTCGTTAAAATAAAAATCAGATTCCTATGTTCTACAGTAGAACTGACACCTCTGATTCCAATTTGTCCTGACCTGTCCCCCTGGGCATGTGCCGTGACTACCCCAAGTCCGCCTTCCATATGCCAGGGGCTGTTGACTTGCACCAAAAGGCATAATCCCTAAAACTGGGAAGGCATTGCCTTTAAAACTTGTAATCACACAAAACCTAACACACCACAAGATATGAGAAAAGGTAAAATGTATAAAAAAGAGTGTTGAAAGTAAAAGGGGTCAGTATATAAGCCCAACAGTAAAGGTGCAAGTAAAACTGGAAAGTAAAATAAAAATGATAGGTGGAAAGCAGCTCCTGAATCATCCACCATGGATCCAACCTGAAGGGTAGGTACAGCTCACGAACAACCATCTCTGTGGTTCGCCTCATCTAACGTCCACCTCCGAGCTACCTCCAGTCCTGGCGCCCTCGTCCTCAGTCAGTGTTGTCTGTCATCTGCACAAAACACAACAAAGTGTGGGCATAGCTTGTACAGGGGTGAGTATAAAAATACTCACTAGGGACCTCTAGACCCTCAAGGTCTCACAAAATCCACCAAGGATAAACCATACATCATTAAATCAACTGACAACCCTACTTATGTATATGCCCATACATATACCTAAGTTATCAAGTAAACCCATATCAATCATGAGGAAAAACACCGAGTCCAACTCCAAAGCCCCAATCTCAACTATTTCACAAAGGAAAAAAACCACAAAGGTAAGTACCACACAGGTATGCCACACAGAAGAATACCACCAAGGAATTACCACAAAAGAAAGTACCACACATGTATAGGCTCAGCTCAAACCAGGTATAACTTAAGTATAGTAGTATAAATGATTAGACGTAACTACTGAATCATCTTACTTTGTTAAGAGGCAGACCCACATAGGATCGCTCGGTGGTGACCCACACAAGATCACTCGATTCTGACCCACACAGGATCGCTAGGTGATGAACCACACAGGATCGCTAGGTGATAACCCACACATGATCACTCAGTGCTGAACCACATAGGATATCTAGGTTATGACCCACAGAGGATCGTTTGGTGCTGACCCACATAGGATCTCTAGGTGCTGACCCACACAGGATCGCTTGGTACTGACCCACACAGGATCGCTAGCTATTGACCCACACAAAATCGCTCAGTGCTGACCCTCACTAGATCACTAGGTGATGGCCCACATAGGATCGCTCGGTGCTAACCCACATAGGATTGGTAGATGTTTCCCTCACAGGATCGCTCGGTGCTAACCCACACAGGATCACTTGGTGCTGACCCACACAGGATCACTCTTCATTCTTCATGTAAAATCCAGCTATAGGGTTCCCACACTATGATCACTTATCTCTGGGAGGGTCCTATCCACATGCCTCTAGTCGATACTCCAACTTACATGAAGTCTCACGAAGAAGTATCTCAAGGTACTTCCACATCATAGATGTCTCAATGCAACAGGCGGTGCGTCAATCAGACGCATGGTCTGTAAGTTATTAGTCATTTAGTCCCAATGTCCCGGTTGGATTCGTTCTCTATCCAACCCGACTATACTCCAACTTTATCCAAAACTTTAGTGGGGTATACTAAAAGGGAATGTCTCGCACCAAGGTTTCCATCACTGCTGACGGTTCATCAAACGGACATCTGGTGCCAAAGATATGGCTGAAAGAGCGTAAATGGGTCGAAGTGGTTCTGGGTACGGTCCGACCCAGCCCAGCCCGTGTTGGGCGGCCCGGCCCACATTGAGTCCATCCTGGCTCATTCTAGGCGGTGCGGTGTGGCCTTGTGTCTGTGGAGGGCCGTGGAGGGCTACGAGGCTGTGGGCCGGCGCAATGAGGCCATTGGGCAGCGCGGTGAGGCCGTTGGGGGGCGTGGCGAGGCCACTGGGCAGCGCGGCGAGGCCGTGGGGAGGCGTCGACGAGGGTCGGAACGGTGAGGCCATGGGACGGGGGTTGCTGCGGGGCGACGATGGATGTAGACGGAGGTGGTCGCGGGCAGCGTGGTGACCGCGGGGCGGTGTCGGCCACGGACGGAGGAGCCGCGGAGCGGTGCGTTGGGGCCACAGATGGTGGTTGCCGTGGGAGGCATGGGGACCGCGGGCAGTGCCAGCCACAGATGGTGGATCTACGGGGCAGCGTGGCGGGGCGGCGGACGGCGGAGCCGTAGAGGCCGCGTGGCGGCAGAGGCCACGGGCGGCGGAGCGCCACGGGTTGACGCGGCGTCGTGCCTTTGTCGGCGGCCGACTTGACCGACCGCCCTTCGTTCATTACCTTCGTCATAGTTCTCAAGTTCCACCATTTCCAACCTCCATCATTGGTCGCCATAACCATCACGAAGAACACAACAATAAAAAATAATGGCAGAGGGGTCGGGCCATGTTTTTTTGACATGCACCCTCCACATAAGGGAAGTAGCAAGCGGCTCAACAAAATCATGAATCAAGAATCATCAAACATTACAATTTCATATGAATTGTGGATCAACTTGTTTAGGTTGATCTGTGTTCTCCATGATTTCCAAGAAAGAGGAATTTCATGAATTCAATAACAACCCCTACCTCGTTTGTTTGTTGATGGAGGCCACGAGGAAGGAGACGATGTCATTGGGGATAGGCGGTCGTCGGTGATATTGGCATTTCCTCGATCGTCGGTTTGTGCATCGTCCTCTTGCTTGATTCTGAAGAACGTTCTTCGATGGTGTTCTTCGTCTAGATGAGAAGTTCTTCGTTGGAGAAAGTAATCTTCTAAGATCTCTTCCCATTGCCAAAACTTTCCCCCAATCCCACCAAAATGGGAATAGCCAACTGTTGTGTTTCCCCAATTTAAATATTGGAACAATTTCAAATTGGATTAATTAATTAATCGAGTTGGAATAATAAATTAAAGGTGGGTGGTACCATTAAAGTGGGGGATGTTTAAGAGGCTTCCCCACACTTAGGAGGGAGTTCAAGGGGTTTTAGCCTCAGCTAGTCCCCACCACCATAACCTCTCATGGGAGGTTAGCTCAGGTGGTCCCCACCACCATAATCTCTCATGGGAGGTTTAGTTCAGGTGGTCCTCACCTATGAAACACCCACATGAAATTTTCAAATGAAAAATAAAAATAAAATGTTACACCATTTTATTTTATTTTATTCTTTCACGGATAAGTGAAAAACTAACTTCCACCCTCGACCTACTGCAGTCGAGGTGATGGTCTCTATAAGCGAATATTGGTACTGCGAGTTCAGCGATGCCCTTGGATTTCAATTCTGAGCACCGGTTCAAAATTTATAAAAACCCGATCAAACTTTTACTGAACGTACCCGAAAAAAAGTTCAGAAATTCATTCTGGGCACACCGGGCCTTGGAATTACACGCCGTCAATTTTCGCGGACTCGTAAAATTACCATTTAATTAAAAAAAATTACAGGAATTTCTGGGTCTTTACAATAATAGTAAAATAATTTTTTTGAATCATTTTTAGAAAAAAATGGACATAAAAGATAAATATTCCCAAATGTAGACTTAAAACGAAAAAATCCTAAATAATTATGAGACTGTGAAATAAATACTCATCACTATATAATCAGTAGAATTATATTCCCCATGAAAGAAAAAAATTATATGTATATGAAAATACCATAATATTCTAGATAAGGATCATAAATAAAATTCATGGGTATTATATACTTCATATAGAAGAAACAAGTAGTGTATAAGGCATGTGTCCCATTGAAATAAAAGTGAGACATAAATCCCTTACCTTAAGTCTTAACTTCCTTCGTATACATTCAAACCTCCTGTAAAATAAAAATAATTTTATTATACATCTACCATATGACCATATTAATATATATAATACAATATATATATTTTATAACTTTATATTACTCACTTATTAACAATTCCATGTTAAAGTTATGTTTCGGGTAATAACCGCTTTGTTTTTCATTCATGTTTTGACATTTTATCCTTGGTACTCTTACGTAGGTCAGGATTTAATCATATAAATAATGGTAACCATGAAATAAAAATAATAAAAATATTCATAATATATTTATTCATTTCAATTCATAAAAGTCATAGATAAAAAATGAAACACACCGTTCATGGAGACGGTAGGCCGTATGTATGGATGAACATTGTTTTCATTTTCTTCTCATATTAAAAGAAATAAAATTATATGACATATTATACTTAAAAAATAATTTATATGTTATATATATCATATATATTCATAAAAATTATTTTTATTTTCAGCCATGTGAAATATAGAAGAAAAAAAATCACATCACATTCTGGAGATGGTAAGCCATATATACGCACGAGCAACATTATCATTTCCCAAAATATTAGGTGGTAAAAATGTCGATATGATTTTATTATTATAGAAGTATAATAATGTCATAAATATAAAATATAAATATTAAACCCATCATAATTCCCACTCATAAAATATGGGGATGGAAAATGAATTGTATCGCTGTGTGGAGATGATAAGTCGTACGCACGCATAAGAAATACTTTCACTTCTTGTTCGATGGGAAAGAGGATATATAATGGTGTGTTAATAAAAATTAGAATATTTAAGAATATTTAGGATACATGATTTATTATTTTATGATATATATCATATATTTATAATAGGTGTATAAGATTAGAAAAAGAGAGTGATCAGTTAGACAGATTACCTCTTCCTTCAAAGGACTCCTTTGATTGACACCTTAACACCTCTAAGGATGGTGTTTTTCATAAAATAAGTCCACTATAATGTGATCAAAAATTATAGGAAGGTATTTGTGAAGATATTGGATGAAAAAAATTGTATTTTAAGTATTAATAAAAGAAAAAAACGAGTTCTCTTTTATAGAAGAGGGGAGGGGTACTCTTTGAATTATTGAAATTGTGAAATTAATATTAATTAATTTTCTAATCCCAATAGTTCCAAAATGATTTATTTAGAAGATATGATAATAATGGTTCTAAATAAATTCATCCAATTAAAATTTGACATGTTTTGATTATTTTTTTAATCCATATCTTTTTGTTTTAACCCTTATTTAACCTTGTTAACTCTTACCATGATATCATTAAGTTACATTTTTAGGGTTAATTAAATTACAATAAAATTAAAAAATACCAATAAACGAGTCATTTATGACATCTTAAGAAATATCCTAATAATATTTATAATATTTAAATTTTTATAAAATTTATATCATTTAATAAAATATTTTTTATTTTAAAATATCAATAATGTCCATTTTGACATTATTCATTTCTTGAATTTTTAAAAATATCATAATAACCATATATATTAAAATAACTCTTCTAAAAAATCAAAAAAAAGTCAAATTAATCCATAAAATTAGTGTATTATAATAATTCTATCAAATTATATTAAATTTTACATTTTTAATATCATTTATTTGATTCTTCAATTAATTAAATAATTACTCTATCATCATTGTGTCAAAATTTAAGGTAATTATTCTATAACTTAAAATAACAAATAAATTTATATGATGTAGATAAAAATTTTATCTTTAAAAATAATATTTATAGTCCATCATATCCCTTATATAACCCCACATTAAAAATATTTCTCTTATTAAAAACAAAAGTATGGAAAAATTGACTTTCCTTTGAATATATTTTTATAAAGGTTATATACTCATAAAAAAGACATAAATGGTCTCATAATAAATCATTTAATACTTAAGTAAGAGAATTAATCATCAAATAAAATTATGAAAAGTGTTAGGTTAATTTTATTATATTTATAATATTATTTTTTCCCTAATTACCTGATTTACCCTTACTAGTGGTAATTTTTTTACTAAAATTACTATTCATATTTTCCAAAAATAAAAAGGTAAAATTTTACTATAATTTTACTTTATTATTAAAAATATTTAATCCATTTTTAAAATTCCAAAAATATAAATTCTAGAAATTAATTAAAAATTAATCATATTGACGGAACGAGAAAACATGTTTTTAAAGTAAAAATGTTCAAATGTTCATAACGTTTTTATATCCAATTTCAATGTGAAATTTATTAAAATGAGATAAATTAGATTAATTGACATAAAATTAATCTAATTAAAATTTAAAAATAATAAAAAATATAATTTAACAGTATAAATTATTGATATGAAAAAGATGTTTTCAATTAAAATGCAATGTTTTTTACTATTCATGGAAGAATGAATCTTATAAGAAAAATAACAAAAATTAAACAAAATTAAATTTTGATACTAATATATAACATAATAAGTTTATTTTGTAAATTATACTTTATAAAATTTTAAAAAACTAGATTTAAAACAATTTCTCCATCAAAGGGTGGCAAAAACTGCCTTTTTAGAAATATACTTCTACTATGCATAAAATTAGATTTGTTCTTATATCATGTCTAGAGAAAACATAAGATAAATGTTAAATATTATAGTGAATATATTATATATATATATATCATAATATAATCCAAAAAGTGTTATTTTATTATTTATTGGTATAAAACACATTTTTTCATATTTAAATAGTTTTTTAGAAAAAAAATTCCTTTTATTTTAAAAAGGGTTTTAAATTAATTTATAATTAATTTTTAAAATAATTATACATACATTTGTAAACCATAATTTTATAATTCATTTAATCTTGTTCATATTCTTCATTCTAACTACTAGTTTATAATTATTTTTTTATAATTAAAATAATAAAATTATGTTTTGTAGAAACTCAGTGTTGTGTGTATGGAAAGATAAGATAGTGTTATGTGTAATGAAATCATAACATGGTATATAATTTAATTAAATATATCAATGAAATAAGTTTTCTAAAAATATATTTCATAAAGATCTCAAGGTGTTACATTCTTCCCCCCTTAAAATGAATTACACTATAAAAATTCTTCTAGGTTATCGAATGTTTAATAATTGAAAGTTTCTTTCATAGAAACCCACAAAATGAGGTCTTTTATTTGATTTAATAATAAAATAAGGCTTTGGCCCCAACCTTTTAAAAAAATCCACAACGTAAAATTGAATACTAAAACTACCTTTAAAAAAGGAAATTTGGAAACATAAATATTTCCAAAAGTAACTCATAACTAGGTTTCCACATAAAAGAACATAGGTGTAAAGTGAAAATGTCTACATAGAAGATAAATCTAACTATCAAGTTCATATATATATTGATAGATAACACGATTAATAAAAATTTAAAATTTTCAAGTCCATAAATCTTTAATGATCTAATGGACCATTTGATTAATTGGAAAAGAAGGTATTATGATAATATTTTTGGTTTCAAGATCCTTTCCCTAGAGTTGAAGAATTTTCATGAGAATAAATTATTACTTTATTTCATTTCATTTCAAAATCATATCTCACCATTTCATTATTCCTTGATCAATTTCCACTTTATCTCTTATTCTATGAAATAAAGGTGAATTTTTATTTCCTAAAGATTTAGCATATCATGATATCCATAAGATGATAGGTTATTATATCTATCTTAGAATTAAAAAAAATGTTAAAATAGGTTATTTAATATGCATAAGTCCTCATATGAAGGGATAATACTTTAACCTTTAAAATATCATTTGAATTTTAACATAAAATGTTCCATAAATAGTTAACCTTAAAAACCTTCTGAATTTTTAATTTTAAAAACTTTAGAAATATGGTCACTAAATTTCTCAAAAACAATTTATCATTGATCCCCCATATATCATAAAGTAGCTCCTATTTTTCATATACCAAATATGTGAATACTATCATCATGTATTCTTGTAAAACCATATTGAATACACCTATGCTTCTTCATTCCTTATATAAGATAATTTCTTAAAAAAACATTTTCATGGGACAATTGAGTTTATCCTTGTTCCAATAAAATATGTGATTTCATTATTCTAGAATTCATATTGATAATCACATGAAATTTCACTAATTTATGAATAATAATATTTTCATATGGTTTATTCATACAAAATAAAACATAAAATTCCCAACTAATGAGAAAAGGATAAATATTACCAAATTATCATGGTCTACTTCATCCATTATGGTAGCATAAGCTTTTCCTTTTTCCTTTTTCCTAAAATTATTTTGTGTATTATCCTCAAAATTAGTCCATGGACTGGGGAACTTGTTAGAGTTATACCAAAACTCCTTGAAATTGAAACACTAAATTGTGAGAGGTGTATTTTTTTAGTGATTTTTCATTATTCACATCATCAGTAACCTTCTTCCCATCAATTCAACATTAAGCTGCTCAATGACCTTCCTTTCCACACTTGTAACATCTTTTTGTCCCTTTTATTCATTTACCTAAATTCTTATTCCCACATTTTTGGAATACATATACCTAAAATTTCTTCCTACCATTTAAGTTTTCATGAGACTTGATCTTCATTTTCTTATAAAAACTATATGAAAGATCAGAATATCCGATTTCCATTTCTACTTTTAGTGAACATATAATGACTTATTTAAATATACTAAAGTCTTTTATATACAAGGCATTTCTAGTACTTGGTTCCAGGACACCAAATAATCAATTGATTTTTCTTTAATTGCTGATGATTAACTGAAAACCGTACCTTACATGTCTTGTAAAATTATTCTTATAGGAACAAATTAATTCAGCCTTTTTAAGCTCAATAATTTTTTATCTATATTTTTTTCATCAAATATGAGTGAATTAATTTTTGAAAATTTCCCCTTAAACTCTTATCATTCCATAGATTCAATTTATTCTTGTTCCCTCGTGTTCTTAATAAGCTCTCACCAATGAAAAGCTTCACCTTCCAAATAATAAACATCCAAAATTACTTTTTCATGTTCTGAACATTGAAGGATAGAAAATATCTTTTTATTAGCACCAATCCATTGTTCAAAAACAAGTGTATCACAATACCCACTGAAAGAAGGTGGTTATTTCCACATGAAGGACTCAACAGAAAGTTATACCCTTCTTTTCTCATTTCTAAGTCCAACATGATTCATATCTTGTGTGAGTATAGAGAAAAGATTAGGCATTCCAACTCCCATAAAAGTTTCTTTATCATTATTAAAATCATTTAATTTCCCATCACATTCAGTATCAATGGGTTTCCTTTGAGTTACATCCATTTACTAATACCAAAAAAAAATGTTGTGACAAAAGGAAACATAAAAAAGGGTGATCTCAGAAGCTCAAGGACCATAATAGTTTAGTTCATTTTGAAACTTGGAACACATTATTATAATTTGGTGAAAGGTTTTAAATATCTCCAATAAAGATCTTATCCTTTATTACTCCTACTTAAATCCTTTCTTCATATCCTGAGGGAAGAAAACATAAGTAATGGTGATCTCAGATGCTCAATAATGGAAAATGGAAGATACGTAAGCCTAACATGTATATAAGGGTATGAAAACATGAGTAATACATTTTATGATCATACCCTATATATCAAAGATCATATATATGATTCATGGAATTAATATTGGAAGTTATTAATATATGAATCATATGATAATCAAAGAATGTGATCCATGAGAGTATAATAATTGAATAAGACCTGGAAATTGTGGCATACAGATAATATTATAATATCTTATGTCAACGATTACTACCAATAAATTAATATTATGTTATTATAGGGTTAATAAAAAATGTACCTAATTCGTTCTGGGGATGGACTCTCATATACCTTATGATTTTGGGATTAGGATGACCTCCCATGTACCCTCTTATTGCAAGATTTGGATGACCTCTCATGTACCCTCTTGATGTGGGATTAGGATGACCTCCTATGTACCCTTTTGATCTCATAGAACATTTATCATTACCCAATGTATTGGAGGTAGATATAGGTATCACCCATCACATAATGAAAACTATACATATGTGTCCCATAATAAAATAAATCATTCATCATATCATAACCCATTGAATGAACTATTTTTTATAAACATCATTCAATAATAACATAACCCATGGAAAAGAAATGGGTTTCATAAATATCATTTAATAATAAAAACACATTATTAGAAATAATAATAACGGTAGAATTGAATCATATCACATTAAAACATAAGTAACATCAAATAATTTTATCTTACATGGAAAATAATTTTGAGAGATCACTTGAAAAAAAATCTTGAGGAAAAGAACATTTTATTTGAAAATAACCTTATAATATTATAAGTAAACTTAAAATAATTATGGCATCATGATGTCAAAAAATTATTTTCATGTTATATAAGTTAAAAAAACATTCCTTTCTTATTTTTTCCTGAAAATTCACAAATTACCTCATTTGGAAAATGAAAAAAAGTTTATGTTCAAACCATGTTGTAAAAAGTCAAAAAGGGAAAAAATGACTTTAAAAATACATAGTAGAATAGTAAAAAAATGGAATTTTTTTTAGAAAAAATGGACATGGAAGAAAAATATTTCCCAATAGAGACTTAAAATGAAACAATCCCAAATATTGATGAGATTTTGAAATAAATCCTCATAAATTTATAATCAGTAGAATCATATGCTACATGAAAGAAATAAAATTATACGGTTATTAAAATACCATAATATTCTAGATAAGTATCATAAAATACATTCATGATAAGTATATACACCATATAGAAGAAACAAGTAGTGTATAAGGCATGTGTCCCACAGAAATAAAAGTTAGACATAAATCACTTACCATAAGTCTTGAATTCCTTTATATACATTTGAAACTCTTGATTAATAAATATAATTTTATTATAAATCAACCACATAACCATATTAATATATATAATCCCACATATTATTTACTTATAACTTTATATTACTCACTTATTAACAATTCCATGTCAAAGTTATGTTTCACATAATAATTGTTTTGTTTTTCATTCATGTTTTGACTTGTTATCCTTGGTTCTATTACGTATAGCATTATTTCATCATCTGCAGAATGATAACCATGATATAAATATCATATATATATTTATTATATATTAATTCATGGTGATTCATAAAAGTTATAGATAAAAAATAAAATACACCGTTTATGGAGACGGTAGACTGTACGTACGCAAGAACAATGTTTTCATTTTCTTATCATATTAAAAGAAAGGAAAGTACATGATATATTATAATTAAAGAATAATTTTTATGTTTTATGTATAATATATATTCATAAAATTTTTCATTATTACAACCCATGTGAAATATATATGAAAATGAATTAGATTGCATAGTGGAGATGGTAAGTCATATGTACGCACGAGTAACATTATCATTTCACAAAAGATTAGATGGTAAAAAATGTAGATATTATATTATCATTTAAAAAGTATAATCATTTAATAAATATGATATATAAATATTAAAACCATCATAATTCATACTCATAAAATATTGTGATGTAAAATGACTTGTACCACTACGTGGAGAATGTAAGTCGTACATACGCACGAGTGATACTTTCACTTCTTGTTCAATTGGGAAAAGGATATATAATGGTGTGTTAATAATCATAATAAAATTTCATAAAATTTATGATTAATAATTTATTATTTTATGATATCTATATAACATAATTACGGTCGTTATAGAAGAGTAAAAAAAGAGTGATCGGTTAGAGCGATTACCTCTTCTTCGAAAGGGCTCCTTTTATTAACACATTAACACCTCTAAGGATGGTTTTATGTATAAATTAATAAATCTATAATGTGGTTAGGTATTTTAGGAAGGTATTTTGAAAGATATTGTATGAAATAAATAAGTTTTTATGATTTAAGAAAAGAGAATAATGGGTTCCCTTTTATAGGATAGGGAAGGGGCACTCTTGGAAGTCTTCAAATTATTAAATTACTATAAATTAATTTTCTACTCTAATTGGAACAAAAATTATTTATTTAGAATATATAATGATTATGGGTTAAAATAAATTAATACAATGAAAATGAGACATGTTTTGATTATTTTTTCAATCTGTATATTTTAATTTTAACCCTTATTTAGTCGTTTTAGCACTTATTGTGTTATCATGTAATTTACACTTTGAGGGTTAATATAATTACTATAAAATTAAAAAAGACCAAAAAATGATTAATTGATGATATTTTAAGAATTATACTAATTATTTGGATGAAATTTCGTTTTTTAGAAATTTTATATCATTTAAGAAAATAATTTTTTTATTTTAAAATATCAATAATGTCAATTCTCACACCATTCTTTAATTGAATTTTTAAAAATATCATAAAAACCAAATATATTATAAAAAACTCTTTTTAATCATCACTATCATGTAAAATTTATCCATTAAATTAGTGTATGAAAATAATTGTATAAAATTATATTTATTTTAATAAATTTAATATCATTTATTTGATGGTTCCATTAATTAAATAATTAACCCATCATTATTGTTTCAAAATTTAATTTAATTATATTTTCACTAAAAATAATAAATAAATTATTATGTTTTAGATAAAAATTTTATATTAAAAAAACTATTTATATTCTAACATATCCCTTATATATCCCATATTAAAAAGAATTCTCTTGTTCAAAACAAAATTATGATGAAATTAACATTCCTTTAAATATAATATTATAAAGGTTAAATTCTCATCCAAAAAGACATAAATGGTCTAATAAATGATAATTTAATTCTTAGGGACGAAAAATGTTTATAAAATAAAATTATGACAAGTTTTAGAGTCATTTTATAATATTTATAATATTATTTTTACCCTTAATTACCTGATTTACCCTTAACTGTGATAATAAAAAAATTTCTAGAGTTATTGTTCATATTGTTCGAAAATAAAATAGACTTATTTATTAAATTTGAACCTTCTTATTCCAAAATGGAATCCATTTTTTAAAATTCCAAACACATAAATTTCACAAATTAATTAAAAATTAACCCCATTGGTGGAACGAGAAAACATGTTTTTAAATTAAAAGCGTTCAAATGTTCACAAAGTTTTTATATCTAATTTAAATGTGAAATTTATTACAATGAACTAAATTTTATTAACTTAATTTATCTAATTATAATTTAAAACTAAGAAAAATCTAATTTAACACCATAAATTATTTAGATAAAAGGCTGTTTTCAATTAATATTTAATATTTTTTTTACTATTCATCAAAAAATGACTCTTATCAGAAAAATTCCAAAAAATCAACCAAAGTAAAATTTATCAGTACACTTTCAAATAATAAGTTTATTTTTCCAAATATAATTTATAAAATTTTTAAAAACTAGATTTAAAACAAGTGCGCCATCAAAAGGAGGCAAAATTTCCTTTTTAGAAAAATACTTCTATAATGAATAAAATTGAATTTTTTCCAATATCATATCTAGAAAACAAATAATATGAATGTTAAATATTAGATTTAATATTATATATATATCATTAATATAATATAACAAGAGTGATTTAATAATTTATTGGTATAAAACACACTTGTGCATATTTAAATTGTTTTTCAAAAAAACATTTCCTTTTATTTTAAAAAGGGTTTTAAATTAATTTTTAATTAATTGGTAAAATAATTATATATACATGTTTAAAATATAATTTAAAATATTTATTTAATCATGTTCATATTCTATATTCTTGTAGATATGTTATAATTGTCCTGTTTAAATAATTACAAAAATAAAATAATACTTTGTAGAAACTCATTGTTGAATGTAACGCAAGCTAAGACGATGTAGCATGTAGCGCATGCTTAACATGGTGTATTATGCAATTAAATATATCAAATAAATCAATTATTAAGAATATATTTCATAAAAATATTTGGCTAAAAAGATTTTTATAAATAATGGTTTCCTCTACGAATGATAGTGCCTAAAATATTTGGGCATGACTACCTGTATAACTAAATTCTTAAATGCATAACAGTACCCAAGTACGTAAGTTGGGGCATGTTTTTTACATGATAAACCCATTAAGTTTGTTTTTTAAACCTTTAATGAAATATATATACCCGCATAGGTCACCTTTATCTTTCATATTTCTTAGTTCTTAACCCTCACTGGTGGAAATCCCACCTATACCAACACCTGCATACCAATGGTTTGAAAAAAAAATTAGTTTAAGTAGCCTATTCCAATAGTTAATTGAAACCATTGGTACAAGGCAAATACTATAAATTTTACATGAGTTTTCCCAACAGTTTTATGAAACCGTTGGGAATGAATTAGTTTTCCAAGTCTATTCCAACAGTTTATTCAAACCATTGTAGTAGACAATATTTCCCCATGGTTTTTAGAAACCATTGGGAAAAACCCCCAAATAATCATTGAAAAATCCTGTGAACTCTCTCCACACGTTATAGAAAAGATCTCTCCTCCGTCGATCCCTACTTCCTGAGCACAAACCCACGATCTCACTTCCTCTGTCAAACAAAATCTCTCCTCCTCAGATAGATCTCTCCACTAAACAAGATCTCCTCCTCCAATGAGATCTCTCCTCCAACCCTACATACCGAGCATGAACCCTACATTGCGAGATCACTTCCTCCGTCGCAAGCTCACTTTCTCCAAAAAAGATCTCTCTAGGATTCCAACCCTAATTCATGTCTACCTCATTTGTAAGATACCTTGAATCATATATCTCTCAATCCATTATTCGATTTATACGTATAGATTCATTTCATTCTGCTCGAAATTGGTGAATTCATTTTATTTTTCACTTTGATATTTTTCTAATAGACTTGATGTGGTGTATGTATCAGTTTTCATATGGGATTATAGTGGATTACATTCATCAAAATTTTATGTTTTTGGATTATTATTATTTATATTGAGGTGGGTGATTTGAAAAATCTCCCTAATGTCTTCATTGGTTTTATAGTATTTGCAGCATGTATGATAGTTTCATAATGTCGTGTCTGTGTCCTCTTTTAATTAGAATCCATGGATGTTTCTCAAATCCTCCCTGTTAGACCTTCTACATATCCTATTGGGTCCATTAGTGATGAAGACCATGATCCTTTGGCCACTAAATAGGTGTTCTTATCAATAAAATTGGGTCAAAGCATGGATGGTATGAGTCTAGTTCCTTATACCTAGATTCAGAAATTGATTAAGTAATGAATATAATTATGAATTGAATTTGTTCTTCTCATTATATGTGAATTAGAATTTTTAATTATCATTATGTGAATTGGAATTGACACAATTGAAACATGAATTTATAATGTATCAAGTAAATGTATAATTTGTATGAACTTGGAAAAGACACAATGTTATATTGATAAGAATTGGTATTTGACATAATGGAATATGAGGAATGAGAATTTGAAATTTAATGAATTAGAAAACATGTCATATATCAAAACATTTTTCATGTTTTAGTTTTTTTAGTGGTTTTTCTATTGGTTGTCTTGACGTGTGGTTATATAATACCTAGAATGGTTACTCCACACTTAGCATTATTTATTCTACTTGGGAATGTAATATTTTATATAATGATAATTCACATAAATTCCATTAACCCATGGAAGATGAGAGATATCCCTGGAACTGGTAATGTGTGTTAGGTCAGTGGTCCATGGAATGGGTAATGTAACTTTTCATGGTTCCTTGTCAAGGAAATCATCATGGATAATGGTAGGCATGGAAAGAAATATATGGAACTCTATTGAATCAAGTTTGGTATACCCTAGGTGTCAACCTAGAGCTCTAGTGTTGGAAAGATAATTTGATGTTCAACATTAAATTAATGAATTCATGAAAATCAATATCATACTATTACATGAAATATAAATTCATACTGGATTTTTTTAGACACCATTGGTGGTGTCATACTATGTTTTACTCCATCCTATTTAGTATTACCTTTATAATCAAAGAAGATAGTATGGATATAGGTCAGGACAAGGGTGTGAGGCCCTATTCTTGATTGGTTCCTTGGTAAGATGAGATAAGAGGATGGATATGGGACTGAGCATGGTTTTTCAGACCAGTGTTTTGAGAATTTATTCAGAGTTGTTCTTTAGGTTATTTAATTTTATGAAATTCTATTTATATTTTAGTTTGTCATACAATATAGAATGATATTATTTATTTGGATAGTATTATTTTGGTAATTCCCTATTTATATATTTGAATCAATTTATATTGGTTTTTTATGATGCTTTCCTCTTTTTTGTATTATTTTGTACAACATTTTATAGTATCGCACTATATATATTGTCCCTTCATGACTGTTTTTATTCCTATGGAATATGGGGAGGTTTTCTTAAGTTCTTGTGATGACCCATCTCTGTCACATGTGGTAGATTCAAGTCGAGGTTGTCACAATGTTTTATCATTTTTATTATTTTCTATTTCATTATTAGTTTTAGGAATGATAGATAGGATAATAGGATGTGTTGGGGATTGGTAATGATCTCATGCATAAGATTAACTAACCCATGATAATGGTGAAATCAGGTTTCCAGGGAGGGTATTATTTTTCATGAGTTATTCCTTTTACAGTTTTGATGTTATTTCACCTTGGGTGATGAACATGTTGGGTGATGTTACTATTTTATGCGATTTTACTCATGGTTAGATATGTAATAGGGAACATCTAATACCTCATTGTGAGATAGAAGGAAATTATGCTTTTATGCACTTATCATTATAGGGATTCTTTAATTTCATATGAAATTATATAACATGATTGATAAAAATAAGAATAAATGAATTTCTATTAAAATATGATTAATTAAATTTATAAACAAAGAGTTATGAAACCATTTATTTATGGTTTTATGTTTTGTACTTTTCCTTCAGAGTTTGATATTTTTATGTTCCCGATGATCTGATGAGATTTTAGTCCCATGTAGATGAAATGATTCTACATTATCTTTTTTCAGTGTGAGAACAGTAAACATCACACACCTCATACAATGTAGTTGGAGCTTCCTACAACAATGGGGAATTAGATGGATGATCAAATCTGTGATAGTATTCCTTGATTATTGTGATCAATGTTGAGATTTAATAATCAAAATTTCCCTTCGATGTATAGTACCTAAATAGAGTATTAGATACATTACCCACCCATAGTTAATGGGGAGGGAGGTCCTCAGGCAGAAAATCTCTGGATTGAGTCTCTCATGAAAATATTTAGTCACCTTTAGACAACATTGGAGATGAGGGTAAATCTTGCTACTTGTATTCTACAAGGACCATCTAAGTTCTCAAGGGACATCATAGTACATGTTGGACAATAATAAGAGCTAACAAATAAAGGATTTAAGGAGAAATATATGAGTCACTTTTATCTAGATATTTTGTAGAATGGAATAAATTTGGACATCATAAAATTTATATAGAGGATGACGTCTTTAATTGGCCATGAAAGTTGCTTCCCAAACTTGAAATATTCCCCCTACATAATAAGGAGATGATATAATTAGGGAGACATTTTTTCAGCATGGCATTCAGTATGATATCATTTCACAGGTTAATTCCCTTTTTGTGGTATTTTTTTATTTGATGAATCATGATCTTATCACTAAAGATAACCCAATGGAGGCCCCGATTCAAGGGAAATATGTTTCAGTAGGATGATCTAGGAGTTCCACCTTAGGTGTCAATAAGCCTTGATATTATGATTTCCACCAAGGATGTAGTGGTCAGATCAACTTGTGACATAAGCCACAAGTATATAGACATCATCCTGATTAATTTTATTAAGAATTGCAGGGTTGAGCATAAGTTATTTCGGTTTCCTTTTCCCATAGTGGAGCACTGATCGTTTGATAAGATGGGTGCTATATTGAAGTTATATAAGAGCAATTAGCAGCTGATCATTAAAAGTGGATCATGGTAGGAACCAACTACCGGGAGATGCTCTCATACCCATAATTAGATAGAATGATGGATTTCTATCAGTCACTTAGGTTGGAGTAGGGGACATGGAACCCCAACATAGTATTAGTGGTATCACTAGAATGGAGAACTATAAGGGAGTCAATATAGAAACCATGGAAGAGGGTAATTTAATATCCATATTGTGGAGTATACTCATACTAGTCAATATGTTGAACCGTCTACTTTAATATGTACAATTATTGTGTCATCTTTCATTTCTGTAATTTGATTAATATTGTTGGTTTTATTCATTTTCTTTTTCAAAATTATCCAATTCCATTGGTTAGGCTATGTAAACCTTAGATGTGGTTATGAAAATTGAAACATCTTTAGGGGTGGGACTCCACACTCATTATCTTATTCCGTTAGTGATTGGATAAATTTATTATTGCAAGCTAGTGGTTCAAGGCCGATGGTTTAGTGGGATATTATCACATAGAATGTTTTTAACATTATCATGAGATCAATTTTTATTTTCATTGTTATAAACATATCTTAGTAATGTGAGACATATTCATAAATAACATTAGCCACCATAGCACTGTCATTAGCCACATTAGTTGTGGTGTCCCCCTGGTATGTTACATTGCTTACCATATCTTAGGCGAAGCATGACTCAATACCTTAATCTTAGGGTAATAAATTTACTTATAAAAAAATCCCTAGAAGTGGAATTAATCCTTGGTTTCTTTTTCTAATGAATAAATTTCATATTTTTTATTAAAAGATATTTTACATAAATTGAATTCAAGGATGGAGACATGAATTCAAATGTAATCAAACTGAATCAATTAGAACCCAAATGAATGAAATTTTCTAAGATAATATAAACCAAAACAAGACAAAATTAATCTAATGAAAATGTCTAAAATAAACTTATATCGAATAAAACCAAACTAAGATGAAACTCAAAATAAACTGATTATATACCATTAATAGGAAGAGTAATTGTTAATTAATAGGAATGTACTATTTTATAGTATCATTCTGAAACTTGGATATGTTTCCCCCTTTCTTTCAGGAATATGATTTGGCACATGGGTCATTGTGGTTCTTATATATTGGGCGGTGGCATGTATAGTCACAGGAGATAGGTATGTTGTTTTTTAGTTTTTTTTTTATTTTGTTTATCACATTAGCCACTTAGGAATTTTACTAATATCTACAGACGAAGGGTAGTTATATTCTGTGAAGGGGTCCAGAAAGGCATTGGAGGCGGCTACATGGATTTCTTTACGGGGGAGGGAGATTGGGGTAGTGGAGAGATTCATTAATGTGTTTTTTTGCCTTTATTTCATGTTTCTTACGTTTATTTTCTTTTCCTTCGGCATGGACATCCAACATACAGATGGGTCATGCCAAAATTTTATTTATTTTCCGATGCTCTTTTTATTATTTGTTTGTGGGCGAAATTTTTCCAAAGTGGTGTTTCCTTGATGCCCGGACATTTGCCTCATGGTCTCCTTACTTGGAGATATTGGCCTTCTCCTTATCCTACTACCTTTATAAGAAATCATCTATATTCTAAAATCCCATTATAATCTTTCTCTATCCTTACACTAGGGAAATTTTAGAAGGCCTTCTATTCCATATTCATTAATTACACAGAATCTAGAAAAACATAAGGGATCATGAGCTATCTTATAGAATTCATTAGTATTCTTGCATACATTTTTTGAATACCACTTTGATAAATAGAAAAGAACACCAAACACAACCATAATAGATAAATTTCTATATACTCATAACAACCTAGTACTTGTGTTAAATTCCCAGTGAACATCTTTCTAGAAACTTAGTAAACTACCTGAATAGAGAAACCCAATAGTGTTTCAACCATACTCTACTTTTGAGTATTGTTAAAATATTCTCTATATGGATTCATAATTAAGATTAGATACTATTTAATGGGGAAATACAGGACATCAATCAGTGGAAGAAAAAGCTTCCAATCAACACATCCCCCAGAAATCAATATCTAGAATTGGGAAGTCAAAGAACCCCAAACACCACATATTTTTCATCCTTTTGGTTTTAGTCATCCCATAGCCTTCCTTCTATGAAAAGTGAACAAGAAATATATGTATGAAACAAACACAGTAAAAACATAATCACAATGCACATAATATTATGTGTCTATGACCCCACTTCTTTGAGAACCTTCACTTTCAAAATTATACCAATAATATTCCACAATCCTAGAGATGTCCAGTACACTGAAATATATAAATATAATTATAAATCACCTCCATCCATAATTTTTATCTTTTAGAAATTTTGACATAAATCAAACTAGTGTACTCACATTGAAATCATTACATAGTGAAACCAAAACATGTGCAGTCCTTTTCTCCCACTACAGTTCATCCTGGTTCTGATCATGATACCTCTATTTTTTTAAATAACCTTATGATACTTTGACAAGAAACATTCATGTGACTTGGGGGCCAGTGGAGTGGGGTATGGGGGTTGCAGTGGAGTGGAGGATGGGGGGTGGACTGTAGTGGAGTGTGTGTGTGGGGGGGGGGGGTCTGTGGATTGGGGGATGGGGGGCCTGCAATGGAGTGGGGGGGGGGGTGGCAACTGCAGTGGAGTGGGGTGGGGGTGTTCTGTGGATTGGGGGTATGTAGTGGAGTTGGGGATGGGGGGGTTGTAGTGGAGTGGGGGGGTCTCTGTATTGGGGGATGGGGGCTGCAATGGGGGGGGGGGGTGTAGTGGAGTGGGGGTGGGGGATGAAGTGGAGTGGGGGGGGGGGGGTTCTGTGGATTGGGGGATGGGGGCTATAGTAGAGTGGGGAATGGGGGGGCTATAGTAGAGTGGGGAATGGGGGGGCTATAGTGAAGTAGGGTATGGGGCTGTAGTGGAGTATGGGATGGGGGGATGTAGTGGAGTAGGGAATGGGGGGGGACTACACTGGAGTTGGGGGGTTTTGTGGATTGGGGGATGGGGGGATGCAGTGGAGTGGGGGGGGGGGGTCAGTGGAGTGGGGATTTGGTGGGGTCTGTTGGGGGGATGTAGTGGAGTATGGGATGGGGGGATGCAGTGGATTAGGGGATGGGGGATGCAGTGAATTATGGTATGGGGGTAGATGCAGTGGAGTGGAGGATGGGGGGACTGCCATGGACTGTGTTGGGGGGTTTTTGTATTGGGGTATGGGGGTGGGGCTGCAGTGGGGGGCTGGGGGTGCAGTAGAGTGGGGGATGGGGGTTTTAGTGGAGTGGGGGATTGGGGGGACTGCAGTGGAGTGTGATGGGGTCTGTGGATTAGGGGATGTGTCCTGTAGTGGAGTGGGGGATAGGGGGCTGTAGTGGAGTGGGGACTGGATGGGGGCTGCAGTGGAGTAGGGGATGGGATCTGTGGAGTGGGGGCTGGGGGGACTTTAGTGGAGTGTTGGGGGGGGGGTCTGTGGATTGGTGGATGGGGGGCTTCATTGGAGTGGGGGATGCAGTGGAGTGGGGTATGGGAGGACTGTAGTGTAGTGCGGGGGTCTGTGGATTGGGGGATGGGGGAGCTGCAGTGGATTGGGGGATGAGGGGGCTGGAGTGGAGTAGGGGATGGGGGGATGTAGTGAAGTATGGGATTGGGGTATGTAGTGGAGTTGGGGATGGGGGGACTATAGTGGAGTGGGGTGGGGGGGTTCTATGGACTGGGGGACGGGGTGTTGCAGTGAAGTGGGGGATGGGGGTGCTACAATGGAGTAGGGAATGGGTGGGGGCTACATGTGGGGGGGGGATGCAATGGATTAGAGGGTGGGGGATGCAGTAGAGTAGGGGATGGGGGGCTACAGTAGAGTATGGGATGGGGGGATGCAGTGGAGTGGGGGATGGGGGGACTATAGTGGAGTGGGTGGGGGTATGTGGATTGGAGGATGGGGGGATACAGTGAGGGGTGGGGTGCAGTGGAGTGGGGATGGGAGGTTGTAGTGGAGTGGAGTTTTGGGGGAGGACTACAGTGGAGTATGATGGTCTATGGATTGGGGGATGTGGGTTGCAGTAGAGTGGGGGATGGGGGGGACTATAGAGGAGTGGGGACTTGGTGGGGGATGCAATGGATTAGGGGATGGGCTTTGTGGAGTGGGGGTTGGGGGGACTGTATTGGAGTGTGGTGGGACTTTGGATTGGGGGATGGGGGGGGGGGGTGCAGTGGAGTGGGTGATGAGGCGGGGCTATAGTGGAGTAGAGACTGAGTGGGGGGCTATAGTGGAATAGGAGATAGGGGCTACAGTGGAGTATGGGATGGGGGGATGCAGTGGAGTAGGGAATGGAGGGTTGTAGTGGATTAGGGGATGGGGGGATGCAGTGGAGTGGGGGGTGCAGTGGAGTGGGGGATGGGGGTGCAGTGGCGTGGGGTGGGGGTCTTGTGGATGGGGGGATTCAGTGGAGTGGGGGGGGGGGAGGTTGTAGTGGAGTGGGGACTTGGTGGGGGGCTACAGGGTGGGGCTGCAGTGGAGTAGGTATGGGCTCAATGGAGTGGGGGCTGGGGGGACTGCAGTGGAGTTTGGGGGTGGGGGACTGCAATGGAGTGTGTGGGGGTCAGTGGAGTGGGGGATGGGGTCAGTAGAGTAGGATATGGGGGGGGGGGGCAGTAGTGGAGTGGGGGATTTGGGGGGGGGGGTGTATTGGAAACCTTCAACTTCTTTATAAAGATACTACCTTCACACTTCCCATCCTTAACTTTATTAGCCACAACCATGGAACTGTGTGAAATTTTTCATGCACCACATATGAATGCTATATAAAAACACACATCATCTATTTCCAAGGAAATTGTATACTCATTAATCGTGGTATGCACCACACACCCCTTTACTCAAACATACTTCTATTTAACATATTCAATGATATGTCACCTTTTTCCATAATTTTTAGAATAATATGATCTATAAAATGAACATTTCCATATATTTTTGAATTATATTTCTTCATACTTCCCCTATTAGATGTTAAGTGAAATGAAGCTTGAGAGTCTATAGCTAAGACTCATGAGAATTAGAGATACTCAACAACACACCACTCTTATCTTCTTATATAAGAATAATAAATACAAATTTTAAAGTGTATCCTCCATAATTCAATCTCCACTCATTGAAATCCTTTTTCAGGTGTCCTTTTTTCCCATAATTCCAAAACATGGGACCATCTTCCTCTGAGCTACTCCCACTCCAACATGTTCTGATTTCCCTTTTCTCTAACATTTTTGTGTTGTGGATCTATCCCCTTCTTTCAACACTATAAACATTTCTAGAAGATTCTTGCTTTCGATGAATTTCTTAATCCTGTATCGTGTCTTTAATGTTTTTAAACACCTAGCTATTTTTTATGCTTGAATTACTCACTACGGTTTCCATCACATCCCAGGGTTTTAAAAGGTTTGGATTCAAATGGATACTCTTTCCATGATTGGATTGCCACCCCAGTTGTGGATTCTCCACTATAAACCCATGTGGTTACACAAAGGACCTCTCAATCCTATAATAATAGAGCCCATTATTCTTCTACTCTATAGTCCCACCAATGAATGTATCTTCTCACTAACAAATAAAAATGTATGATTAAAATAAAAGAAGATCCCTCTAATATTCAAGTTTCTTATGCACCACTTGATGTAGATATCCCTGCATGAACACACTGGATAACCTAGTCTACTCAAGAACATAATCTTCAAGATCTTTAGTAGCTGATAAGCATGATTAGATCTACTCATCTCAAATACTCACATCATTTCTTAAACTATCTGGGTCTCTTGACCCCTTGAACACTCATGAATATAGATATCCTCTTTCTTTCTTGAATCTTGACTTCAATATCTTCTTTCATTGTTGTGCATTTTTGTGAACTTGGAATTTTTCATTTCTTTTTATTTTGAGTTATTTCCATTTTCTTTATGGTTTGGTTATGATGTATCGTGGTATACTATGTGTGCTTTCATTTTCTAGGGGTAATTTGAAATGGAAATTTTGAAATGGGAATGTTTAAAAATACATTGATTCTTATTGAAAACTTGGAAATACTTTTATAATTATATTTGTATTTTAAAAAGTTTCTAAAATGTTTTCAATTTAAAATGATAACCTATTTTTGGAAATTTTGTCAATTTCATTAGAAAAATATATAGTGTTAATTATTTTCAAGGTTTTAAAGTGATATTAATAAAGCATAATTAGAATCTATTAAAGGATTTCAGTTGAATGTAATTTTAAAATAGATGCTTTTGAACTTGTTGGATTGGTGTAGTTCGATCATGTTGGGTTGAATTCTTGTGGTCTGTAACGTTCATGGGTTGAGCTCCGTGGTGATCTCATTGGGGTGTAGCGGGCAATGCGCCCTTGCACCGGGGGTCTGGGGGTCGATGGACCTCAGCCCAAATTTTCTGGGACTATAGCAACTCTAAGCATTGTAGCAGAGATAACCACTATACCAGAGGTATTTCATGTTTCTTATATTCCCCGACATAGTAGAGGAATATCCAATAAGGGAAAAGGAAGTGTTATGTCAGACCCTATAAGTGCTGGTTTAAAAAATATATTTTTTTATCACTGGTTTCTTATAGGATAAAATACTTGGTTTTATATCAGTACCAGAATGTAAGAGATAAGAAACTTTCTTATTAGGATCAGCAGAGGTATTTCTTGTTAGACTACCAGATGGAGTCTAAGAAATGTGAATATATTGGGTTACATGAATCAATTTAGACTACCAGATGGATTCTTTGGGATACTGAATCCATTGAGGTGATTCATATTTGTTTTGTTATATTGGTTAATATATTAACTATCTAGAATGAAATTTTGGTTGTACTAGGAAAATAGGAAGGTTGTTGTGTACTGGAAAGAAGCCTCATGTGTATTGGTTGGTGCAGAAAGGAAGGCTACTGTGTATAGGCTACTGCAGGAAGGAAGTCTATTGGGTACTGGCTAGAATCCTGGTGTATACTAGCTGCTACAGGAAGGAAGGTTGTTGTGTACTGGCTGGAATCTTGGTGTGTACTGGTTGCTACATAAAGCCTGCTTGGTACTGGTTGACCTGCTATGTGTGTATACCAACAGTTCAACTGAATTGTTGGTATTTAGTAATCAAGTTGTATATACCAACGGTTAAATTGAACCATTGGTATTAAGGTATACCAACGGTCCAAAGAATCAGTGGTATTAAGTAAATAAGTAGTGTATACCAACGGTTCAACTAAACCATTGGTATTTAGTAGCATCTAAGCATGTGCAACGGTTCAAAACCGTTGGGATAAAGGTATACCAACGATCGAATACCATTGGTATAAATCTATCTCAATTGTTCAATTTTAATTTTTGGTATATATCAATTTCAGGATCACTATACCAACAGTTCAACCTGAACTATTGGTATAGGCCTATTACAATGCCCAACACCCCAACAGTTCATAAAACCATTGGGATAGGTTATCCCAATGGCTTTGGGGCCTATCCCAATAGTTTACAACTTTTGGTATAGTATAGTTTTATAGTAGTGCCTTATGGGTGTACTTATGTTATATGGGATAGTTATTTAAATTTTTAGTAGCCACTTTTATAGGTTACATATAAATGTATGGTGGCATCGTACTAAACCAATCATGTTTAATTAATAAAGTCATGTTATCTACTTTTGGGATACACTTATATGTGGAGTTGGTTAATTAAAATTCTAATTATAACCTAAAGAGTGTTTTCCTCTATATCTTGGAATTTAAATTTTATTTAACAAATCATAATTGTGAGATCCTTATGGATAAATAAGATGGAAAAATGAATTTATAAGATAAATTTCCAAATTATTATAGGATGTTTTTTAGATGAATAATTCTGTAAAGGATGATTGTTATAACTTTCCATTATTGACTTGTGGCATCAGTTAAATAATGTACTAAGAAATTTTGCCTAATCGATGGTACTTAATGTACATAAAACTAAGATTTTTAATTTTTTAAAATAGATTCAAATTAGTTAAATAGTTTAAATATAAATTTAATGTGGTGTTATTAGTTTCAACCCTCATGTAAGGGTAAAACCTAATGTCGTCTTGTTAGTTTTCTTGGAATGATAATGTGAGTATTTCCTGTAGAATTATTAATCTATCACTTAAACCTAGATGATATATGGTAGGGACTAGTGAACCTTTTCATTATGAACAAAATATTAGGTTTACACTTTCTGTTTTAGTAAGGAAATTTCCTATTAGATTTAGTGACATCAGAACTTGAAAGTATTTCTAAATTATTATGAGGAGTTTCAAATGTGAGGGGTTGTTCGGTCTCCATTCGTCCCATGTAAGACTCTTAGCTTCTAAAACGACACCCTGAGTTATACAAGAGATCATTCGATAAGTTGAGTCTTATTTTAAAACATGATAATTATTTAATGGTCTAATTTAGTAGCCTAGACTTGCATATGCAATGGTGGACTGCTTAGTAGGTCGTGTGAACATTCTTCTTCAATGATGGATGACTGGGTAAGTTGTTTGCCAGGTTAATAGTTTTACAGGATAATTTGAATCTATGATAAATATTTTGTTTGTTCCATTAGATATTGGGAATCATAGGTCTGGAAGGCTTATAGATAATATCAAATGATTTACCATGGTTTTTATCGAATCTCAAGGTAGTACGCATTGATACATATTGTACCAATCAATTTGAAAAAATGTTACAACAAAACAGATGGATTCGATGGGAATCGTTAATCCTTGAGTTGTTATACATTGATCACTATTCATATATGTGGTAGAGTGACTTGGGTGTTAAAGGAATTTTGACTAATACCAATTCCCATGATGATGTGGTAAAAGGACTGGGTGTTGTGACACTACATGTTAGTTTGGCTGGGCTTCCATGCCTGATGATGATGATGATGCATGGGGACATAACTCGGAAGGATTTTCATGAATATGTCAAAGAGAGATATTAACCTAGTTCACTTGTAAGTGGATAATTGTTCTTTCTTCTTATAGTAGCTCTTGGTGTAAGAATGTCAGACATGAAAGGGATGTGCGTTCAGTGGTTTAGGGAGAGTATTTATTGGCATGAGTTCCCACTCTCAATAAATGATAATTGGGACACTTTTAAGGTGGGGAGAATCATATCGATCATAGTAAAGTGTGTCATTCCATGTAGGGGGAGAAAAAATAGGGTGTAACATTTGAAAATGGTCAACATTACTTTAAATTCGCATGGGTCTGGTAAGTTGGAAAGGTTCCAGTGCTTACAAGATAGCATGATAAAATTTTTTTGGTTGTGTATGCTGCCTTTGAAAAAAATCATTAGTCGGGTTAGAAATCACTTGATATTCTTGAAAATCATAGGAATCCTAATTAGTGAGGTAATTTTGGTAAGTTAAGGATGATATATTGGAAGGTGTAGTTGATATCTTTTAAAAGAAGTCAGTCAAAGGCGGTTCCACTGTACTTTCCTATATGTAGTTGAAAACGATTGGTTAGAAACCATGTTGGGAACTTTGTCTTAGATATGAAGAGATTTTTTCAGGTCATGTTGGTAATCATTGGCATCCTATTAGAGTACCCCTATTTAAGATATGATCATGGTCTCTATCCTAAAATAATCCATGGTATGTTGGGTGTAACGCCCCGACCCCAGTTACCTAGAGTCGGTGCATTATTACATAACATTGGCATGATCACAAAAGATCATGTCTCGAAAGACCGATTCGTTTAGTATCCTTTGAAACACTAGATACATTCATAAAGTTTACATTACATCATAAATTGAAAAACTACAACAACATCTTCTCTCCATAGACCAAACTCATATCCCCTCATACAATCCCTACAGTTCATTCATAAAATAATTCTTCACATCCTGGGAAAAATAAAACATAGAAAGGGGTGAGCTCAGATGCTCAGTAAGGATAACAATATTGTAACACCCCGAGCTTCTACGATACGCCTCTCTTTCAATAATGCAATAGCTTGCATTGTACGCAAGTTCGAATTCTAACACACCGCAACTAATCAAAGTAGCCGTTATGAATAGTAATAACCACCTTTTAAAATTATAGAAATTTTATATTTCAAAATGGACTTCATTTTTGTATTCGTAATATCGAAATTATCCTAAGTTGAATTTTTTGTAACTTTCTGAGAACTTCCAATTTTTTATGAATAGTGAAAAATACTTAAAACAACTTTTTTAATCAAAATAATTAATTGTCATAAACTATACTATTTAGTGGTTTTAAAGTATAATTAGAATATATTTTTACCATTTTATCCAATGGTGGTCATTAGAATTAATTTAACATTGAAAATGGACATAAACAATTGCCAATCTTTTGATATAAATTGTTTCTTAAAAACACGCTATTTGTCGTAACAGCGGGAATTAATTGTAAAATTAATTAATGCAACTTTTATGTTTGGAATTTTGTAAAATAGACATCATTTTTGAATTCGGAATATCAATTATATCTTAGGGTGAAATTTTGGCCTTATTCTGAAAAACTTCAATTTTTGATGAATAGTGAAACCACTAAGTGGTAATCAAGCAAACTGATTTTCAGTTAAATAAAAGTTTACCACTAATGTGTATTGAATTTTGAAAATCCGACATACATGGTTGTCATTAGTATGTAAAATGTGGTTCAATGGGGTAGAAATAATTTTTTGGTGAATAGTAACTTATTAAGTTCTTAATCGCGATTAGTGGTAATTAGGGTAGTTTAAGGTATAAATAATACTTTAATAATATTAAATGACCTAGACACATGTCCCAACCTCATTGGTTGTGTCATGGCCGACCAATACAAGCCATGGCCTAACTTGGGGACCCCATGGATCCACTTTTGTTGGGAAATAACATAAATTACTTTTTATTTAATGTTAAAGTGAAAATGACACTAACATAAATTGTTTTACTAAAACAATTTTTAAGTAGGGTTACACAAGTCCAAATTTTGACTATAAATATTCATTAGAAAGATAAAAAGATTTCCTACATCATAGTATTTGTTTTATAATTTTTAGACATTAAATAAATTAAATTATTTATGACATCATTATGATGTGGCGATGACCTCATTATTTAACGATTTAAATAAAATGAGAAGATAATGCAAAATCCAAGGCTTACACTTGTCCAAATCCTATTGGATGAGGAGATTTCGAAACCTTATCACCTTAGCCTCGAATTATATAAGTGTGGGACCTTTAGAATCCGAAAATCATTTTGAAATAATGTAACATTTCAATCTTTCCAAAAGTGCCCCTCCTCTCCACTTATAAAAGGCCCCCACCTCTCCCACTTCATTTACACTTTCAAGCCATTTGGCTCGGCCAACCTCTGCCCAAATACTCTCCCAACATTCCTCCCTTACTCCTAGAAGCCTCACTTTGGGCAGAACTCTTCCCAAGGAAGCCTTTGGCTCAAATCAAAAAGAGTTACCCGATTTTGAGGTAATGTCTTTTATAATGTTGTTTTGTTTTGTTTTTCTTCTCCAACCCCATAAAATCTTTTTATTCATTTATTTTGTAACAACACCAGTATCCTCAATATACTAGGATGTTGTTATAAGAAGGATTAGAGCTAAACTTACACACACCTACATCAAATGGTTAAAGAACATACGGTTTCTGTGGATGGCGAATTTCTGCCTCACGAAGCGATGATTGTTCAACACTCATATAACACCTTCAAAGGTGGCCATTAAGATGTCACTATTTTTATATATGATATATAATATGTTTTAGTTTTACTTATTCTTCTGTATTCCTCATTTATGGCATACTTTATGATTTCCATTATGGGTAAAACGCGATAATTTCATTTTAGGAAGTGCGGACTACCGCCCCCTCAAAGTGATTTGAATCGTAAATGCCATATGTGGGATGTATAAAGGATGGAGTAAATGGTATTATACACTATATTATACTGGAATTATATTATACATTTATATCATTATGATTTAGTTCCATTAAATATGAAATTGAAATGAAAGTAGCGTTCATGCGTACGTACGGCTTACCGTCTCCATGAACGGTGCATTTCATTTCTTACCTCTAAATGTTACGTGACATTATGAATGAATGTATATACTGTATATATGATATATATGATATCTACATCATGAATATAATTCCGGATATAATGGATATTTCACCACATGAACAACTTGTAATTATAAGAAGTTTATTTTTGACTCAAGTACCAAAGATCGAAAAAACGACCGTTATTAACTTAAATAATTACATAATGTTCATAACATTGTAATAAGTGATATAAAAAGGATAATGAAATTGAAAATGGTTCTTAATAAGGTAGATATTAACTCTAGTTTATTATTCAGGAGGTTAAAGAACGGTTGAGTCAAGTCGGACACAAGGTAAGGGAACTTCTTAACCCAATTTCCATTCTTTGGGTTAATCTCCTACTTTCAAATTATGTCATGATATTATTATGTCATATCCTGTATTTGTACATTATTTATGTGTACTTGTAGTGAATACACATAATAGATCTATTTTATTTTAAAAATGCTCTTTGTAAGGGAACTTCTTAACCCAATTTTCGTTCTTTGGGTTAATTTCCTACTTTCAAATTATGTCATGATATTATTATGTCATATCCTGTATTTGTACATTATTTATGTGTACTTGTAGTGAATGCACATAATAGATCTATTTTATTTTAAAAATGCTCTTTGTAAGGGAATTTCATAACCCAATTTCCATTCTTTGGGTTAATCTCCTACTTTCAAATTATGTCATGATGTTATTATGTCCTATTTTGTATTTTTACTTTCTTTATGTGTACCTATAGTGAATACACAAAATAGATCTATTTTATTTTAAAAATGATCTTTTTAAGGACTTCGTCTCAATATCCTTTCATTGAGGCATATTTGGTTTTATACACAATTTTCTTTTATACGGTGTATAAACCCCTTTGACTTTTACGTTTATTCAAAAGGAATCTTTTTTATACGAAGCGTTTTGATAAACGACAAAAGGGAATGTTTTTCTTTCCGTACTTATGCGGCGACAACGACTTCTCCGCCGCCGTGACCATTATTTGAGTTTCGGCTTCCTCTACAAGCCATCATTTTCTTTTTTAATGAAAAATAAATACAAAGTTTTAACATTCTTTTATTTTGGTATTGAAAATGGTTTTGAAAGCCTTTTTATTATATCAATGTGTTGTATTGATATCTTGTGATTGAAATGTTGAAATGTTATGTTTCCTTTATGCATGTTTTATGTGATATGATTATGTTATGGTTTATGATATGTTTAAACCTATTCATATGAGGAATGTATTGGACTTAATATGTGACGGGTGGAGCCCGCTATAGCTCCTCGATGCATCGGTAGGTCTCATGAGACAACTAGACGTGGAATTGGCCGAGGCCCTTTCCCAATTTGATTTATGGTTTTGGCCGAGGCCTTAATCATTTTAGACGTCTTGGCCGAGGCCTTGACAAAATGTTTCAGAATGTCCGACATTATACATTCCCTCATTATGAAAGTGGTTATTGATATTGCATGTGATTATTCGACCAGTAGAATATCCATGTGAAGAAGTGAATGGCATTATCTCATTTTACTTATGCCATATTATGTTGATGATCAAGTTTAAAAGGCTTCTGTTTTTGTTATACATTGCCTTAAATGTTAATGTTTATTTATGAAAGCTTCCGCAATATTGTTATCCTTACTGAGCATCTGAGCTCACCCCTTTCAATGTTTAAATATTTTCCAGGATGTGAAGAAGTGTATTATGACTGACTTGCAAGGATAGTCAGTGAAGATATGAGTGTGGACTATGAAGACCATGTTATTGTAGTTTGTTTAATATTGATGTAATGAAAGACTTATGAATGTATCTAGTGTTTCCAAGGCTACTAAACTAATCGGTCTTTCGAGACTTGATCTTTTGTGATCATGCCAATGTTACGAAGTAATGCACCGACTCTGGGTAGCTGGGGTCGGGGCGTTACAGTTGGTATCAGAGGCAGTTTAGTACTAACCTTGGAAGCTAGATTTAGATAAACTCTGATTAGAGCACATAACCCGAAGATAGACTTTGAGGATTAGTATAGAAGAACTTCCTAGAATTTTGGTATTATAGAGATGTTATGAGTTTTCCGAGCAATACATCCCTGTCTGGATACGAGCAGGTAGAGGCGGCTCTGGCACAGATGTACCTAGGGGTAAAACCCGAAAACACCGCTTTGAGCTAGACTCGAACGGGAACTGGTGCACGACAACGGGCCTTGCTGCACTCTTGGTTACGACACTCCCGGGGGATATGCTTAGGATAATTCTCATTTTCTTTACAAACCACTATGAACGGTTATGAGTATATACTTCCTCAAATAAAACCTTTTTATAATTATGGATTATATCCATAATTAGTTCAATTTATGTTAAGTGTTTTACAAGTATGGAATTATGTATTTTGATTCATAAACTAATCTAGTTTATGCCATTGTTTAGAAATGGCGCCTAGTGGAAGGAATGGAAACCGTATCAATGCACGCACTCCGTGTAGGAATTGCCCTCCTACTCAGGATAATTATGGTGGAGCTAGTGATACAACTGGTGCTGATCAGCTTCTCACCGTACTGGGACAACTCACGCAGGTTATGAATAACAACCTTACTCGTATGGAGCACCTTGATCCGCAACGTGGAGGATCAATGCTAGACCGTTTCATGAGGCAACAACCGCCAACCTTCAATGGGAGTACAAATCCTATAGTAGCTGAGCAATGGATAAATTCCTTAGAGAAAATATTCCATGCCCTGGGGAGTAGTGAAAGGGAGAATGTTGTCATGGCAGTTTACCGCCTCACTAGAGATGCCGATCAATGGTGGTCACTAATTCAAAACACAAAGGAAGATGATGAATTAACAAACATGGAATGGCAGGAGTTCAAAGAGCTGTTCTTAGAAAAATACTTTCCTCGAGACCATCGAGCGGATATGGAAAGGCAATTTTTGAGTCTGAGACAAAAGGAGGATGAGAATGTCGCAAAGTATGAGGCTAACTTTACAAGGTTAGCGAGGCATGCTGCAAATTATATACGTAACCCAAGAAGTAAGATTGATCGTTTCTTTGATGGGTTAAAACCATTTCTCCGTCGAGCTCTAGTGTCACAATCTTTCTCAACATACGAAGATATAGTCTCATGTGCTATCAAGACAGAAAAGGAATTCTCTAAGTCTTATGACAACAAAGTAAAGCAAGAGAAGAAGAGAACGGTGGAACAAGAGACAGATAAAGGGAAAAAGGGAAAGAAGGATTTTCCATTATGTGATAATTGTGGGAAGAATCACCCTGGTACTTGCCTAAAAGGAATGGGAGTCTGTTATAAATGTGGAGAAAAAGGTCACCAGGCACGTGATTGCAAGGGAAAGAAAGAGGCTGTCAAAGTTGAATGCTACAATTGTAGAGAAATGGGTCATTATGCAAATGAATGTCCTAAGCGTCAAGGAAACTTACCTCAGAAAAGGCCAAGGGATCAAGGACAATCTTATGCTATTACTACAGTTGAAGCAGAATAACTAATGTATTGGTGCTTTTGGACTCATGGATTATATTCTGGTTATTAGAATAATGTGATCTATATAAGGATTGTACTGAAGTACTTGTTGGTTTCAGTAAGGTTTTAATATGATGAAGGTAATTATATTTTTAGTATGTGACAATAAAAGAAACTTTACTTTGTTTGGGGAATCTGATAAATTGATTTTGGAATTAAGAGACCTTTTAGAGAAAGTCTGGACATAGGTGTTTTGGATAACTATAAAGGTTGGAGTGGATTAAGTTGATTTTTGGATAGTATGGTTTAAGGTTAAAAAATTTATGAAGATTATTTTTGGAGTATTATAATACTATAGTTTTAGGAAAAGGACAACCTGCAGGGTGGGGCATAAACCGTCGCGTCGGACAAAGCTGTAGGAATCGAACCCACAATCAAAGTGCGACATGCCTTTATTTCCTACCACTAGCCTACAGGAAGTCCCTGGTTATTACAAAATAATTTTACTAATCTAAATGGTATGTGTTAACCTTTGGTACCTTATACAATTAGGATAAATAGAATATTTTTGAGTTCTATTACCATTTGGAGTAAAAGATGGGTTTGTGGTAAAAATTCATTAATGAATGAAAGTATACATAACAAGTATGTATATTCCCTTACGTTCTTAGTAAATCTCCTAAATAAAATCCTCAACATTATAAAAGGTAACTTAAAACAAAAATGTTGTCGGTTAACTTTTCCAACTAGGGATTCAATGACCGTTTAACCAATCACAAGTTTGTGATTTTCTTGTGGTTAAACTTTCTCCTAATCCTGTTTTCTATAACTCCCCATCAGACCTTGATGGTTTGTTTCTCCTCCATATCCATATTTTCATAGAATCCTATAATGGGCTATATCGGGTGACCTTTGTACTTATCCTGCTTTCTTTTAATGTTATATATTTATTAACCTTATTTCCGATGTGGGTTTTCCTCAAAGGTATTTTCTCTTTTCAACCTTTTATTTTCCAAGAAAAATTTCAAATTGCGAGGACGCAATTTATTGAAGGAGGGGAGAATGTAACACCCCGAGCTTCTACGATACGCCTCTCTTTCAATAATGCAATAGCTTGCATTGTACGCAAGTTCGAATTCTAACACACCGCAACTAATCAAAGTAGCCGTTATGAATAGTAATAACCACCTTTTAAAATTATAGAAATTTTATATTTCAAAATGGACTTCATTTTTGTATTCGTAATATCGAAATTATCCTAAGTTGAATTTTTTGTAACTTTCTGAGAACTTCCAATTTTTTATGAATAGTGAAAAATACTTAAAACAACTTTTTTAATCAAAATAATTAATTGTCATAAACTATACTATTTAGTGGTTTTAAAGTATAATTAGAATATATTTTTACCATTTTATCCAATGGTGGTCATTAGAATTAATTTAACATTGAAAATGGACATAAACAATTGCCAATCTTTTGATATAAATTGTTTCTTAAAAACACGCTATTTGTCGTAACAGCGGGAATTAATTGTAAAATTAATTAATGCAACTTTTATGTTTGTAATTTTGTAAAATAGAAATCATTTTTGAATTCGGAATATCAATTATAGCTTAGGGTGAAATTTTGGCCTTATTCTGAAAAACTTCAATTTTTGATGAATAGTGAAACCACTAAGTGGTAATCAAGCAAACTGATTTTCAGTTAAATAAAAGTTTACCACTAATGTGTATTGAATTTTGAAAATCCGACATACATGGTTGTCATTAGTATGTAAAATGTGGTTCAATGGGGTAGAAATAATTTTTTGGTGAATAGTAACTTATTAAGTTCTTAATCGCGATTAGTGGTAATTAGGGTAGTTTAAGGTATAAATAATACTTTAATAATATTAAATGACCTAGACACATGTCCCAACCTCATTGGTTGTGTCATGGCCGACCAAGACAAGCCATGTCCTAACTTGGGGACCCCATGGATCCACTTTTGTTGGGAAATAACATAAATTACTTTTTATTTAATGTTAAAGTGAAAATGACACTAACATAAATTGTTTTACTAAAACAATTTTTAAGTAGGGTTACACAAGTCCAAATTTTGACTATAAATATTCATTAGAAATCTAAAAAGATTTCCTACATCATAGTATTTGTTTTATAATTTTTAGACATTAAATAAATTAAATTATTTATGACATCATTATGATGTGGCGATGACCTCATTATTTAACGATTTAAATAAAATGAGAAGATAATGCAAAATCCAAGGCTTACACTTGTCCAAATCCTATTGGATGAGGATATTTCGAAACCTTATCACCTTATCCTCGAATTATATAAGTGTGGGACCTTTAGAATCCGAAAAGCATTTTGAAATAATGTAACATTTCAATCTTTCCAAAAGTGCCCCTCCTCTCCACTTATAAAAGGCCCCCACCTCTCCCACTTCATTTACACTTTCAAGCCATTTGGCTCGGCCAAACTCTGTCCAAATACTCTCCCAACATTCCTCCCTTACTCCTAGAAGCCTCACTTTGGGCAGAACTCTTCCCAAGGAAGCCTTTGGCTCAAATCAAAAAGAGTTACCCGATTTTGAGGTAATGTCTTTTATAATGTTGTTTTGTTTTGTTTTTCTTCTCCAACCCCATAAACTCTTTTTATTCATTTCTTTTGTAACAACACCAGTATCCTAAATATACTAGGATGTTGTTATAAGAAGGATTAGAGCTAAACTTACACACACCTACATCAAATGGTTAAAGAACATACGGTTTCTGTGGATGGCGAATTTCTGCCTCACGAAGCGATGATTGTTCAACACTCATATAACACCTTCAAAGGTGGCCATTAAGATGTCACTATTTTTATATATGATATATAATATGTTTTAGTTTTACTTATGCTTCTGTATTACTCATTTATGGCATACTTTATGATTTCCATTATGGGTAAAACGCGATAATTTCATTTTAGGAAGTGCGGACTACCGCCCCCTCAAAGTGATTTGAATCGTAAATGCCATATGTGGGATGTATAAAGGATGGAGTAAATGGTATTATACACTATATTATACTGGAATTATATTATACATTTATATCATTATGATTTAGTTCCATTAAATATGAAATTGAAATGAAAGTAGCGTTCATGCGTACGTACGGCTTACCGTCTCCATGAACGGTGCATTTCATTTCTTACCTCTAAATGTTACGTGACATTATGAATGAATGTATATACTGTATATATGATATATATGATATCTACATCATGAATATAATTCCGGATATAATGGATATTTCACCACATGAACAAATTGTAATTATAAGAAGTTTATTTTTGACTCAAGTACCAAAGATCGACAAAACGACCGTTATTAACTTAAATAATTACATAATGTTCATAACATTGTAATAAGTGATATAAAAAGGATAATGAAATTGAAAATGGTTCTTAATAAGGTAGATATTAACTCTAGTTTATTATTCAGGAGGTTAAAGAACGGTTGAGTCAAGTCGGACACAAGGTAAGGGAACTTCTTAACCCAATTTCCATTCTTTGGGTTAATCTCCTACTTTCAAATTATGTCATGATATTATTATGTCATATCCTGTATTTGTACATTATTTATGTGTACTTGTAGTTAATACACATAATAGATCTATTTTATTTTAAAAATGCTCTTTGTAAGGGAACTTCTTAACCCAATTTTCGTTCTTTGGGTTAATATCCTACTTTCAAATTATGTCATGATATTATTATGTCATATCCTGTATTTGTACATTATTTATGTGTACTTGTAGTGAATGCACATAATAGATCTATTTTATTTTAAAAATGCTCTTTGTAAGGGAATTTCATAACCCAATTTCCATTCTTTGGGTTAATCTCCTACTTTCAAATTATGTCATGATGTTATTATGTCCTATTTTGTATTTTTACTTTCTTTATGTGTACCTATAGTGAATACACAAAATAGATCTATTTTATTTTAAAAATGATCTTTTTAAGGACTTCGTCTCAATCTCCTTTCATTGAGGCATATTTGGTTTTATACACAATTTTATTTTATACGGTGTATAAACCCCTTTGACTTTTACGTTTATTCAAAAGGAATCTTTTTTATACGAAGCGTTTTGATAAACGACAAAAGGGAATGTTTTTCTTTCCGTACTTATGCGGCGACAACGACTTCTCCGCCGCCGTGACCATTATTTGAGTTTCGGCTTCCTCTACAAGCCATCATTTTCTTTTTTAATGAAAAATAAATACAAAGTTATAACATTCTTTTATTTTGGTATTGAAAATGGTTTTGAAAGCGTTTTTATTATATCAATGTGTTGTATTGATATCTTGTGATTGAAATGTGGAAATGTTATGTTTCCTTTATGCATGTTTTATGTGATATGATTATGTTATGGTTTATGATATGTTTAAACCTATTCATATGAGGAATGTATTGGACTTAATATGTGACGGGTGGAGCCCGCTATAGCTCCTCGATGCATCGGTAGGTCTCATGAGACAACTAGACGTGGAATTGGCCGAGGCCCTTTCCCAATTTGATTTATGGTTTTGGCCGAGGCCTTAATCATTTTAGACGTCTTGGCCGAGGCCTTGACAAAATGTTTCAGAATGTCCGGCATTATACATTCCCTCATTATGAAAGTGGTTATTGATATTGCATGTGATTATTCGACCAGTAGAATATCCATGTGAAGAAGTGAATGGCATTATCTCATTTTACTTATGCCATATTATGTTGATGATCAAGTTTAAAAGGCTTCTATTTTTGTTATACATTGCCTTAAATGTTAATGTTTATTTATGAAAGCTTCCGCAATATTGTTATCCTTACTGAGCATCTGAGCTCACCCCTTTCAATGTTTAAATATTTTCCAGGATGTGAAGAAGTGTATTATGACTGACTTGCAAGGATAGTCAGTGAAGATATGAGTGTGGACTATGAAGACCATGTTATTGTAGTTTGTTTAATATTGATGTAATGAAAGACTTATGAATGTATCTAGTGTTTCCAAGGCTACTAAACTAATCGGTCTTTCGAGACTTGATCTTTTGTGATCATGCCAATGTTACGAAGTAATGCACCGACTCTGGGTAGCTGGGGTCGGGGCGTTACAAATATAGCAGAAACTTTCATAAATAAACATAAACATTTAAGGCAATGTATAAATAAAACAAAAGCCCCTTAAACTTGAACTTCAACATAATATGGAAAATTTAAAATGAAATAATTCCATTTACATATTCACATGGATATTATACTAGTCGAATAATCACATACAATATCAATAACCACTTTCATAATGTTGGAATGCATAATGCCAGACTATCATAACCACATAGTCAAGGCCTTGTGTGAAGAATACAAATAATATTTTGTCAAGGCCTTGTTCCAAGAAACGAGTTTGTCTCATGAGACCTACTGATGCATTGAGAAGCTGTAGCAGGCTCCAACCGTCACTTATGAAGTCCAATTCATTCCTCATATGAATAGGTTTAAACATAACATAAACATTCGTATTAAAACTAGCATACAAAATGTCAATACTTCCTCCATAAACCATGAATGGTATAAAAATAACACATCCATAGTCAAACATATCACAAAACCTTCAATACAATATAAAAGTTTTGTATCATAAGAAATCAACTTCAAATAAGCTAAAAATCCATCAAAGGATGTTGACATAGATGAAATCACAACTATTTGAGAGAAATATCTCTTTTTTAAAATCATTAAAAATTAAAATAATTATAAAATAAAACATTTAATTTGAAAATATTATTATAAGTTTGTAAGGGAAGCTTCGACGATTTTATAATGGCGGAAAATAGTCGCACATACCGTATAAGTTAAAAAAGACATTATTACCTTAATTCTGTTGAAAAGGATAAAAAGGACCTTGTTTGGAAAACGATGGAAAGATTCCTTTATAAACTTATTGTAAGAAGTCAAACAAGTGTATAAATGACTTTAACCCATATTCTGTAAAATAGTAAGAATGTTTTGAAATACATTTTTAAGAAACATGGATGTGGATGATAAAGAGGTCCCAGTAGATAATTATGTATAAACAACCTCGAATAATGAAGAGATTATGAAATAAACCTTGTCACAACCACCCTTTATATTTTTTTTTTTATTATTTCTTGGTTCTGAGAGTTTGCGTTGAGGTCCGGGCTGAGCCCGAATTAAAATTTGTTGTCGTTTAACCTTCATTTCATTATATTTATTATTTTTATTCTTATGATACTATTATTATTATTATTATTATTATCATTATTCTAAATATTATTATTTTTATTATTATTTTAACTCTAATTTTAATGGTTAATAAATTTTATTAATATTATCTTTATTATTGTAATTATTATTATTATTATTATTCTGATATTATTATTTTATTACTATTTTTATTATTTTATTTCAGATTTTATTATTATTTTATTATAATGAAATGGAAAAAAAACATATCCTAACCCTAATACCCGTAGCCGGCGCCCCCCCCATCCCCTCTTCCCATACCCGCGCTGCCTCCTTCTTTGCACGCCGCCGCCCGCAGCCCGCAACCCACACCCCCTTCTACCTTCTCTGTTCCCCCTTGCCGGTGCCCTTGCTTGCCCCCCCTCGGCCTCGCTCCCAGCCGCCTCCTGTCGACAGCGCCTCCCTGTCGTGCTCATTCCTTGTTACCGGGTCACTGTCTGGGTTCCGCCTTCATCGGACAGCAGCCATGTTCCTGCCAGCCCTGAGCTACGCCCTCTCTACCTGCCGTGATCCGGTGCCCCCTCACCACCTCGGCCAACCTCCCTGCTTCGGCGATTTGGCCACCCCAGCCGCTCCCATCCCTCCTCCTCCTAGCTTCGGCACAACAACCCCCTTCCCCAGGTCTGTTATGCGAACCTTCCCCCCTTTTGTGCACCCCTGGTTGCGCTCCGCTATCCCATTACCTACTCTGGCCCGCGACGTCTCCAGATTTCCGCGCTTCGGCAAGGCCGAATCCTCCTTGTGCCGGCCTCACCGCACCAGCAAACCCTTAATCCGGTAAAATTCTTCCTCAATTTTGAGAGTTTTCCTCATCTTGGCCTAACCCTAATAGACGATTTATAATTCATGCGATGTTATCACTATTTATGGGTAAATCCTTTTTTTATTTGGTTCGATCTAAATTGTGTGTGGTGGTTTTGGTTTCCCGCAGGTACGGTTGCGGTGCGAATGAGGGTTCAAACCATTTTCGGGTGGTCTATCAACGTCCAAGGTAGGTGTTTCCGTGTATAACTTTTGTTTAACAAATTAATTTGTGAGTTTAATTATTTTAGCATGTTTATTTATTAGTTTCATGCTTCGAATATGGTTTTTTTTATATTTAATATGTAATTGATTTGTTAAGTAGCATGTTTATGTGTTTAGCAATTGTTTATGAATTAATTTTCTTCTTAAATTAGTTTACCATTTATATTAATTAGTTTGTTTGATGCAGATCAAGTTATTAATTGAAGTTGATATGTATATATGGTATGTGCGTGTTTTCTGTGAACAACCATGCAGAATTGTTTATTTGAATTTCACAAACATTGTAGTTTGTGTTTTGGTTTAGTGTCGATGTGCATAGAGTCATAAAAGATATTTTTGAACAGTTTTTGGTGTGTGTAAATTGAAAAGTGGGTTTTTATAAAAAGCGGTGATGTTTTGTGTGAGAAAATGGGTGAGTTGTTTTATAAAATGTTTTATGGGTTGGTTGTTAGGTGTTGAGTCGTGTTTTGGTGTGATGATGTTGTGTGTTTTATTTTAAAGTGTTTTCTTATGTGAAACTGAGTATTTTTTGATTTGAACCTTGGTTTCACCGTCCGTGGATGTTTTATAAATTATTCAAATGGTTTATTTCTTAAATCATGTGGTGTGTAAGATGTTTGAAAAGTGGTTAGTGTGTCTAAAGGTCGTGATTAGATTCAAATATAGAGTTTTGTTGTGTTTTGATATTTGTTTTGGATGTGGTATTTTTTTCAAAACGTGTCGAACTAGTTATTTTGCGTTGTTTGTTCGTACGGATTGTTTTAAGTCCGTGTTCATGTATTTTATTTTTGCGGTTGCAGCGTGTTGGCGGGGTATCCCCGCATTACTGTGATCATCGCTTTGTCCGTGCTTGTGCGCCTGCGCGAGGCATATCGCGCCTTTGTGTTTGGACAATGAGCCGAGGTAGGTCCCCTAATGCACTTACCTTTAGATTTAGAATTTATTAATTGCTTGATGTTTTATTAATTTTAATAAATTGTAAATAATATAATATAATTAAATTTTATATGATTACTTGGTGTGAAAAGATCCTTTTATTTTATACCGAACACTTGAAACATTTTCTTGATGAGGGGACACCTAGTATTGAAATAATGCTCGTTTGGACTTTAAACATAATTCACGGAATTTCAAATGTAATTTTAGTTTTAAAGATAAGTGATTTCTTCTAAACAAGTGTTTTGGGTTTTCTCGAGAAATGAGGTTTTGTTTTAAATTTTTTGAAGGCCCATTTGGCACTTTAATAGAATAAATTATTTTGGAAAACCCATTCAGGGGTGATCTTTTGTGTGCATTGATTGCATGAGCTGTATGTGATGTTTGTGCATCATGACTGATTGATTTATATTGTGGACTCACCCCTTTTTATTGTATGTGTTGACATGGGAACCTGGCATATTGAGTGAATTTTCTGAGAACGATTGCTGCACTAGTTTAGAATACGCACTGGTTAGTGGCCCTATAGAAGGGGAATACTAAGTTATTGCTACTATGGGGATTGGGCCCCTCGATTAGGCCATACAGGGCTATACCGGGTAGTAGTATGGGCGTTATGACGTCATCGAGTTAGGGCATGCCTTCAGGATGAGTCAGATGTATAGTATGTTCTGGATTGTTCACGATCTCCTAGGTTCGACCCATGTTTCTTTTAGTGTTTATTTGTGTGTGGAGGATGATTGAGAGGTCGAGTTCGGTTGCTGACCCATGTGTGCCACTTTTACCATTGCCCTTAGTGTGTGTTGTGTGTGATTTTCCAATTGACTAACAACTAAAGTTTGGATTTCTAAATTCTTTGCAAAATGTTTTAAAAATGAAATGCACCTATTTCTTTCAACGTTAAACTTGTTCTAAATTAAAAAGGGCAATGGACTATTACTTGTTTTAGAATTGAAAGTGTGTGGAAACCATATTTTATATAATTTAGTTCAAACATGTAATTGATAAATTCTTTATTTACTATATGTGCATTGGGAATAGAATTAGTCGGGCCTACCTACTGAGTTTTAATACTCACTCCTATAGTGTTTTCTTGTTTTTAGTTCTGTTTCAGGTTCCAGATTAAGTTGTTTTCTTGAGCGACATTGGTTGTGGTTTTGGAAGGTGACCCAAGGGGTCACAGGGAGTTTTAGTTATGGCCAGGTTAGTGGCGTTGTTGGTTGCTCTTTCTTTTTTTTTTTTGCATTTGTTTCATTTATTTCCATTGCTTAATTTATTTTTCTTTTGGGCCAAATCATTCCCACTTGTTTACTTTTGATGCCCGGTACTAGTTGCCAGCCCGTGGGGATCGGGAACGCCCTTCAAGCCATGTCGCGGGCCGACTCGGGTTACCGGTTCAGGGTCGACCCGGGTTGGTTCGTGAGAAACCCTTACCTTGTAATTTTCCTTGGTTATGGGTAGCTCAAACTTATTTGTAATGGTGAAATAATTTTTATTAAATTATACAATAATCATGTACATTAATATGATATCATATATGATCTTTTAACATTGCTTTGTTAATAATATCTTAGTATTATCGTTGTTTCGGGTGTTAACTTACTCGTTTTATTTTATATGTTTTTTTACATAAGTCATGTTTGTTATGGATAGGTTGTATATTATTCATATACATAATTATATCAAGTCCATAAGCATTATTTTTAATCATTAAATAATAATTATACTTGTATGGATACGATGGGAAATGAATCTCATCGCGTTCGTGGAGACAGTAGTCTGTATGCACACACGAGCGATAATATCATTCCTTTGATATTAAAATAATATATAATTGGATGGTATATCATATATAAATAATAATTATCATGTTATATTTATTATTTACATCAATTACACATCATTATCATACCCATCCAAATAATAATGTATTGAATACCAATTACACCACGACGTGGAGACGGTAGACCGTACGTACGCACGTATGGTGACATGTCATTCAAAGGATGGATAAAATACTGAATATGTTTGTACCATATTTATAATAACATCACCGTATATAGAAGTTATTGGATTTATTACTTTAGAATTTAAATAACAAAGAAAGAAGAAGTTGAAGAAGAAAGGAACTTGAAAGAGGGTGGTGAAAACATTACCTCTTCTTCGAGTTCTTCATTTTGATATGATCAAAAGGGCTCCTTAGGTTGGATTTATGATCAAAATAATGCATCTAGGTTGAATTGAGGGAAGTTTAAAGGATATTTTGTCATTTTCTTTCTGATCCAAAAGGATTTTAGGGTATGAATTCGAGGGAAGGGGAGTGCCCTTTTATAAGAGGGGTGAGGGGCACCTTAGGAAAAGCTAGAAATATTATTTTATAATAAATTCATATTCGGTTTCTAATGGATAAAAAGTGGATTATTTAAATTCTATGTTGGGGATAGGTCGAAAACAACTCAACCAATAGGTTTTAGATAGGTTTGGGCTACTTTATTAACCTTATTTTTTAGTTTTAACTCTTAGTTAATTAGTTTGACATTTACCTTGTCACTTTGTATTTTTATATTATATGGTTAATATACTTAATATATACTTTAAAGAGACCCCAAAGTGGTCAATTAATGAAACACTTATCATTATATAAGTCTTTTGTCTGATTCTTATATTTTTAGGAATAGAATATCAATTAATAATATAATATTTGTTTTAAAAACTCATTTATGTAAATTTTGACACTATTCATTAATTGATTTTTTAAAGTCTTAAAAACTTTATTAATTCGAACCAAATTCATTTAATAAATCTTAACATGTCATATTAACCAATAAAATTCGTTTATGTCATCAAAACTTTCAAATTATATTTATTTTAACATTTATAATACCAATTATTTGATTCATTCATTAATAAGGAAAATACTACATCATTTTTATGTGATAAATAAATTTAATTATTAAATGTATAAAAATTATAAATAAAATACCATTATGTAGGAAATCTTTTTATATTTCTGATTAATATTTATATTCGAAAATATAACATATATAACCCTATGTAAAAATTGTTTTTCTAAAAGATATATGCTTATGTCATTTTTGTATTTACATTAACTTAATTAATATAAAGTGTACCTATCAGTTACAAGTGGATCTATTGGGTCCTGAAATCGACCCAAAGATGACCATAGTCGGAAATGTATCAACCAATTGGGTTAGGACATGTTTTAGGGTAAATTAATATTATTTGTTTACCCTTATTTACCGGATTTGCCCTTTAACCATGGTAAATAAAATATTTACCAAAGTAATTATTCAAAATGTCTCAAAATAAAGGTTAAATATTTACATAATTTAGAACTCCTGTTTATAAATATGTAATCCATTTTTCTAAATTCAAAACACAGAAGTTTCATAAATTAATTTAAAAGTAATTCCTGTTGTCAGAACAAAAAACGTGTTTTTAAGAAATAATAACTATCAAAATATTGACACTTCTTTATGTCTAGTTTAAATGTGAAATTATGTCCAATGACCAAAATTGTATTAAATGGTAAAAATATATTACAAATATACTTTAAAACCACTCATTTTCATGATTTATTACAATTAATTATTTCAATTTAAAAAGTTGTTTTTAATTATAATTTTGTAATTTTCACTATTCATCAAAATATGAAAGTTATCAGAATTGTACCCAAAATTCACCCTAGGATAATTTCAATATTATGAATCCAAAAATGATGTTCATTTTGAAAGATAAAATTTATAAAATTTCAAAAAGTGGGTATTACTATTCATAACGGCTTGTTTGATTGGTTGTGGTGTGTGTTAGAACTCGAAGTTGCTTACAACACACGCTATTGTATTATTCAAAGAGAAGCGTACCGTGGAAGCTTGGGATGTTACATTCTCCCCTACTTCAAATAATTTCGTCCTCAAAATTTATAGAATACTACCTCATGAAAAGACTTGGGTGGTTATTCATCATAAGTTCCTCGGGTTCCCACGTTGCCTCTTCCATCTTATGGTTTCTCCATAGAAAGTTTACCAGACGAGTCGTCCGGTTTCTCAACACTTGTTCTCTGGTATCAAGAATCCTGACCGGCTCTTCACAATAAGATAGATCGGGTTCCAGTTCTACTTCATCATAGGTGAGTACATGCGTTGGGTCAGGCATGTATTTTCTCAACAATGATAAGTGAAACACATCGTGAACTTGGGAGAGATTTAGCGGCATTTTCAAATAGTAAGCTACCGCCCCAATTCATTCTAGAATTTCGAAAGGTCCAATGTACCTGGGAATCAATTTATCTTTCTTACCGAAACGTATAACTCCCTTCCATGGAGATACATTTATGAAAACATGATCTCCTACCTGAAATTCCAAATCCTTCCTTCGGTTATTGGCATAGCTCTTCTGCCTACTTTGAGCTACTTTGATGTGGTTTTTGATTACCTTTACCTTTTCCATCGTTTCCTCCACAATTTCTGGTCCTATAAGTTTTCTTTCACCAATGTCATCCTAACAGGTTGGTGTGTGACATCTCTTTCCATATAACGCTTCATATGGTGCCATCTGAATACTTGAATGGAAGATATTCTTATAGGAAAATTCTACCATAGGTAAATATTGATCCCACATACCTTGAAATTCAAGTGAGCATGATCTCAACATGAATTATAGGGTTTTAATAGTCCGTTCTGATTGTCCATCTGTTTGAGGGTGGTAGGGAGTGCTCAAATGAAGTTCAGTATCCAAGGCTTTCTGAAGACTCTTCGAGAATCTTGAAGTAAAATGGGGATCACGATCAGAAACAATCAATAGGGGTACTCCATGAAGTCTCACAGCTTCATTAATATATAGTTTTTCTAGACGTTCAAGTGGTATATCTTCTCTTATAGCAAGAAAATGTGCTAACTTGGTAAGATGATCAATAATGACCCATATTGCATCGTTCTTTCTAGGATTCTTTGGTAGTCCCATGAAAAAGTCCATCATGATATTATCCCATTTCCACTCAGGTATGGGAAGAGCTTGCATGACTCTTCCAGGCTGTTACCTTCAAAATCTCACTTGTTGACAAACCATACATCTTGACACAAAATCAGCAATCTCCCTCTTCATGTTGTCCCACAAAAACTTTTCCTTCAAATCTCTATACATTTTGGTGCTCCCATGGTGTATAGAGAAATTGGAACTATGAGCATCATCCAACAATTCCTTTTTTAGATCAGGTATATTGGGAACACAAAGTCTCCTCCCAAATTTCAAAATTCCATCTTCATACACAAAGTCACTCAATCTCCCATCATTCACACCTTTAATTTTCTTTTCAAACTATTCATCACCGGTCTAAGAACTCTTTATCCTTTCTAGTAAAGATGGTTTGTCAACCATTTGAAAAATTATCAATGTTTCACCATCCATTGTTATTCCCATATCCAAATTTACTAGATCCATGAAAATTGGATCCCTTTCAACTCTCATTTTTTTCAAAACTTCATGATCCTTTCTTCTCAAAGCATATGCCACCTTATTTGCCTTCCCCGGGTGGTAGTGTATCGTGCAACCATAATACTTGATTAGTTCAAGCCATCACCTTTGCCTAATATTGAGTTCTCTCTGTGATAAAATATACTTCAAACTCTTGTGATCAGTATATATCTTCCATTTTCACCATAGAGATAATGTATCCATATCTTTCAAGTAAAGATCACAGCTTCTAACTCAAGATCATGAGTAGGATAGTTTTTCTCATGATTTTTTAGCTTTCGTGATGCATAGGCAATAACTCTATCATTCTGCATAAGGACACAACCAAGTCCTTTCTTTGATGCATCACTATAAATAACGAACCCATCATTTACCGATGGTAGATTCAATATAGAAGCACTGAATAATATTCTCTTCTATTCCTAAAAACATTTTTCACACTCTTTTTTCCCAACAAAGTTAACCCCTTTACGTGTGAGCTTCGTTAATGGGTTATCTAGTTGGGAAAAATTCTGGACAAAACACCGATAATAACATGCTAAACCAATAAAACTGCATACCTCAATTATACTCGTTGGTGCTGGCCATTCTTGGATTGCCTTGGTATTAGAAGGATCAATACAGATTTCATCCTTAGAGACAATATGGCCAAGAAAAGAAATCTCTTAAAGGTAGAATTCACACTTGCTAAACTTCCCATATAATTCATGTCTTCTCAGAGTCTTCAATATAATGCGCAAGTGATTTTCTTGATCTTTGTAGATTTTAGAGTATAACAAGATATCATCAATAAATACCACTACAAAGTAATCAAGATATTCTTTGAAAACTCTGTTCATTATATCCATGAAAACATAGGGTACATTAGTCATCCCAAAAGGCATTAATGTAAACTTGTAATGCCCATACCTGGTTTGAAATGTTGTCTTCGGAATGTCTTCCTTCTTCACACACAACTGATGATATCCAGATCACAGTTCAATCTTTGAAAATTATTGAGCTCCATGCAGTTGGTCAAATAAATCATCAATGTGAGGTAGGGGATACATGTTCTTTATTGTTATAGCATTGATCTCCCGGTAGTCGATATATAACCTCATAGATCCATCTTTCTTCTTAACAAAAAGGATAGGGGCTCCCCAAGGAGAAACACTAGGGAGAATAAATCCCTTATTACTCAATTCCTCTAGTTTTTTCTTTAGTTCCACTAATTATACAGTGGAAATTCTATAAGGGGTCTTCGATATGGGCCTTGAAACAGGAATTAAATCAATGGAAAATTCAATTTCTCGTTTTTGAGGATGTCCAGGTAAATCTTCCGGAAACACATCTACATATTCTTTCACAATAGGTACATCCTCTATTTGAACATTCCTTTCCTCACCCATAGTTATTTCATTCTCTTCCTCCCTAATAATTGAATTTAGTTGAGCTACTGGGGGTGGATCTATATAAGAATTAGGTGGTTAAGATTCTACTCTAAAGATAAGGTGCTCCTTATCATCATAATCAAATATCGTAACCTCCTTCTTCTTACAAGAAATCTTCGAATCATGGTCCGAAAGCCAATACATATTGAGGATTATATCAAATTCAATCATAGGTATGACGATGAGATCAGCGGATAAAGAACATTTATGTGATCAAATGGGGACAGATTCACAAAACATTATTGTAATGATACTTCTCTTAGGAGTTTTAACTGACAACTCCCTTGTTAGATCAAATTGAAAATATCTAATTTTCTTAGAAAACTGGGAATATATGAAACAATGTGATGATCTAGAATCAAATAATGAATTTGCTAAACTTGAGGAAACCATTAAATTACCTGCAACCACGTCCTTCAGAGCTTCTACCTCAGCAGTAGTGATATCATAAGATTGGCCTTGATCCCTTGGCGTTTTCTAAGATAAGTTCCCTTGACGCTTAGGACATTCATTTGCATAATTTCCCATCTCCCTGCAGTTTTATCATTGAACATTGGTAGCTTCTTTCTTCTCCTTGAAATCATGATCTTGGTGGCCATTTTCACCACACTTGTAACAGACTCTCATTCCTTTCAAGAAAGTACCGGGGTGTTTCTTCCCACATTTACTGCAGGATGGATATTCAACTTTTCCCTTCTTCCCCTTAATTCAATTCCCAGAGTGATCGGTAGATCTCTTCTTTTCTTGCTTTTCTTTAAAGTCGTAAGACTTAGAGAATTCCTTTTCTGTCTTAATAGCACTTGAGACAATATCTTCATACAACAAGAAGGTTTGTGAGACTAATTCTCGACCGAGAAACAGTTTTAACCCATAAAATAAATGATCAATATTACATTTTGGGTTACGTATATAATCTACAGCATACCTCGCCAACCTTGTAAAGTTAGCCTCATACTTTGCAACATTCTCATCCTCATTTTTCCACAGACTAAAAAATTGCCTTTCTATAGCCGCTCTATGGTCAGGAGGAAAGTATTTTTCTAAGAACAACTCTTTGAACTCCCTCCATTCCATATTTGATACTTCATCATCTTCCTTCGTGTTTTGAATCAATGACCACCATTGATCAACATCTCCATTGAGGTGGTAAACTATCATGACAACTTTTTCCCTTTCACTAATCCTCAAGGCATGGAATATTTTCTCTAAGGAATTTATCCATTGCTCCAATACTAGTGGATTTGTACCCCCATTTAATGTTTTTGGTTTTTGCCTTATGAAATGATCTAACATTGATCCTCTACACTGTGGATCGGGGTGCTCCATATGGGTAAGGTTATTATTCATAACCTGAGTGAGTTGTCCCAGTATGGTGATTAGGTGATCAGCACTAGTAACATCACCAGCTCTATTATAATAATCTTGAGTAGGAGGTAAATCCCTACATGGAGTGCGCACATTAATACGGTTTCCATTCCTTGCACTAGGCACTATTTCTAAACACTATCATAAACTAAATCAGTTTATGAATTGAAATACATAATTCCGAACTTGTAAAACACTTAACATAAATTGAACAGTTTATGGATATAATCCATAATCATAAAAAATGTTTTCTTTGAGGAAGTATATACTCATAAACCCTTCATAATGGTTTGTAAAGAAAATGAGAATTTTCCTAAGCATATCCCCCGAGAGTGTCGTAACCAAGAGTGAAACAAGGCCCATTGTCATGCACCAGTTCCCGTTCGAGTCTAGCTCAAAGCGGTGTTTTCGGGTTTTACCCCTAGGTACATATGTTCCAGAGCCGCCTCTATGTGCTCGTATCCATACAGGGATGTATTTCTCAGAAAACTCACAAAATCTCTACAATACCAAAATTCTAGGAAGTTCTTATACAATAATCATGAAAGTCTATCTTAGGGCTATGTGCTCTAATCAGAGTTTATCTAAATCTAGCTTCCAAGGTTTGTACTAAACTTCCTCTGATACCAACTGTAATGCCCCAACCCCGGTTACCCAAAGTCGGTGCATTATTACATAACATTAGCATGATCACAAAAGAACAATTCTCGAAAGACTGATTCGTTTAGTAGCCTTGGAAACACTAGATACATTCATAAAGTTTACATTACATCATAAAGTGAAAAACTACAACAACATCTTGTCTCCATAGACCACACTCATATCCCCTCATACAATCCCTACAGGTCATTCATAAAATACTTCTTCACATCCTGGGAAAAATAAAACATAGAAAGGGGTGAGCTCAAACACTCAGTAAGGATAACAATATAGCGGAAACTTTCATAAATAAACATAAACATTTAAGGCAATGTATAACGAAAACAAAAGCCTCTTAAACATGAACTTCAACATAATATGGAAAAGTTAAAATGAAATAATTCCATTTTCTTATTCACATGGATATTCTACTAGTCGAATAATCACATGAAATATCAATAACCACATTCATAATGATGGAATGCATAATGCCAGACTATCATAACCACATAGTCAAGGCCTTGTGCCAAGACTACAAATAATATTTTTTCAAGGCCTTGTGCCAAGACACTAGTTTGTCTCATGAGACCTACCGATGCATCGAGGAGCAATAGCGGGCTCCAACCGTCACTTATTAAGTCCAATGCATTCCTCATATGAATAGGTTTAAACATAACATAAACATTCGTATTAAAACTAGAATACAAAATGTCAATACATTCTCCATAAACCATGAATGGTATTAAAATAACACATCCACATTCAAACATATCACAAAACCTTCAATACAATATAGATATTTTTTATCATAATAAATTAACTTCAAATAAGCTTAAAATCCTTCAAAGGATGTTGACATAGATGAAATCAAAAGTATTTGAGAGAAATATCTCGTTTTTGAAATCATTAAAAAGTAACATAATTATAAAAGAAAACATTTACTTTGAAAATATTCTTATAATATTTTAAGGTAAGCTTCAAAAATTTTATAACGGTGGAAAATAGCCGCACCCGCCGTATAAGTTAAAAAAAGACATTCTTACCTTAATTCTGTCGAAAAGGTTAAAAAGGGCATTGTTCAGAAAATGACGGAAAGATTCCTTTATAAACTTCTTATAAGAAGTCAAAAAAGGGTATAAATGACTTTAACCCATATTTTGTAATATAGTAAAAATGTTTTGAAATACATTTTTAAGAAACATGGATGTGGATGATAAAGAGGTCCCAATAGATAATTACGTATAAACAACCTCGGATAATGAAAAGATTGTGAAATAAACCCTTACCTTATACTTTTCCTTGGTTGAGGGTAGGTTAAACTCCTGTATAATGGTGAAATAATTGTTTTTAAATTATACAATAATCATATACATTAATATGATATCATATATGATCTTTTAACATTGCTTTGTTAATAATATCTTAGTATTATCGTCGTTTCGGGTGTTAACTTACTCGTTTTATTTTATATGTTTTGTTACATAAGTCGTGTTTGTTATGGATATTTTTTATATTATTCAAATATATAATTATATCAAGTCCTTAAACATTATTTTTAATCATAAAATGAGAATTAGACTTGTATGGATACGATGGGGAATGAATCTCATCACGTTCATGGAGATGGTAGTCCGTACGTACGCACGAGCGATAATATCATTACTTTGATATTAAAATAATATATAATTGGATGTTATATCATATATAAAGAATCATTATCATGTTATATTTATTATTTAAATCAATTACACATCATTATCATACCCATCCAAATAATAATGTATTGAATAACAATTACACCAGGACGTGGAGATAGTAGACCGTACGTACAGACGTATGGTGACATGTCATTCAAAGGATGGATAGAATACTGAATATGGTTGTACCATATTTATAATAACATCAAATTATATATAATATACTGGATTTATTATTTTAGAATGGAAATAACAAATAAATAAGAAGTTGAAGAAAAAGGAACTTGAAAGAGGTTGGTGAAAACATTACCTCTTCTTCGGGTTCTTCCTTTTGATTTGATCAAAAGGGCTCCTTAGGTTGGATTTATGATCAAAATAAGTCTTATAGGTTGAATTTATGGAAGTTTATAGGATATTTGGGAAGGGTTTGGCCGAACCAAAAGGCTTTGAGGGTATGAATTCGAGGGAAGGGGGAGTGCCTTTTTATAAGAGGGGTGAGGGGCACCTTAGGAAAAACTAGAAATATTATTTTATAATAAATTCATATTCGGTTTCTAATGGATCCAAAGTGGATTATTTAAAGTATAAGGTGGTATTAGGTCTAAAAAAACTCAACCAATAGGTTTTATACAGGTTTGGGTCACTTTATTAACCTTATCTTTTAGTTTTAACTCTTAGTTAATTAGCATGACATTTACCATGTCACTTTGTATTTTTATATTATATGGTTAATATACTTACTATATACTTCCAAGAGACCCCCAAGTGGTCCATTAATGATACACGTATTATTATATAAGTCCTTTGGCCGAACCTTAGATTTTTAAGAATAGAATATCAATTAATAATATAATATTTGTTTTAAAAACTCATTTATGTGAATTTTTACACTATTCAATAATTTATTTTTGTTATAGTATTAACAACTTTATTAATTCGAAAAAAATTCATTTATGAAATCTTAACATGTCATATTAACCAATAAAATTCGTGTATGTCATCAAAACGTTCAAATTATATTTATTTTAGCATTTATAATACCAATTATTTGATTCTATCATTAATAAGGAAAATACTGCATCATTATTATGTCATAAATAAATTTAATTATTCAATGTATAAAAATTATAAATAAAATACCATTATGTATTAAATTGTTTTATCTTTATAATGAATTTTTATAGTAAAAAATATAACATATATAACCCTATGTAAAAATTGTTTTGCGAAAAGATATATGCTTATGTCATTTTTGTATTTACATTAACTTAATTAATATAAAGTGTCCCTATCACTAACAAGTGGCTCCATTGGGTCCCAAAATCGACCCAAAGATGAACATTGTCAGACATGTATCACCCAATAGGGTTAGTACACATTTTAAGGTAAATTAATATTATTATAATATTAGTTGTTTACCCTTGTTTACCGGATTTACCCTTTAACCATGGTATATAAAATATTTACCGAAGTAATTATTCAAAATGTCTAAAAATAAAAGTTACCTATTTACACAATTTGGACCACTTTATTCTAAATATGGAATCTATTTTTCTAAATTGAAAACACAGAAGTGGCAGAAATTAATTTAAAATTAATTCCAGTTGTCAAAACAAAAAGCGTGTTTTTAAGAAATAATAACTATCAAAAGATTGGCACTTCCTTATGTCTAGTTTAAATGTGAAATTATGTCCAATGACCAAAATTGTATTAAATGGTAAAAATATATTCTAAATATACTTTAAAACCACTCATGTTCATAATTTATACCTATTAATTATTTCTATTAAAAAAGATGTTTTTAATTAAAATTTAGGAATTTTCACTATTCATGAAAATATGAAAGTTATCAGAAATGTACGAAAAATTAACCCTAAGATAATTTGGATATTTCGAATCCAAAAATGAAGTCCATTTTGAAAGATAAAATGTATAAAATTTCATAAATTGGGTATTACTATTCATAACGGCTAGTTTGATTGGTTATGGTGTGTGTTAGAACTCGAAGTTGTGTACAACGCACACTATTGTATTATTCAAAGAGAAGCATACCGTGGAAAATTGAGGTGTTACATTGGGAGAGTATAGGTTATATACTAAAATAAATAAAGGAATTAAACATCGGATTGGCTCAATGAATAGAATATTTTGGAGTTATGCTCAGGAAGTGTGGATAAATCATAGAGCTGTAGAATATCTTGAGTGATATTGGGATTCCCATGTAGGAATGAATCTGATGTGATCAAATAGGCCAACCTATTTTATTTCAAGACCACCAGGTGATATTCCATTTGTGGGATCAGTCATTGTTCTCGATATGTAGACGTTTCAGCTATGTAATGAAATCTCACTTGTCAACTCAAGAGGTATGGACTCCCTTTAATGAGATTTTTTAACCCCAGTAGTTGATTTTAAGATTACCCTGGACTTACAGTTTGGATCCGATGATATGTTTTAGTGTGATGGTCCAAGGGTACTGGATTCGGTACACACTTATGTGTTGTGACATGATGACATAATGAATGATTGGGTTGGAGGTGTCATTGGAATCTAGTAATGGGTTTTAGTGATGATATTATGGATAACCTTGAAATTACTTGGGTTAAAGGAATTATACTCAGGTTTTAGATGCATAGGGTTCTAAATCCATGAATTTTTATAGATACTCATCCAGTAGTGGCATGAATTACATTCCTCTTTGTTTGTTTTATGTGGTTAGTAAGGAACCACATCATGCACATCGTCAGGATGAGATGAGTGCAATGAAAGGGTAGTATAATAATTTTCATAGAAAATCTAGAATGATCAGGATAAATGTGGTTAATTTGGAATCAATTTTTTGATCAAGTTGAGAATCGTGTTGGGAGCATTGTTAGAATGCCAAGGGAGTGATCAAATAGAAAATTTCGATGGTGGAAGTACTTTGACTCAGAATTGGCCATTCAAGATGGAACCTATAATGGGGAGCTCCATAAGACAGCTGGTGAAAGGGGCGATGGCATGATAATGTTTTGGGTTAGAAGAGAATAAGAAAGCACCCTCTACTACAAAATAGGTCTTTAACAGTACTAAAAATGACCTTTATCAGTACTGGAGAATCTTTGAATACCAGAATGAGATTTAAATCCATAGTCTTTTATCAGCGCTTTTAGAAGCACTAATAAAGGACAAAATTTATCAGTACTTTTATTTAGTGCTGATAAAAGGTGATTTTATATGTGCTTCTAAAAGCACTGATAAAGGGTACCTTTATCAGTGTTTGTAAAAGTGTTGATAATGGGTCATACTGCAGTGTGTTGTAACAGCACACTATAGCACAAGAAACACCACCATAAATCTTCATAATCAAGTAACAACATATAATTTCAATGAAATAAAATTTACAACACAAATAAAAGAAAAAATAATATATTATAGACATTTAAAACAATGGTTTATACAATTAAATAAGTTCAAATTATTACATACATTAAAAAACATCAATGTTATTTTGTCTTTTGGTCCTGATCCTGACTCTTTCTATTGTCAAATAAACCAACTCTACTCAAGAAAAATAACACACCTATATAAGAAAATAAATATTATGTTAGTAATAAAATAAAGAAATTAATTAACAAAAAGTGTTAATTTTAAACTAACATTTAATTCATACTAAGAACATTGTGTATCAGATTGAGTTGCGGTTCATTATTATAAGTCATGCAATTTCTTATTCGTATTCAAGAATTATGTTTGTGAAAATTAATGAAATAAGTATTAGAAAAAGATGATAATTAAATTAATTTATTAGTAGCATATGGAATGATAAGAAATTAACTTAGTCTTTTTTTCTCTATTTTGGCTATGTGATGCATGTTTTGAACTAAAATGACTCTTATATATTGAAAAGATGCACTTGGAGACATGCTGATCAAACCATGCATCAGATTGAGGTGTAACTAATTCATACACATCCCACATGAATTATGGATCATTTTCCTAATGTATAAAAACTATCTTAATTCATTTTATGGGTTTTGATCGTGTCACTTGTATTTTACTAAAATGTATTTTTAAACAGGAAACATGCACTTTGAGTCGTATTGATACCATAATGTGTTAATTTGATATGAGATTGATTCATACATATCAAAAATGACTCTTGAATCATTGTTCTATATTATCAAGACAATCTGAGCTCACTTACTTAGTTTTTAGTGAGTGACACTTTTTGAACTAAAATGTCAATTTTAACCTGATAACGAACACTTTGAGTCATATCAGGAACATCGTGTATCAAATTGAGGTGAGAATGATTTCTACACATCAAAAATGACTTATGTATTTTTTTTATAAAGTATAAAATGAATATTAATGTGTTTTATTTGTTTTGAGTGGGATTTTTTTTTACGTTTTTAAAAAAAATATTTTCCAGAAAACGCTTACAGCAATTTTTTTTAAAATACACCTCAAAGGCGGCATCCAGGATGCCGCCTTTTCATTTCGGGGGCAAGGCGGCATCCGCGATGCCTCCTTTCTCCTAAAAAAATCTTTTTTTTTTGAAAATTTTTATTTTTATTTTTATTTTTATTGTTTTGTTTTGTTTATATATATATATATATATAAACAAAACAAAAAATTTCAGCAAAATTTATCTGCTATTAAAGATCCAGCGCTACAGCCATTACAGCAGTCTGGATTCTGACAGAAACTCTTACCCAGGCATCCCTTTAATAAGAGGGCTTTCCGCACAGTACATTCTTCATTTCCAATGTGGGATTCTGTTATAAGTACGTGACTTTGAAATACAATAAAATATAAACTATAAGGCCAATATAAATGAAATTTTAAACATTGATTAAACATATAATAAATATTTGAAAAAAAGAATTTCCTAAAAAATGTTGATGAAAAATAATCTATAACCTTTCAAAACTGCCTACTTGAAACTTAAAAATGTTTCAAATACGTGAATTTGAAAGAATGTAAAATATAAACTATAAAACGAATATAATTGAAACTTTAAACATTGATTAAAAATATAATAAATAGTTGAAAACAAAATAAATTTCCAAAAAAATGTTGATGAAAAGTAATTTATAAGCTTTCAAAACCGCATACTTGAAACTTAAAATTTTTCAAGTACGTGACTTTGAAAGACTATAAAATATAAACTATAAAGCCAATATAAATTAAACTTAAAACGTGGATTAAACATATAAAAAATAGTTGAAAACAAAAAAAAAATCATAAAAAATGATGATAAAAAATAATTTATAAGCTTTCAAAACCACTTACTAATTATTAGTAATTAGTAATTAGTAATTAGTAATTAGTAATTATTAATTAGTTAATTAGTAATATAAATATTAATTATAATTAGTCATTATAATTATTAATTATTAATTATTAATAATTAATTATATAATAGTTAGTTAGTTCATTAGTTATATAATTATTAATTATATAACAATTAATTAGTAAATTAGTAATATAAATTTTAATTACATTTATTCATTATAATTTTTAATTATTAATTAGTAATTATTAATAATTAAATATGTCATAATTAATTAGTTAATTAGTATTATTATCATTATTTATATAATATTTAAGTAGTAATATAATTATTACATATATAATAAATATTTAGTTAATTAGAAATACAATTAATAATTATAACTAATTAATTAGTAATTATTAATTATTAATTAGTTAATTAGTAATATAAATATTTATTATAATTATTCATTATAATTAGTAATTAGTAATTAATAATTATTAATAAGTAATTAGTAATTATTAATTAGTTAATTAGTAATATAAATATTAATTATAACTATCCATTAAATTATTAATTATTAATTATTAATTATAACTAATTAATTATTACTTATATAATAAATAATTAGCTAATTATTAATATAACTATTAATTATATAATAATTAATTAGTTAATTAGTAATATAATTATAATCTTTCAAAGTCACGTACTTGAATCATTTTTAAGTTTCAAGTAGGTGGTTTTGAAAGCTTATAAATTATTTTTCATTAACATTTTTTTGGAAATTGCTTTTGTTTTCAACTATTTCTTATATGTTTAATCAATGTTTAACGTTTCATTTATATTGGTCTTCTATTTTATGTTTTACGGTTTTTCAAAGTCACGTACTTGAAAAATTTTAAGTTTCAAGTATGCGGTTTTGAAAGCTTATAAATTACTTTTCATCAATTTTTTTTGGAAATTTCTTTTGTTTTCAACTATTTATTATATGTTTAATCAATGTTTAAAGTTTCAATTATATTCATTTTATAGTTTATATTTTACAGTCTTTCAAATTCACGTATTTGAATCATTTTTAAGTTTCAAGTAGGCGGTTTTGAAAGGTTATAGATTATTTTTCATCAACATTTTTGAGGAACTTATTTTTGTTTTCAACTATTTATTATATGTTTAATCAATTTTTAAAATTTCATTTATATTGGCCTTATAGTTTATATTTTATTGTATTTCAAAGTCACGTACGTGAAACAGAATCCCACATCGGAAATGCAGAATCTACTGTGCAGTAAAGGTAGAACCTTAATCCCACATCGAAAATGCAGAATGATTTTCAAGGAAAACCCTCTTATAATGAATAATTATAATAAATATTTATATTACTGATTAACTAATTAATAATTACCAATTACTAATTAATTAGTTATAATTATTAATTATATTTCTAATTAACTAAATATTTATTATATATGTAATAATTAAGTATTATATAATTGATAATTTTATTACTAATTAACTAATTAGTTATTATATAATTAATGATTAATAAACACTAATTACCAAATTACAAATTATATACTAATTAATTAGTTATTTCGTAATATAAATATTAATTATATACTAATTAAATAGTTAATTAGTAATAGAATTATTAATTATATAATTTGTAATTAGGTAATTAGTAATTATTAATGTTTTATTATTATGTTCGTATTGTTATATAAATATATATAAATAAAACGTAATTTACCCCCTCCTAAGATTCCACTCTGACCAACAAGTAAAAATAGTATTTTGATTTCAGTACACATAAAACATGTAAACAATAATGTACAATCAATGCATATGTTTGTGGCGAGGAGATTCCGTCCCACATGGTAGTCTGCGAATAGGATGTCCGCGTCGAGTGCGCAGTGGAGTCTGATGACCTGGAGAAGGCTGATCCTTGGGCACTGAAACGTCGACCGTCGCATCCTCCATCTGTGTGTCAGTGGGAGGAGCTGTCAACTGCATCTCGTACTGCCATTCAGATCCTTCTCCCACTAGGGTGGTAGAAGGACCTGCCTCCATCGCAGAGGGGAACGAAGCCTGTGATGGATCTATACCCCAAGACGACAATGGCTCTAGAATCCAAGGTTGTGAAGGATCTGGAACCCAAGATGGAGAGAACTGTGGATATCCTTTCAGGAAAGACGGATCCCATGCCACCTGAGGCACATCCGGAATAGGCTGATCCTGGACTACTAGAGGCCCGACCTCTGCCTGTGGAACAGGAGAGGCCTCACGTGTAGCACGACGCTGTCTACGTCGCCGTGGTCGTGGCTCCTCAGCACCAGCACCAGCTACAGGATGTTCCTCTTGGGCAGGAACCTCCTGTCTCCGAGCCAGACGCGTGAAGATGCTCTCGGAAAGCGCATGAAAAGATTCCCTCGCCTCCAGCGCTGTAGCATGGACGACTTCCCGGCTAAAGACCTCCTCCTCCTCTTCATCGCTCATTCGAACAAGCTGCTCTGTGTGACTTCCTTGTAAGTAGATTCAAATGGAATTAGAAAATAATTCAATAAACAAACTAATAGGAATTTATTAACTTACCATCCTCTGCATCTCTATGCCAGCTTGGGTAAGATACAATATAGAATTTAGTCTATACCATGGCGCATAGTCAACCTGCTCTGAAAGAGAGAATCGATTTATAGGAACACCCTGAATACGTAACTCTGCACGTCTGTGCCAGTAGTCGATAAAATTCGCATGTACTTGGGACCAGTCATCATCCTGCCTCCTTGTCAGCTTCATCCCATGAAGCTTGTCTGTCTGTCTAGATGGTAATGGAATCAACTGAGTACGAAAAAATTGGTGCATGACCCTGTCAGGCTGCTGCCACTCAATAATATGAAAGTCAATGAGGGGCACTACAGCCATAGCATCCTCAATCCCAACAGTGCAGTATGCTGGCAACTGGTCCATAATACTCCAGTATGGAAGCCATGAAATCTGAAATGAAAAGTGATTTTTTCAAAAAAACACCCAACTAAAAACCAAAATTGATGTTATTATTAAAAATGTTAGACAGTGATAGATTGTATATACATACCTGATCAGGTAAGAGACAGTCCAACTGTAGCCGATATACACCCAAATGCTGTCTCGGAACCACGTCAAAATTGTGTCGCTGACACCACCTGTAAAATACAACGATAATGACAAATAATGAGAAATTATAGTCAATAACTCATAGTAGAATCAAAAACCAATAGAAATGACTTATCATACCAGCGTCCACGCGGAGCGTCATGCAGCACCTCCATCTTGACCGGTGGACCAGCAAGGTCAGGGTGGAATGCTGGAATGCGCTCCCATGCCCACATCTGAATAAGGATGACACATCCTCCAAGACCTGTACGGTCCCTATGGGATAGTCTGCATAATGATATGTACGTTTATGCCAAGCAGGCTGATCCCCAACTGTACGTCCCAGCCCGATCAAAGTCCTCTAGTAGGGGTAGATACATTATATGCACGTGCATCCCCGAGTGATCAGTACACATGGTCCCACCAATGAGTCGTAAGATATATGCACGGGCGTAACACATGACGGTCTGCTCATCATCATCATCCTGTAAATGTGGAATCTGCGACTCCAACCAACGCATAGATATGGACGATCCATCTGTAGCCCTACGGTCGGACAAAATATCAACGCCTAACAAGCGTTGAGCAAGGTCTGGCCAAGCTGCACGAGTGGGTCCAATAACGGGTCTCCCCTGGATAGGAAGACCGAGAAGCACTGTGACATCCTCGAGGGTGATGGTCATCTCCCCCTCAGGCAAGTGGAATGTGTGTGTCTCTGGTCTCCATCTCTCAACGAGGGAACCAAGTAGATAATGATCTACAAATGTGAAATCTGATACGGCAAGGCCATAGAAGCCAGCACGGCCCAAGTAAGGTCTAATGGAATGTGGAGGCTCCATGTGATGAAAATGGTGCGCTAGACGCACCTTCACAAATCGATCTGGATGACCCTCTAACATGGCCTGTGAAATATGGGTAGGCTGCTGAGTGAGTAGTATGGTATCATACATCTGCATATAAACAAAGAAAATGAGTCGTAAGTGTAAAATGTAAATATAACATTATGATGTTTTTAGAATTTATCTAATTGTATGTATTCAATATCTTATGCTAATTATTATGATACTATAAATTTGTTATAGAACAGTTTACTAAAATATCCTGCATGTTTAGATTGGGGTTTAGGTTGGAGGGTTTAGGGTTAAACTTTTTAATATTAACGTCCAGGAAACATGTAAATGGGTTAACTGACATACACTTTTCAATATGGGTTAAGTGTTCCGCTTTCAGAGTTTTGAAATAAATTCTATTATTTCATATTTAAATTTATTTCTTGAAAGAATGAATATTAATATGAAATAAGTTATGTTATCTAAAATATTGAGTCTTGAATTTGGTTACACATATTTTGGGGGAGCTTTGTGATTAACTACTTATGGATTGGATTAAGATAAACCATGTCAATTAGTAATGATGTTTTTAGAATTTATCTAATTGTATGTATTCAATATCTTATGCTAATTATTATGATACTATAAATTTGTTATAGAACAGTCTGCTAAAATATCCTGCATGTTTAGATTGGGGTTTAGGTTGGAGGGTTTAGGGTTAAATTTTTTAATATTAACGTCCAGGAAACATGTTAATGGGTTAACTGACATACACTTTTCAATATGGGTTAAGTGTTCCACTTTCGGAGTTTTGAAATAAATTCTATTATTTCATATTGAAAGTTATTTCTTGAAAGCATGAATATTAATATGAAATAAGTTATGTTATCTAAAATATTGAGTCTTGAATTTGGTTACACATATTTTGGGGGAGATTTGTGATTAACTACTTATGGATTGGATTAAGATAAACCATGTCAATTAGTAATGATGTTTTTAGAATTTATCTAATTGTATGTATTCAATATCATATGCTAATTATTATGATACTATAAATTTGTTATAGAATAGTTTTCTAAAATATCCTGCATGTTTAGATTGGGGTTTAGGTTGGAGGGTTTAGGGTTAAATTTTTTAATACTAACGTCCAGGAAACATGTAAATGGGTTAACTGAAATACACTTTTCAATATGGGTTAAGTGTTCCGCTTTCGAAGTTTTGAAATAAATTCTATTATTTCATATTTAAAGTTATTTCTTGAAAGCGTGAATATTAATATGAAAACTTATCTCAAATGTTTGGGGTTTAGAAAACCAAGGAATAAAAAAGAGATAAAAACATTTAGTCTACAATATGGGAATGTCACAATGAAGACAATACATCATTATGAATGAGATTGTGAAGTCGACCCAACAACGTTAGGGCATCGCTTCCGGTTATGACCTTCTTTATGACATATTGTGCATCTCAAACTCTGTCCTTGTTCTTGAGGCCAGTCCATCTCATTACGCATCCTACTCGCCTTTGGTCCCCCATGAGGACGTAACCGATTCATGTCAGGTATCACTATCGGCTGGCCTTTAGGCATTAGGAAATAACGATACTCCCCAATAGGTGTCCATGGTGCAGCATAACAGTTGGCAATGATATCCATCCGGTACACTGGATCAACATATGCTTCCCATGAGATGTTCACAGAGGCACATGCTGCGATGAAGTGTGTACATGGAAACTGTAAGGCCTGAAATTTTCCACATTGTCATTTCCTTGTTTCCAGTAATACCACCATTTTTTCACCGACATGATTTGTGATGGGTTATGAACGCTCTTGAACTTCAAATCGGGAGTCTTCTCTTCGAAAGAGACAGACGTGATAACCAGAAGCTTCTTCAATATTTTTTTCAATCTCTCATGGAAAGTGTCTTCCATATCTTAGCCCTTGATGTATTCCGTCTGATGCTAGTTTTTGTCTATCCACAAAGTACTTCACGCATCGATATAATGTCTCCGGAACTAAGGCGGTTATAGGTAGCTTGCAAAGTCCTTTGAAGATACCATTGATGCACTCCACAATGTTTGTCGTCATGTGTCCGTACCTCTTTCCCCCATCGTATGCCAATGTCCATTTCTCTTTTGGAATCCGTATCATATAATCATAAACTTCTTGATTAGCCTGACGAATTTGTTCAAAACGTTCTTCAAATCTTCATTGGTCTGACTCATATGCTACAGAACATAGATGATATTTCACATAAATTGATTTTATATTTATATTGAAACAGTAAAACAGAACGAATAAAATACGTACCAAGCCTCGTGATTGCCTTCTTCATCGGTTCGTTGTGGAATTTTTTATGTACATTGCTAGCAATGTGTCTAATGCAGAACCAATGATGTGCATTTGGGTATCTCCATGTATCAGGATCTGCATTGATTGCCTCATTAATTGCTCGATGGCGATCAGATATCAAACAAACTCCCTGAATGTTGGTGAAATGGTTGCTGATACATGCCAGAAACCAACACCATGATTCATAGTTTTCTTTCTCTACAATGGCAAAGGCAAGTGGAAGAGGTGAAAGGTTTCCATCTTGGGTTGCCGCAATCAACAATACGCCCTTGTATTTTCCATACAGAAATGTTCCATCAATCTGAATAAATTGTTTGCAAAAACGAAATGCAGAGATACAAGGAAGGAATTCCCAGAACAACCGATGAAATTGAACATGAGATGGATCAAGTCGATTATCAGGAGACACATGTTCGTTTGTATCCAGATGGAAGACAACTTGGTTATTATGCCTTAGTATGGCTAGCAATTGCGGCAATACTCGATATGAGTCATCCCAATCACCATATACCTTCACAATTGCCTTCTGTTTCTCCATCCATGCCTTATTATAGGAAATCTTATAACCGAATTTCTGTAGAATCCTCTCTTGCACAAGGGATATTGGAACATCTTGGCATGTCCTAATCATCTCAACAACAATAGATGACACAAATTCTGCATCCAATGAAGTATGATCTTGAGTGATACTTGGCTGAACGCATGTATGAGCCGCCTCAATCCTTGAGATTCTCCAACCTCCAAATGTAATGTCTGGAATATCCCTTAAGCGAAATCTACAATCATCCCCATACTTCATGCATCGTATAACATATTTACTATGGCATGATTCGTGAACTACATAGTTGAAGTTTCTCTCAATATGAAATCTATTTAACGTGCTTTTTAAGGCATATTTACTGGGAAAATTCCTTCCAATATATAAGGTTTTGTCCACCTCACTAAACCTATCTGGTACAACTCCAGGGAACTCAGTTGTCGGTGTGAGAACAGTATTATCGAATTCAGGCACGCGTGTCATTTCTTCTGACCAAGATGAAAATAATGGTGGATGATTTATTGACCGAGGTTGATGTACAACAATTGCATTTCTCAAAACCTCCTCTCTATCTTCTGTTGGTCCCTCCTCATCAGCACTGTTGTCGCCATCTAATCCATCATTACGAAACTCCTCATCAGAAGTCGGATTGACATGTATATCCGGGAGATCATCTAGGTTGTCCTCTTCTACTGCATCATTTGGAATAGTCTCAATGTCATGGGGTAGACTGTCTTTAACCACTCTTGTATTTCTTCGTCTTTGTACAAGTGGACATTGTTGTTGTACAGTAGAAACAACAACGTATAACTCTATCATGGTACCATCTAACCGTTGAGAAAATAAATTAATTTCTTGGACCCACTGCGCATCAGCAACCAATGGACAAGCTATATGCCACAGTTTTGTTGGAAATTGCAAATGTCTATAGCTTATAGACATTATCTCTTGATCGGGTCCCAGATTTAAGGAAACACGAATTCTCTCTTGAAGGTCACTTATGGTAACACAATCAACTGTACTAACCACCGTAATTGGTTGTGTACTGTAAGAAGCTCCTTGCTCAGTTTGAATAATCTCCCCATAACAGTACACACAGGCAAACATGGCTCTCTACGTCAAAAATGTTTCTTTCATCAAAATTATGATAGTGTAACAAAATATTAACAATTATGTTTAATGATATGATGTTTATTATAATTTAATTTTATTGCGGCTTTCTATACCATAAACTATGCTACTAATGTTTGACCATATGATATTTATTAGAATGTAATTTTAGAGTGCCTTTTTATTTAGTTTGTTTGTTCTTCTTCATTTCACTTTATATGTTCATTAGTATCGTCAGCTAATCATTATATGAATTCATGTTTTAATCCTATGTTATTTATTAATTATTCAAAAATTAACTAATAATAACTAATCGTTAATTATTCTATTATTCTATAATTAACTAATAATAACTTTAATTTTTTAATTCTTATGTCTTTATTTGATTCTATAACATTATATTTATCATTTATCATTGATAAATATACTGATCATTAGTATCGTTAGCTAATCATTATATGAATCCATGTTTTAATCCTATGTTATTTATTAATTATTCTAAAATTAACTAATAACAACTAATCGTTAATTATTCTATTATTTTATAATTAACTAATAATAACTTTAATTCGTTAATTCTTATGTACTTATTTTATTCTATAACATTATATTTATCATTTATCATTGATAAATATACTGATTTGCTTTTTCTTCTCTTAGAAATTTTAGTAGTTTATAAAGAAAATATGAATCATCTTAAACATATTCCCCGGGAGTGTCAAACCAGGATGCAGCAAGGCCCGTTATCGTGCACCAGTTCTCGTTCGAGTCTAGCTCGAAGCGGTGTTTTTAGGTTTTACCCCTATGTACATCTGTTCCAGAGCCACATCCACTTGTTTGTATCCAGACAGGAATTTAATTGCGTAGATAACCACATAATCTTTAAGCTACCAAAATTTCTAAATACTTAATCTTAAGTTAATCTATACTTAATCTATACTACCTAACAGTAATTATTTAAAACTATATAGAACTAATTAAAAAAACTAAATAACCAAATATTACGAACTACATAAACTACTTAACAAATGAATGATTTAAAACTAAACAAAATTAAATTAATTAAATAAAAACATTAAATTAAATAAAGAAACATACCTCTAAATGAAGCTTCGTAAAATCTCGCACAACAAAGAAATTTTTTAGAGAGAGAGAGAAATTTGGAGAGATGAAGCGAGGAATGCAATGAGCAAGTGAGGAGAGGGGAGGGGGGTGGCCGCCCTTTTATAAGGAGTTCAGGCGAAGGCGGCATCGCGAAAGCTGCCTTTCGCCTCTGCGTATGGCCAAAGGCGGCTTCCGCGATGCCTCCTTTGGCCTTACCCTGAGGCGAAAGGCGGCCTCCCCCCGACCACCTTTGCCATGTCATCGATCCGGGCCAAAGGTGGCGCGGGGGAGCAAAGGTGGCATCACAGATGCCGCCTTTGTGCGCTAAAACAAAGGCGGCATCTACGATGCCGCCTTTGTAGCTTATTTTTAAATAAAATGACCTAGGTAATTTTTCAGAAATATTTTTTTAGAAAAACGTATTTAAAAAAAACCAGTTTTGAGTGTGTTAGTTTTCTATTTTACTAAAATTAATGTAAATTTTAAATAAAAAGACACACTTAGAGTCATATTTGTCACAACATGCATCAGATTGAGTTGAGTCTGATTACTACACATCCCAAATGAATTATGAATAACTTTACTAATTTATCAAAACAATTAAAATGTTTTTTCTTTGTTTTGAGTATGTTAGTTGTATTTTTCACTAAAATTTCATTTTAAACTGGACACACACACTTTGAGTCATACCAGCCACATTGTGTCTTGGTTTGACATGATACTAATTACTACACATCCAAAATAAATTATGATTAATTTACCTAATTTATCAAGACAATATGAGTGCTTTGTATTAGTTTTCAGTGAGTGACATGTTTTGAACTAAAATGTCGATTTTAAACTGATAATGGACATTTTGAGTCATACTGGGAACATCGTGTAATGAATTGAGGTAATTATTATTTATAAACATCAATAATGACTTAAAGATAATTTTACTAAATTATAAAAACAATCTAAATGTGTTTTCTCAGTTTTGTGTATGTCAGTTGTCTTTTTTACTAAAATTAATGTTAATTTTAAATAAAAAGGCCCACTTAGAATCATATTGATCACACTATGTCTTGTATTGAGGTGAGGATGATTCCTACACATCTCAAATGACTTAATGATCATTTAATTAAATTATCGAAACATACTGAATGTATTTTATTAGTTATGAGTATGTCAATTGTCATTTTTACTAAAATGCCCTTTTAAACTAGGAAAATCTACTTTGATTCATACCAATCATATCATATATCATTTTTATGATATAATGATTCATACATGTCCCAAATTACTTACAAATATTGGTACTAAATTATCAATACAATTTGATCATGTTATCTTAGTTTTCAGTGGGTGACACTTTTTTAACTAAAATGTCGGTTTTAAACTGATAAAGAACATTTTGTGTCATATCGGGAACATCATGTATAAAATTGAGGTACAGATGATTCCTACACATAAAAAATGACTTATATATCATTTAAATAAAGTATCAAAATAATATGAATGTGTTTTCTTAGTTCTGAGTTTGTCAGTTTTCTATTTTACTAAAATTAATGTCAATTTTAATTAAAAAGATGCACTTAGAGCCATAAAGGTTACACCATGCATCAGATTGAGGTGATTATGATTCCAACACATCCAAAATTACTTATATATCATTTTTATAAAGTATTAAAATAATAAAAATTCATTTACTTGCTTCTGAGTATGTCACATATCTTTTTTACTAAAATTTCATTTTAAACTGAAAACATGCACTTTGAGTCATACTGGTCACATCGTGTGTTGGTTTGATATGAGACTAATTCCTACACATAAAAAATTAGTTTTGAATCATTTCCTTATATTATCAAGATGATCCAATCTCATTTACTTAGTTTTTAGGGAGCGATACTTCTTGAACTTAAATGTCAATTTAAAACTGATAATGGACACTTGGATTCATACCAAGAACATTGTGTATCAAGTTGATGTGATTCTAATTAATAAACTTCAAAAATGAATTATGGGTCATTTTAATAAAGTATAAAAACAATCTAAAAGTTTTTTATCTGTTTTGAGTATTCCAGTTGTTTTGTTTACTAAAATTAATGTCAATTTTAAATAAAAAGATGTAATTGGACTCATAATGGTCACATAATGTGTTGGATTGAGGTGAGGATGATTCTTATAGGTCTAAAATGATTTAGGTATCATTTTACAAAAGTATAAAAATAGTCTAAATGCATTTGATTGATTCTTAGTATGTCATTTTTTCATTTTTACTAAAATTCCATTTTAAACTAAAAACATGTACTTTGAGTTATATTGGTCACATCATGTATTTTTTTAACATGATACTAAGTACTACATGTCAAAGATGAATTATTAATCATGAATCTAAATTATCAAGACAATCAGAGTGTCTTTTTGTAGTTTTTAGTGAGTGACACTTTTTGAAATAAAATTTCAATTTTAAATTGATAATGGACACTTTGAGACATATTGTGAACATCATGTATCATATTAATGTGAGGATGATTCCTACACATCACAAATTACTTATGGATTTTTTTCTAAAAGTATCAAAACAAATTATTGTGTTTTCTTGATTTTGAGTACATCAGTTGTCCTTTTTACTAAAATAAATGTCAATTTTAAATAAAAAGAAGTACTTTGAGTCATACCGGTGACACCGTGTGTCAGATTGAGGTGAGGATGATTCTTACATGTCCCAAAGTCTCAAAAAAAACCCCAAATACCAATGTTAATAGGATGTAAATTACATTTATTTTTCAAACTACCAACACTAAATATTGAGTCAATTTTCTTAGCTAAAAAAATGTTTTTCGACTAAGAACATTGACTCAATAATAAGTGCTATCGTTCCAGTCATATCTATCTCACGAGATATAAATATTTATCAAATTAATTGGATTTAGATATATTTACCATCCATCACATAATTAAAACCATACATATCTGTTCTAAAAAAACATAAATCATTCATCATAAAATAACCCAAGGAATAAAATGGGTTTCTTAAACATCATTCTATCATAACATAATCCATATAAAACAAATGGATTTCATAAATAGAATTAAATCATAAACATAATCAACCATAATAAAAATAGGGATATTATACTTGAAAAATATCCTTAATCTTAGATGGAAATTTTTTCTGATAAACACTTGATATTAATTCTTGAGGAAAATATCCTTTCTTCTTAAAAAATGTTTTATTATCATAAAACACCACACAATTTTAAAATAAAATAATTTATTTGAAAATAAAATTTAAAACTTTTAATATAAGCTTCATGGAAATAAGTCATTATGAAATCATAAAAATCCATTCATTTTTTATATGTTAAAAAATATTATTTTCGTACTTTTGCTGGAAAATTCAAAAAGTACCTCGTAAGGAAAATGAAAGAAAGATGCCTTACAAATAATGTATTAAAATTAAAAAATGTAAAAAAATTATTTTAAAAATCCATGGGATAATAGTAAATATTTTATGAAAATATTTTTATAAAACATGGACATGGATGAAAAATATACCCCATTAAATAATTATGTATAATCAATCTCGGATAATAATGAGATTGTGAAATTATCCCTTACCAATTTATAATCAGTTGAATCATATGACTCATAAAATAAAGAAAATTATATTAATTTGATAACATTCATAATAATAATAATAAAAACATTCATGGGTAGCATAAACACTACTCAAAAGAAATAGGTGTTGTATAAGGCATATGTCCCATAGAAATAAAAGTGAAACAAAATAATATCTTGCCTTAGGTCTGGTATCCTTTTTATGTATCCAAAACTCTTGTATAATGATTTAAATAATTTCATTGACTTATTCAATAATCATAGTCATTTTTATGATATCATATATGATCATATTATCATCCGTTTTTAATAACATTTCATTATTACTCATTATTCAAGTATTAACCGCTTCATTTTCTTATGCATGGTTTCTTAAATAAGTTCTGGTTATCCTTATTATTTAATAGTTATATCATTCCAAAAATTATATTAACATAATATATGTCGTATTTATTCATTATATACCTATATATAACCATTTTTTATTTAATATCATGTAGAATGAATCGCATCGCATCATAGAGACGGTAGGTCGTACATACACACGAGCAACAATATCATTCCCATAATTGTGAAATGTTATGGAAGTGAATGATATATAATTTTTCAAATAATAAATATAATTTTATAATAATGACATAAAGTTATTATTTCTATTAGTATACACATCCAATTAAGGTGGTGGTGATAAAAAGATTACAACATGTCGTGAAGACTATAAGTCATACGTACGCACGTGTGGTGATTTTTTTTGTAGGATGGATAGAAGGTGAAATAAGGTTGTTAAATAACCATAATAACATATCAGTATATAGGTTATACTGGATTTATTACTTAATGATGTAAACATTAAAGGAATAGAAAGTATAAGAAGAAATTATCTTGAGAGAGTCGATAGTGGATATTACCTCTTCTTTAGCGAGCTCTCTCTAGATCTCCTCTTAAAGGCACTATGGTGGATATTTTGAGAAGACCAATACCGCTAGAATGTTACTAAGGAATTTTATAATTGAAATTGGTAGGGTATGTATGAACTTTAAGACTAAAATTGAAGTGAATAAGTGAGGGAGGAGGTTCCCTTTTATAATTGAAGTGAGGGGCACTTTTGGAACCTCCAAAAAATTTAAATTATAATAAAATATATATCAATTAAAATTCCACAAAAAATTTCATTTATTAAAATCTATAAAGATATAAGGTTGTAATATAATCAACCAATAGATTTCAATTTAAACCTTATCATTTCAATTAACCTTTAGTTATTCTATTTTAATTTTAACTAAGGTAAAAAATTATTCAATATTAAAATAGTGTAATTTTTTACTTATTGGATGTCAATTAGACCATAAATGAATACTTTATATCATTTTAGACCATATAATAGTTATTATATATTTTAAAAAAATATATTATTTTTAAATTATTTAATAATACATAATTTTGATAAACACTCAATAATGTCAATTTTGGAACTATTCAATTTATTGATTTTAAAAAATACCAAGATAAGATGTTATCCTCAAACAAAATATTTTATTATATATTTAATGGGTAAATATAATATATATAAAAAATTTATATATATTAATTATTCCAAATTATATTTATTTTAATATGTTAATAATATTAATTTGGTATTTACATTAATAAAATAATTACTGCATCTATATTGTATAATTATTTAATATACTAATTTTTTGAATAAAAATTAAAACTAAAATACCCAAATTAATATAATTATTTTATTTTTTAGATGAATATTTTTAGTGGAATATATATTTTGAATAAGACTATATTAAAAAAATTATATTTATTGAAATATTAATGTGATAACTTTAACATCACTTTAAATGAAATTTTATAAGTGTCATAATTCTTTTTATATGGATCCAAATGGTCAATAAATATAACCTTGGATTATTATGGTTGAGATATACTCAAAAAATAAGATTTGGTAATGTTTTTGGGTCTTTTAATGGTTATTATAACTTTAATAATAATTATTTTATTGATTTCTATTTAATTAAATAATTCATGCATCATTAAAGTATAAGTCTTTAAAGTAATTATTTATTTCTTAAAAAATAAAAATAAATTATCATGATAAATAAAAATATTTTATATTTCAAAAGAGTATTCAAAATTTAATTCATCTTCTATATAACCTTATATTAAAAATGATTTAGTTATTAAAATTTGAGTAAGACATATTTAACTTTTCTTTAAATAAAATATATTAAATGTCTTAATCTCATCCAAGTGTATTCTAAATGGTATAATTTATACCCAAGGATGGCTTAGGTCAAAAATAACTTATCCAATCACATTAGGACAAGTTTTAAGGAAATTTTATAATATTATATTTACTCTTATTTACATGGTTTACCTTTTTACCGTATTAATTAATATTACAAAAGTTACTATTCATAATGCATAAAAGTAAAAGAATTATATTTACATAATTTGGACCTAATAATTCAAAATATGGATTAAATTTTTAAAAATCAAAAACACATAATTTTAAGTAATTAATTTAAAAGTAACCTCTTTGTCAGAATGAAAAATGAGTTTTAAAAGTTTGAACATTACAAAAAATTGAAATGTTTTTACATCAAAATTCAATGTAAAATTAAATCCAATGACATAAATTATATTGAATGATAAAAACATATTATATTTATACTTTAAAACAAATCAATAATATCATTTAACCATATGAATTATTTTGATGAAAAAAGTTGTTTTTAATTAAAATTTAGAGTATTTTTACTATTCAACCAAACTTGAAAGTTATCAGAAAGATATCAAAAATTAATCCAAAGTAAATTTTTATATCCCACATTCAAAAAAATTATTTTGTTAAATATAATATATAAAAGTGTCAAAAACTAGATTTAAAATGGCTACACCATCAAAAGGCGATAAAACTTCTTTTTTTGAATAATAATTCTTTTATCCAAAAAATTGAATTTGTTCTTATATCATATCTATAAAACATATAAGATAAATTTTAAATATTATATTGAATATATTAAACCTGTATTTAATTAATAAAATCCATCAAGAGTGATTTTATTATTTTATAAACTCACTTATTTTCATTTAAATAGTTTTTCAGAAAAACAGTTTTTTTATTTAAAAAGGGTTTTATTTTCATTTTTAATTAATTTCACACAAAAAAAGTAATTATATATACATGTGTAAAGAATAATTTAATAATTTAATTAATACTTTTCATACTCATAATTATAATTCCTAGGTTATAAGTTAACATAATAATATTTAATTGTTTTCTTAAACTTAGTTTTTTGTGAAATGAATTCTATAAAAAGAACATGAAATTGTGTGTAACACAAGACAAGAATAGTGTTGTGTACATAAAAAAATAATCTGGTGTTGTGTGTATCATAATATTATCTTAGTGTTTTATACAACACAATACATCAAAAAAACATAAATAAATAAATAAAATAAAATAAAAAATCTATCTCATAAAAATATTGAGGTGTTACATTTTACCCCCCTTAAAATTAATTTCTCATTTAAAATTCATCTGATTTATAAAAGGATTAATAAATTAAAAGTTATTTTAAAGAAACCCACATCATAAAAATGAAGACTAAAACATTCTCTTAAAAAGGAAAGATGGGAAGCATAACAGTTACCCAAAGTCACTCATAACTAGGTTTCCATATAGGAGAATGTTGGTGGAAAGTGAAAACATGGATATGAAAGAGAAATCTCACTATAAAGTTCTGATGAAGAGTGACATAGAACAAGGTTATGATAAAGTTAACAATCAAAAACCCATAAATATGCGATGATTTAAGGGGCCATTTGATTTATCGAAAATAAAGGTACGAGGGTAACATTTTTGGTTTTAAGATCCTTTCCCTAGATTTGAATAATGAGAATAAATACTTACTTTATTAAGTATAATCTCATCCTTACGTAGTGACTTGATCAATTTCCAATTAATCTCTTATTCCAAGAAATAAAGTTTTGTTTTTTGTTCCTGAAGTGTTAGTAGATCATGATATCCATAAATAGAATGATTGTTCATTCCATAATTCTTTATCACAATAAAAAGGTTATCACAAGTTATCAAATATGCCTAAGTCCACTTATAGTGAGATAATAATTTAATCTAACAAACTTTATCTGAGGTTTAACTTATAATTTCCATAAATGGATAACCTTACAATCTTCTGAAAGCTTAAAATCCAAAACCTTAGAAATATTTGAGCTAAATCGACTTAACATTTATCTCCCATATATCATAAGGTATCTATTATTGGTCACATTAAAAACATGTGAACATTTTTATCATGTATTATCTTGATAATAACATAAATTATTATATATCTATATTGAAAACATGCATGTTTCCTTATTCTTAATTCCAAAATGGTATAAACTTCATCCATGATAGCATAAACCACAAATCCTTAATCAGTTATAAGGAAATAATTACCATCCTATTTACTTATTCATTACCAAAATATCATTAACTCATCATTATTCTCATATTCAGGGTTATCCTTCCCTTAATCATGTATTTTTCAACTTATTACTTCCTCCAATGGCCCGGAGGCCATCATTTTTTATTAATTTTGATAATCCACCTTTCAAGGGGTGAGGTGGAACCCTTACAAGGCCCGTAGACATAAGTATTACATGTCCAGTAGGCCTTAGAGGAATTCATTGCCCATAGGATTCAAACATTACATACAACCCAGACTAACTACTTGGAACTGCTCCTCCCCAGCATCTTAATCATGAAATCAACTCTCTACCTTTTCATTGTTGTTCGGCTAGGCATTCTCGTGCATGCATATGCTTGTCCCAATGGAAGGTGTCATACCCTCTCATTCTTGAAATCCGTTTAGCTCTACTATGGTGAAAGCTCTTTTGTTCATCCTCCTTGTAGAGCTTGTTCCTTGTAGGTTGTATGGTTTGTATCTGCACTAAAGGTGGCCTGATGGCCTTGAGGTGTCCTTAAGGCCTTACTAACCTGAAGGCCTGGGTGGCCCGAAGGCCTTAAAGGACTCAACGACCAAATCGATGTCCCGAAGGCCCAAACGGGGGCATATTCCTGGCTGCTACAGTGCCAAACAGTGCCTGCTACAGTCATGCTACAGTACCTACTACATTACTGCACAGTCCCCTGCTATAGTGCCTGCTACAGTGCCGCTACAGTGTTGCTACAGTACCCCCGGAAATTCTGCCTCCACCTGGATTTGATCCCTGGTGGCTTGGATGCACTTACGAAGTCCTTACCAACCAGGCTAAGGCTCATGTGCATTTTCAACTTATTACCCCAATCACTTTTCATAGTTACCAGTACCATTCAGTATATACTTTCAAATTACTACAGAAAAACAATAGTATAATGGTCCTTAGAGGTTTCTTTATTCTATAATACCATAAAATTACTTATACAACATTATTCTTGATAAACAGGAAATCATTCCACTATATTCTTAAACCATTGACCAAGCTTTATCATTTTATCCCTTAATACTTCTTTTATCTCATATTTAATTCATAGTCTCTTAATTATTTGAAACATAAATACTACACATACGACCATGTTGGTTCTCTTCATGAGCTTTTCCCTTAGAGAATCGATTTTCATAATACCCATACATTCCACATTTAAAACATTTAACTATTTTTTATTTCTTATAAATACCATTATCCTTGTCTTTTGTGTTAACTGAACCTTTTTATTTGCAATTACTAGCTTTGTGTCCTTCGTTTCCACACCCAAAACATCTTCATGTTCCTTTGAAGTTTTCTCTTTAATGCCTCTTCCCACATGATTTACATGATGAAAATTGAACTTTTTTTACTCTATGATCACCACAAAACCTCATCTTTATCTTATTAGGTGGGTCAGGAAACTCACTAAAGTTAATATTTTTGATCATATCATATGATTGATGACTAGTCATAATAACGATGTTTCACCTTCCAAATCCCATTTCATTTGGTTCATCATGAGGAATATCATTCCATTCTCGATCATATTATCCTTTAACATGAATCCTCCTATTTCCATCCATTTTTTAAAACCCAAAATATAAAAGTGTGAGAGACAATAATAATACTAGAAAAACCACATAATCAGGGAAAGTACTTTCAATATATAACATCTTAGGTTTAATCCTATTTTATCTATTATTGTTACCAAAATTCTATGATTTTAACCTATAATTATACTTATCCTTAGGACATCCCTATACATACCTTAGAACTATCACTAGGGATCTCACTAAATTTTTCAAATCTTAGTTTCCAAAGGTTAACTAAACCTTCACTTTGATACCAACTTTAGATAACCTAAGCTTGAAGTTCATGTACATTATATTTATTTTGTGGAATACTTAATACATTACACAAAAAGATGTCCAAAGACCGTATTATTTTAGTGTTCTTGGAAACTAGGAATACATTCTAGTAGTTTAGTGAAAGATCTTCAATATCTCCCATAAAGATCTCCCCCTTTAGTTTTCTTACCTAAAACCTTTATTTATATCTTGGGGAAAAGAAAAAATATGAAAAGGGTGAGCTCAGATGCCTAGTAAGGGTAAAAAAGGAAAATATAAAACAAAACATGAACATAATAATGTAATAACATGAACATAACTTTTGAAAATCATACCATGTAGAACATATATCAAATTCATGAGACATGAAATAAATATTGGTAGTTCATAAGGAAAAAAAATAAACGATCGTGAGATATGATAAAATAGAATTGGTATAAAACATGGATTTGTGGCAAACACATAAGCATAGAAAGTAATTTCATATTAGTCAATGCTCATCACCAAGACCATCATAGTGGAAAAAGGCTATTACTAAACTGAGTTCACTTCTCATTCATTCCCTGTATTACTGAACCAGATTTACATGTCGTTCCAGCCCTGTATTATTGAACTATATTTACTTTCTTTTAAATTCATTTCTATCTCATGAGATATAAATCTTTACCCAATTCATCATAGGGGTTTATAGGTTCCACTTGTCACATAAATAAAACCAAACATATGTGTGACACAAAATAATAAATCATTCATTATAATATAACCAAAGGAATAAAATGGGTTTCTTAAACATCAGTCCATTATAAAATAATCCTTTTAAAACAAATGGATTTCATAAATAGAATACCAACATAAACATAATCAACCATAAGAATAATAGGGATATTATACTTGAAAAATATCCTTAATCTTAAATAGAAAATAATTTTTATAAAACACTTGATATTAATTCTTGAGGAAAATATCCTTTTCTCTTCAAAAATATTTTATTTTATTAAAAAACCACACAATTTTAAAAGAAAATAATTTATTTGAAAATAACCTTGAAAACTTGTAAGAGAAGATTCTTGTAAATAAGGCATTATGAAAGTGTAAAATCTATTCATGATGTATAAGTTAAAAAAACATTATTATCATACCTTTACCAAAAAAGTCAAAAAGTACCTCATTTGGAAAAAGAAATAAAGATTCCTTCTAAACCATGTAGTAAAATTTAAAAATGAGTAAAAATGACTTTAAACATTCATAGTATAATAGTAAACATTTTATGAAAACATTTTTATCCACACAATCCATTTTTTTATTTTATTGAAATTCACTTTGAGGGTAAGTGATAACCTAAAAACCAGTCCAAATGCTTCAAGTCACACACAAAAAACCCACATTACATAATTCAAATATCAAAATGATAAAACAGAACCAAATCATCGCACCAAGACTGTCATTATGAACCTATTTCAAAAGTCAAACCATTATCACCGCATATCACACGAGCTGATTGAGGAAACTGCATTGACTTAATATGTCTACATTGTGTCGCCATCATTCCGTCCACCACAAAAATCCGTAAAAAACACCAAAACACCCAATAAAGACATCGCATCATCAAGTACTACATTCTCCATGCCTCGGAACCGCCTTCCAAAGACCACAAGCAATGTCCAGCTGGATATTCAAACATCAACCTCGCCATCGTTAAATCACAAAATCACCTTTGAATCGGACGGAAATCCAAAAACTAGATACTCCTTCAGAATCAAGCCATACGAACAAAATACAGGCACAAAAAACAAACAAAACCAAGACATCGGGAGAACCCTCCAACGCCATTCCTAGCGTAGACCCAACATCCTTAAAAAAATTGACCATCAATAATAATAGTGAAGAACAAACCCAAACCATCGATATGAACTGCAAAAAAAAGCTATAGCTACAGCAAACATTGAGGATGAAGAAGGACGTGGCTCCTGTAAAGTCATCGAACGAACAAGAAACACATCCAAAAGCCTCTTAAATCCACTACTGCAAACTGACAGGGAGAGTGGCGAGGGAGAAAGAAGACATAGCAGAGCTTGTAGTAGAAGAGTCTCCATGAAGAAGCTCATCCTCACCCAGAACCAATAACCCCGACTGTCGAATCCACCGTGAATGTGGTCGAGCTCCTGGGACACCGACACGATTCAACCTGCACAGTCCAACCATCCCCGAGAAAACCAGTGCACCGGACCAAAGTGGGGTTGGAAATGCGGTAACCAGAAGGTAAGATCATAGGAAAACTGATTGGTCTTCAACAAGGAGATAGGACTGCATACTGAGGATCGAGAGATCAGGGGGAAGAAAGGAACGAAACAAGAGAAAGGATGACTGAAAAATCAAACCTGAGAAAGAGGGGAAAGAGCCCTAGATCCAGAAGGGATTTTCCGGGAGAGGAAGATACCCAACGACATAACTGAGTCCAAATGAAAAATCTGCACACCAGATCTTCCCATGAGGTCGCTGCATGAACAAGAGGACAAGACACACTCCGAAGAGGGAATGATGAGATATGAGATGTCGGAATGAGAGGAAACGACTCTGAGATGCGTGACAATCAAGCAGTAGTGTAGGAATGAACCTGAAGATGAGGAAGCCAACGAGGAGGAATGGAGTGAGCATGATTCCCCTCGCTTACCCTCTTTCTCCCCTTTCACAGATCCATCCTCTATTCCTCCTTTCTCTACCATCAATATAATCCCTAAGGTTCAATCCTTAGTTAATGGAGTTCCTTCGGTTCACATTTCCCCTCTAGAGTTCACAGTAGAATCCACATTACTGGATCTCACATTGGTAGCTCGGTTTATAAGGGATCGTCCATCGGTCAATGCGTTTGATCGGTTTGTGCTCTCCCCTTGGAATTTGAAGGACCGTGTTACAGTGGTCCTTTTAGATGTGAGACATTTATAGCTTCGATTCTCTAATGATGATGACCTTGTGCATGGTTGGGCCTTTTCTCCGCATTCTATGAAGGGGTTTAGGTTCTCTTTATTCCGATGGACCTTCAACTTTCACCTGAGACGTGATCCTCCGACCTCAGCACTCTGGATATACTTACATGGTCCCCCATTGTCATTTCAGAACCTGGAGATCCTCTAGTTGATAGGAAATCTAGTTGGATGCTACCTTTGCACTGATTCCCACACCAAGGTCGTCTGCAACCCAGTTGAGCCAAGTATTTGTGTCAAAGTTGATTTATAGAAAGGCCCTATGGAGTCCATTGTCCTCGAAATTGAGGGAGGGCTTCACTGGATTTAGAAGGTACGTTACGACTACAAGATTTACTTTTTCTCGGGCTATTCCCACATAGGACATGAAGTTTCCAGGTGCCGACGAAGCCTCTCTGGTGGACCATGGTCTAGTCCTCCCAATATTATGGAGGATGGGACTGTTGATGTATGTAATTTACATGTTGTAACCCTCGTAGATGAGGATGCTACTGTGGACCGGTGTTGTATTAGGGAGTCTCAGGGGACCACTGATCCTTCATCTTCCATACAGAGTAAAGGAAGAAGGTTGAATGAAAATCCAAGGGTGGCTGATGTGTTTGATCAGATTAAACAGAACCTGGGTTTATCGTTGAAGGATCCGGGAGCTAATGATGAACAAGAGGCCCGCACTGGTTCTGAGTAGACATCTTCTACCAGGTCTACAGTGGAGATGAAGAAACTCACTCAAAGTGAGCATGAATATGTTGTAATAGTGGCTGGAAAGGAGGCCGGACCTCCTGGGAATTCAAAGTAGGTGCCTCTATTGTATACTAAGGTTCCCCCTACTGATAAAGGGATACCTAAAGAGGGTAGGGTGGTTGAGTCTCCTAGGATACAGAAGGTGCCAAGGTTTGCTGATGCAGTGCCTATTATAGGGAGTCGGGATGAGGGGAGTGTGTTGGGTCCCTTGGACCCAAACATTCTCCAACCCCCATCCTATCTAAAGGATGCATTTGTAGGGGAAAACAAGTGGTTACCCACTGAGCTAAGCAAGCAGTATGGGATGAATCCTCCCACTGAAGTCCTGAGGGTTTAGCTAAGGAACCACTTTGATAGTCTGGTGGATAAAGATCAAGTAATGTTGCATGAAGAGGACGATTCAGGTGTAGATAGCTTTAGCCAAATATCAGCGGATAACTGGGATCATTTCCAAGGGAAAGGTCCTCACAGCCCTAGAAGGAAGAAGGGGCTCAAAGGAAAGCGCGACTCTGGATAATGCATTATGGTTTAGGGGAAAACCAAAGGGACGTAAATACTATTCCTACCTACCAAAACCAATGGAAACCAGGTCGTCCAGGAGAGGTGGAAGCAAGGAAAGAAAGGCCCTGTAAGACAGAGATAACGGTGATCTAAGAAGAGAACCAAAGGTAATAGAAGAATATGTAGGGGAATGCCTGAAGCTCATATTTTACTCCAAGGAATAAATGATTAAGAAATACATGAGGCCCAATGCCTCAATTGAGGAAATTTCTAGAATTTATGAAACAAGGTTTCAAGTTGATGCCATTGAGGAGCAGGAAGCATGGATCGACAAGATATATCGAATAATAGCTCGGGGTTTCAATCAAGGAAAAATATATCTGGAAGAATTCATTCAGACAACGGACAGGTTGATCTCTCATATTAAAGAACTTATTAGGGAGGATCCAAACACACAGGTTATCACTTTGTACTGGTAATTATATAGAGTGGCTGATTGAAATAACCTTAGTCTTGTGTTTAACAATTTTTTGATCTCCTTTAGCATGTAGTGGTTTTGGATTTCCAAACGATGGTTTCCCACTTGTCCTTAAAGTGTCTTTTTAATAAATATTTATATTTGGTGGTGGGAGGAATCTTCATTTTAACATGTACGATATGAATGGTATTTCCCACTGTCATGAACACTCGATGTTTTAATGATTTATTTATATGTTTAAGAGGTTATTTTAAAAGAATTTTTTTTATTTATAATTTAGTATTATTTTAGATTTAAAAGAATTGGTTTCAAATTGGGTGGGATATTTTACTCAAGAAATGTTCCAAGTGATCTTTCAAAATAATTTTCCATCTATCATGAAATCCTTGATGTTAATTAAGTTTTACAGGTAATGTGATCCAATGATACCATCCTTATTTTTCTCTTTTATGTTTTATGATTATAATGATTAGATTTTTATGAGACCTGTTGCGTTTCCACGGGTTATACTGTGATGAAATGTTTATGAAACCCATTTACTTTTTCATGGGTTATGACAAGATGATTTTTTATGATCTTGTGGGACACAACTATTTGTATTATGTGATGGGTGGAACCTATATCTCCATAAAATGAATTGGGTAAATATGGATAACTTATGAGTAAATATGTTATGAGAGAACCAAATTTCATGTTCTCAATGTTATGAGTGGACCTTGTTTCATGTCTATAAAGTTATATGTGGAATTTTTCTTATGTACATATGGTTATATGTGGACCTAGTTTCATGTCAATAAGTTTATGTGAGGCCCTAATTTCATGTCCATAACATAATGAGTTAACCATCTTCTATTTATACATGTTCAAAATACTATAATCTTATGTGTATGCCACAAATATATGTCTCATAAAAATGTTATTCAATTATGGATTATGTACTTTGGTTTATTTATGATTCATTTAGTATAAACTACCAAGATTTATACCATGACTCATGTTTATCATCTTTGATAGAATTGGGTATGAAATTTCTATGTTATATTCATGATCTTGTACCCATATACATATCTTATACTTGTAAATGACCATCAATTGATATCTCCCACATTTACCCTTACTGAGCATCTGAGCTCACATTTTCTTATGTTTCCTTTCCATAGGTTATACAGAAAGGTTTTAAGTAGGGTATGACTATAAAGAGTACTAAATTGGGATATCTTTTTGGGATACATTAATTATATTTTTATGAAATTATAGTATTTTTTAGATCATCTCCAAACACACTAAAACTATGCAGTCCTCGAAGATATGTGTTTGGAATGTATTAAATATTCATCTAAAAATATTCAATATCTAGGTATGAACAATATTGGGTCATTATAATTGGTATCATAGTAGGGTTTATTAATACTTTTCATATTAGGGTTATAAAAATTTTAGTGAGAACCCGAGGGATAAGTCAAATTACTGTAAAATTTCCTACAATTTTGGTGAAGGATGGAGCAAGTGGTTTCAAAGAAATTATATCCTTATATAGACACTATAAGTAGATGTGGATCTAGAAAATATGTATCTAGGGGTAATAAAACAAAAAAGGTTTCATTGGTATTTGAATTGATTGTCACCTAGTGCATGAAAATTGGTGTTGTTGCACACCATGTTTAAAACTCTCAGGGGATATTCGTCAAAAATTCAAAAACTTTTTATGATCAATGATGAACGATTTAAATAGATAATGAACATAAATTACCTGTGTTATGCCAAATCTATCATAGATTAAAAATAAGGTATCATGATTTAGACATACTATAAGTTATTTTTCATGATTATGTGGTTTCACACTATGAATATTATTTCTCACACTATGATTTTTAGTTTTAGACGATGGATTGAACCCAAAGGAATCATGTGAATAATAAATGTAATGGTCATTACAGTTACCATTCTCATGAGTAACCAAATTGATTAGATGTTGGGATGTAATATTTTGTGACTATGCTCGTTCAAGTCTCCCAAGTTATAAGTTATAACAAGGTTCATGTTGAACTTCTGAATTTTCTAAGGAAAGAGAAATGTGCCATTGAATCTTTTATGAGAGAACATCACCAACCTTTTATGGAACTTTTTATCCACTTGTTCCTGAGAAATGGAATAATGTGATGGAAGTGATATTTTCTATTCTTCAGTTCTCATTTCATGAAAAGGTTTTTTAATCCATTTATCATTTGGAAGTTGAATCATATCAATGGTGGAATCTTGTTAAGAATATGAGGACAGAGTATTAAATTGACTTTATGGAATGTGATGGGTTTAAGGGGATATTTTTCATTAAGTAATTATGTCATGTTCAACAGAATAAAATGAGGGAGTTATTTTAGATTTAGAAGATGGATAATGAATCCATTAATACATATGTGGAAAATTTAAGAATAATTTTAAGATATGCTTCATCTTTTATAATCATCCCTGAAAGAGAAATTTATCGATTATTTAGTTGTTTGAAACCAATACTTCAAATGGAATTATCGATAAGGGACTCTGTAAGCTATGAAGAAATCATTTGATATACACTAAATTTGGAAGTAGAAGTTGGAAACACTCATGGGTTTTCTGATTATTAAAGGAAGATGGAGTTTCATGGAAGCTATAGTGGTATGTAAAATAATGGAAAGAAAAAGATTCAACATATTACTTTCCAAAATTGTGGGAATGAACACTCATTTGAATTCTTGAAAGTAATAATATATTTTTTTATTGTGGGAAACCTACTCATCGAGCAGAAGATAGTTGAAGTAATATGAATAATCCAAACAATGAAAGGAATAAACAGAGGGTTTACCAAGATACACCACCCAAACATCCATGATATAGACGAAATGAATTTTTCCATTATGCGATTCAATTCCCTGATCTAAGGGCTAATGAGGATAATAATAAATAATAGCCTCTAAAGATAAAGAACGAAGGGATATTTCATGGAATCATAATATCTAAAGTTAATATTGATAATTAGGGAACACTTATCCACCACTCTAGTTTTGAGAATTTCTTGTTAGAGTTTGTATGAATAACCCCTATGAAAATATTATTGTTCATCGTTTAGGGAAATTTATGTGACTCTAAGAATTGGTCATATCTCTCTATATAGATTCTGAAATAATGAAATCACATTTAATATTATAAATCAACCTTTTCTCATCTATTGATGAATGTATGCATCTGAATATATAATGGAAATGTTTTTATGGGAAATATGGGATTTTGTTTAAGGAATAAATGGTCAATTTTCTTGTGGAAGCAAATCTGATTTCATTATGACTTTATTTTGAAAATGTTTATGTTATATACATATTCTTATGAGAATTTATGAGTGATTAAAAATATTTTTAGATAATGGTTAAGTTAATCATGGAATTATTTGATATCAATTCAAAACAATATTTGGGATTTAATTTTAGTTGGACATATTTTAGAGGATCCTTAACGTAAACTGTTTGTGGAAAGGTTTAAGCTGAACTTTGGGTGTTATTATTGAAGTATTAAAACCTAACTATTTTTACTTATCCATATTGGATAACTTGTGTTAACAATTTTCTATTTGGTAAATATATAACGATATGATTAGTAACATTCAATTTTTTTAGGGATCTTATCATTCATTAAAAGTAAATTTTAGTTCTTCAAGCCTAAAATTTTTATCTTGGATATTCAATTCTTTGAGTAATAGAGGAAGGGGAAATTGATCAAAGTACAACCAAAGGATAAGATTATTGTTATGAAATAAAAATAAATTAAGTATATTTTCTCAGGAAAATTACTGAACTTTTAGATAAGTATCCCAAAAAAATGATGTCATATTACCTTTATTGTGGTTGAATTGATGGTATATTTCTCACCTCTTTGGTTTTTTCATTTTGTGGTCATTAACTTTCTCATAACCATTCAATTTCTTGTGATCAATGATCTACATGCATTAATTTTCTTCCATGACCATTTTTTCACTTACCACTATTTTTTATCTATTTAGAAACCTAGTTATGTGTTATTTTAGAATACCTTCATAGTTTTCTTTCCATATTTTAAAGAATAATTTTTATTATCACTTTTTATGATGTGGGTTTACATTAAGGGATTTTCAAATGTAAAACCCTTCATTCCCAATAAATAGTTTAAATTTTGAGGATAAAATTTATTTTAGGGTGTAGAATGAGACACCCTAAGATTTAATGAAATATTTCTTCCAAATAAATTTTCTTTCCTCAAAAGATTGTGTTACACACAGCACCGAGTTTTAGCTAACCACGATGTACTATTAATATTATTATTTAAAACCTGAAAATTATAACACATCACTTAAATTCATAAGTATGAATATGAATAACTAAATTATAAAAATACATATAGTTTGAAAATTGATAAAATAAATAAATTTGTTATCAATTGATTATAATTGAAAATAAAAATTATTTGAAAGTAAAAGAAATGTTTTTCTGAAAAACTATTTTTATGCACATGAATTGTTTTTATCATGATAATTTAAATTTTCTATATTTTTAATGATTTTAATTGAATTTATTTATAATATATTCAATATAAACTTTTTTAATAATTTTATATCTTTTCTAATCATTAGAGAAGAATAGATCTAGTTTTATTTTTAAAATATATATTTTCTAAAAAGACATTTTGTCACGTTCTATGATTTTATTAAAAAAATATATTATTTTAGAATATTTATATCAAAAAATTTATTTAATATTTTAAATAATCATTTAAAAATTATCTTAGATTGAATGTTAGATAATTTTTTGAACATATTAATTTTTAAATGAATAGTGAAAATAATGATTTTTATTCAAAGATTCCTTTTCATTTAAAGTATTTAAGAAGTTAAGTTATTTTTTAAAATGGTTTAAAAGCTATATTTGTAAAATTATATTATTAATAATAAAACATTTTTCATTATAATCAAATTTTTTATTTTTGATACAAAAACTTTTATACTTATAGAAACATTTTCTTTGAAAACCCATTTTTTGTCACATCAACCTATTTAATTTTAAATTATATAATTCCAATTATATGAATTTATTTTTATAAATTTGATTAAATATTTTTAATTTTAATAATTAATTTATTTAATGTGGACAACTTAATATTTGGTCATAATGAATAGTGAAAATAGTAAAAATTAACTATTGTGGTTAAGGCTAAAATGGGTTTATTGGGGGTTAAACCAAAATATAAGGGTAATAATAAATATAAATATTTTCTAAATTCTATTTTATTGAAATATTTCAACCTTATACTATCCTAATATTGAATATATGGTCATTTGAAAAAAAAAATATTCGAACTAGCTATCATTTTGGATTCTTTTAGGAAATTTCCAAGTAGTCTCTAAGTGGGTTCCTTTCCCCACTTATAAAAGGAAATATAAAATACTCTCTTATCCATAATCCTAGATCCTTTTGGATCTCTCAATACCAACCCAAATTCATTCCATACTTCCCTCCACATTTCCTAGAGGCCTAATTTTTATTATTACACACTCATAACAAAGATTGTTTTTAAACCTAAGGAAGTTGTTCGTGGAAGAGGTATCATTCTTAACCGAGTGCTTTTATTTCATTTCATATTCCATGACCTTAAAAAAATATTCAACTATGATTATATAATAATATCATTATATCTATTATATTTATATTTTATTATGTTATTGGAATAACTAATATCCATATCATTTTCCATCAAATGGAAAATGAAATCGTCAATCGTGTCTACGATGGACGACTACCTCATGAACCGATGTAATTAGTATTCTATCACTACCTCTAAGGACTATATATAATGTTGGATATAACATATTTATATTTTTTTTTAAATAATTATAATTCTATAATTATAATATCACATCTATCTTCTTACCTTCAAATCCATTATAAAAGGATAATGTCGCTCGTGCGTCAGTGTGGACTACTACCTATATGAAGTAATGTGATAAGTTTTTCATTTTATATTAACATGTATGGTAATAAGTATAGGTTTGGTGAATATATATTATATGTATGACATAAAAATTATTATGTTAAGGTGATATATTATTTTCCTTTCTTTCATTCCATCCATCGAAAAACTGAAAATAATATTCATGCATATGTACGGCCTACCATTTCCACGAACGGTGTAATTAATTTTCTATCTCTAAATATAATGGATTAATATAAATAAATATATAATTAATATATATATTATTTATATAATAGATAAAATTATGGAGATTATGGAACCATGATCAAATTAAAAGGACCTAAATACCAAACGAAAACATACATGAAAAAAAATAAAGCAGTTATTACCTGAAATGTGATTTTAACAATGAGTTGTTAATAAACAGGTAATAAATGGTAATAAGTAAATAATATATGGTATTATATATATAATTATATTTCTATAGTATATTTATAATAAACCTATATTTATTATATAGGATGTTCTGCAGTGTATAAAGAAGTTTGAGACTTGAGGTAAGGATTTATCATCTCAAATTTTTTTCTTTGGGGAATATGTTCTGTTATGAACCTATAATATTTTATGAAGTTTGTTTACATTAAATTTGAAAAGTAATACCATGGATTGGTCTTTCCCTAATTTACCCAATATTTTAGGTTTAAGTGGTCGCTTGTAGTTTAGCTTGGGTTGTCGAATCCTCAGAGACCTAAGAAGTAACCCAGAGACACGTACATTCTATGGATTTTTTTGGCTATGAAGTGGAAAATTTTGGTAGATTTTAGATGGTATTAAGTTAACATTAATATACTTCCGTTAATTCAATTTAAAATAATTATTTTATCCAAGGTTATCACTTGTGGTGGATTGAATGCATTCCTTTTTCAACTATTTTAATTTATTATATTTGAGATGAGTTCTTTTTCGAAGATCAAACAACATCATAAATTACTGGTTTAAGGCCCACACACCCTAATAATAATCACCTATAAACTTTAAGGATCAATGTTTTGAGCACTCTAAGGTAAATTTTCATATTAGCATTTGAAGTGTGTGGCCTTAAATTCTACAAGGATGAAGAAGTTTAAAGATCGTCAAACAAAATTCTCAATTAAAAAAAGTTATTATACATTAATGGAGTAAGAAATAATATCCAATACACCCCCTTTCTACTACATTAGATAAACCCATAAGTGGTTTATCCCTCCATTTATTCTATGGTTTCAATGGAAGAAAGAAGTAGACTTATGAGGGAGGAATTGGAGAAGTAAAGAAACAATGAAATAAAGATCACACCACTGTTGTGTAATAATATCACAAGGTTTGGGGTGAATAAATTCACAAATATATCCAAATATATCAATTTGATAATAATAAGAACATAATAATGGGATAATAAGAACTTTTATTAAGAAACTAAGATGAATTAGAACAACTTACATGTGAAAGAAGAACTTGAGATAACGTAATTACAGCATAACATTACAATGATAGAAAGCACCAAAGATCCTAAAATCCTCCACCACCACTACCTTAAATAGTAATTTAGGAATCCTTTGGTATATCATCCCACAATTAAAGTCTCCTAAATTAATGTTGGTAGGCCAAGGTTGGTGGAAAGTTAAGGGAGAATGTACTTTTCCACCCTTGACAAAAAAATCTGAGCCAACTTGCATTCCCTTGATAGGTGTGTCCAAAAGAGAATCAAAATGACATAATTTTTGTGGTCCATAGAAACAAAATATGAATATATAGATGTCACCTAACCATATGTAAAATTTCATCAAAAATGGATTTTTTTTGCGTGATATGTGTAAAATGGTGGACTGTTTTTCTGGGCTGCAGAATATGGCCTTGAATTTTATCTCCAACTTGGGAAACCTATAACTCTATTAAAACAGATTAATTTTATCTATTAACTATTTTATGAAATTTTCCCCATGATTTACTCAACCTTCAATTAAATTTTTAAAATCATTGGGCTTGGATATTTTCCTATACAGTCTATTAATTTAGCTGATGTCCAGTTTAATTTTCCCAGAATGTGTTGGCATGAAAGACCATTTTGGTGGTCTTCCAATATGAATCTTCAAGTAATCCAAAATTAAGAATTGTTCCCTATGTAATGAGAAACCTGAAAATTATATATTAAAATTAAATCAAGATCATTTTGTATTTTAGTAGATGTTCAAAAATGTACCATGTAATAGTGCATTTTAAGAAGGAATTATAAATATAATGTGAATCAATGTTCAAAGTATAAAATGCACTAAAATGGTTCTTATGAATAATAAATCACATGAATTTTATAAATGTTAAAAATTAATGTTATCATATTTCAGTGGCTAATCACACCCCCCCAATTGAGTTTTTCTAGTCCTGAGCAAAATATATCTCAAAAATTTGAAATTCAAATTCCCTTTTCCAAAACATTTTAATACATAATGATCACCAAGAACCCTTATACCAAAAAATCATGTAACCCATCAAAATATTTTAATACAAGATAGTTTCATAAGAATATCACAATCCTAAGTCCATTCCCTTGTTCAAATTCATCACCATATTTCATCCAATATCAATGATGATGTGTTTTGTATCACAATAGACATCGGGGGTTCATATTTAGTCAAGGAGGAAATGATGGAATTGCTAGGTGGAATTACATTTAAATATTAAGATGATTATTCAATTTTTTCAATGTATATTTTTATTTGTTTTTTTTCAATTTTTCCATGGTAATTGAAATTGCACTCAATAGACTCAACCCATGTAGAGAGACTTTTCTGATTACTCCCAGGCTGAAAGACCTTAGGGAACTAAGTGAATCCAACATACTTGAGCATCATCTCAAGTTAACTCAGTCTAAAAAAAGGTAAAATTACCACAAATATAGGTAAAATTACTAACTCTATGTGAGACATCTATGGAGTCATGATCCCCAAGTGCTGAAAGCCACGCACTAGGTAATTTCATTTCTCTACATGCAAATTTACTATTTTTTTATTTTTTATTCAATACTCATATTAAAACTAAAATGATAACAAAACCTATGATATTTATTTTGGGGAACCCATTAAATCAAACTAATACCCCACAATCTAGAGGATTTGCATTTTATTTTTTTATTAAATGGATGAAAATATAAACGGTGAAAAATAACATCGGACAACCGTACTTTCCAAAATCTATGCACATGAAATTGTACTTGGATTAAAATAAGAATTAGGGTATAATAAATTATTTTATTTTTAATTTTAAAGTGCGTAATTTATATTATCATGTTCAATTTTAAAGGAAATTTTCCTTCCATTAAGGAACACTTTTTTCAAATTATTATTTTTCACTCAAAAGAAAAAAAAATTACACGAAAGAAATTTTTTTATTTCATCTCCCCCAACATAAAATAACATTGTCCCCAGTTTTTGATGAAAAGAAAATTTATAAGGGGGTAGAGGCAGAAAAGTGGAGTTCAAAAAGGAAATTGAAAATGAGGATCATGGAATGAACTCACCTAGTGGTTCAAGTTGATGTTCGTGCTCCTCCAATTTAGTCCTTTGATATCCATGTCACTCACAGAGTTCCCTAGTGGAAAAAATAAAAACAAACAGACAAATAAAACAAAACAATATATATGTATATATATATATATATATATATATTTATATAATAAAAAATGTAGAATATAAGTATATATATAACAATTTTAGAATAAGGAAGCACTATAATCCCTAGGTCAGTGGTAAGCGTGTGCCCCTGTCTCTTTTCGGTCTCAGGTTCGAGTCCCCACGGCTTTGCTGGTTGTGACGGGGTTTTCCCCATGACCTACGACGTGTCCTTTTAATTTTTTTATAATTATATTTTTTGTATATTTATCTTAACCTACAAACACATAAAAAAATAAAATAATGATACATTGTCTTCTTTTTAAATTTCTGGGTAAGTTATTACTCAGGGATAACAACACGTGACACAGATTAATATGGTGCTCCCCTTTCATACCCATCTATACTCGTAATATAAGAATAGATCAATAGTCTAATTTTTTTTAAATATAAAAATGATTTATTAATACTATTTAAAAAATAAAGATGATTCACAATGACTGGAAACATAAAAATCACAGGTTGCCTCCTGTACAATGCTTTTTTTAACATTTTTATCTCATCTTGAACCCCCCAAATTACCCATACAAACTTTAAAAATTTTAAGGACCACATGTTTCACCACTTATACTTGGTTGAGATTGGTTCTATGTTTATAATTTGTCTCATGCATAAACCTATGATCTAAATTGAGTGGGTAAACCAAAGGAATATCAGAAATGGTGAATCTATTTGCTTTTGTAGTCTTGAATAAGGCATCTAGGATCATTCATCTTTTCTTTATATGAAGATAAGAAATAATGAACACATGAAGGTTTTGGACATTTCCAATGAATGAAAAACTGGTGGATAATGGAAAAAAAATATGTTTAGGTTCAGGTATGCTAACACTTTCATACATAGGTTGGAACTTTGAATTGAACTCAATTTCATTTTCAAATTTTATCAATAGAATTAGTTTATTTTTAATAGAAGATTCAACCAAAAAAATTGAAATATCAGTGTTTGGAATGAGTATAGACTCAAAGTTTGTGATTTCTCCCAATGGAAAAGTGATTTGAGTTTCTAAAAAATCATTAATAGAGTTATATTCAGGATACTCAATCCATGATGTAAAATTATCCTCTTTTGAATATAAAATATCAATTTCCTCCTGATTTGAAGACCCTTCAACAATTTATTTATTCACTTCCTCTACCCCAAATCCAAAAGTTGGTTCTTCAATAAATTCATGAGAGGTTTGTGTGTAACTGGATTCTCCCATTAAATTACAGGATAGTACCACCTGAGTAGGCATGGGTGCCTTCCCAGTTTTAATGGTTTGTAGTTAATGTTTAATGGATGAGACTTCTAAGTTCATTTTCTCTATTTGATTACACAACTGTTGAAGGATTGGGAGAGGGACGAATTGGGAGGGTCTTGTGTTTGTTGGTATATCCCAGGAGGATACTTTGGTTGTTGGACTTGTTGTTGCATGGTTTTTTGGATGGTCTGTTGGTATTGGATAGGATGATGTTGGTATTGGGATGGTTTTGGTTTTAATTGATTATGGTTTTGAAAATTTTGTGTAGGGTAGGGGTTTGGTCCTTTCGGTTGGCTAGGTTGTTGGTTATCTTTCCAGCGGAAGCCTGGGTGGTCATTATACCTTTGGTTGAATGTGTTTTGGTATTAGGGATTTAAAAAATTTAGGTAATTGATTTCAGAAGGTGGTCCTCCTATAAGAACATCCTTGATGGATGGAATGGTTGGGTTGTAGTCTATTTGGTGGTCATGTTTGTCACAAATTTTGCAAATGGGGTCTATAGTTTGGATTTCATGGATTTTACTGAGGTCTATCTCTTCAGCCTTACTAGTGAGTGCTGCGAGTTTCTCCCTAAAGCTCTCCACCTCCCTAAGTGTATGAATTATACCAGATTCGGGTGTATTCTCATAGTAAGGTGATGTTCCCCATGTTTATTTTTGTTCATCCAGTTCTTCTAGATACTCGTAAGCATCATTTGGGGATTTGTTTTTGAAGGTTTAATTACACATCATGTTAATGAATTATTTGTTTCCCGGAACCAACCCTTCAAAGAAAATTTGAACATATTCAAGGATTGAAAATCCATTGTAAGGTACCTTGTTGAGTGTGTATTTGAACCTTTCCAACATTTCATAAAATGACTCCCCTTCTTTTTCAAAAAAGTTTTGGATGATCTTTTTAAGTGCAATTGTTTTGTGATGGGGGAAGTATTTTTTGTAGAATTATATTTTTAATTAGTCCCAGAAGTTAATGTATGATGGTCTCAAATATTTTAACCAATTGTTTTCTCTATCCTTTAGTGATAAAGGAAAGAGCCTCATCTTATCTGACTCAATTTGATGTGGTGGGCACATGGTTTCAACAATGTCATTGAACACTTTTACATGAAGGTATGGAATTTCTGACTCCATCCCATGGAGGGTTGGAAGGTGGTTTAGTACATGATTTTTGAATACATATTGGGATTCTCTTAGGGAAGAATGGATTATGAGATAGGGTTTATTGTTCTAGGCAGGTATGAGGTATTCATTCATGGTTTGATCGACTACATTCCCAAAGTTTGGGGCTGCCTCATTTGGGTTTCCATTTTGGTTCCCACCCGAGTTTATGAGTTGGTTTCTTTCAAAACCTTACATTGAAATGGGATCTATTTTTGACTCTATAGTATTAGTAATATTATGATCTAATTTAAAGATTTCCCTTTGTGTACTTGACTCCCCAACCCCAGGACTATCCACTCTAACTAGACGGTTTGATTGGTCACGGGTGTAGGCAGACATGCGCCAAAAGAAAAAAAATGAGAAAGGAAAAAGATAATATAATTTGTATGAGAATAAAATAAATGAGGTATAATTTAATGTGTTTTGAGATTACTTACTTGGGTTCCCATCAACAGCACCAAAATTTAGTCTCTCCCAAATTTACCCAAGATTTTAGGGTTAAGAAATCGCTTGTATTTTAGCTTGGGTTATCGAATCCTCAGAGAACTAAGAAGTAACCTAAAGACACCTAAATTATATGGATTTTTTTTGGATATTAAGTGGCCAACTTGAGTTTATTTTATATGGTTTTAAGTTAACACTAAGATAATTTATTGAATTTAATTTAAAATAATTATTTTATCCTGGGTTATCACTTGGGGTGGATTGGATGCATTCGTTTTTCAAGTATTTCAATTCCTTATATTTGAGATGAGTTAATTTAATAAGATAAAACAACATCAACACTTACTGGTTTAATTCCTAAACACCATAATACTAATCACCTATACACTTGGAGGATAAATGTTTTGAGCACTCCAAGGTATAGGTTTATATTATCACTTGAAGTGTGTGGCCTTAAATTTAACAAGGACGAAGGAGTTTAAAGATCATCAAACAAAATTTTCAATTAAAAAAAGTGATTATACATTAATGGAGTGAGAAATAACATCCAATAAATCCCCTTTATAATCCCTTTGATCAACCCATAAGTGGTTTATTCCTCCATTGATTCTATGGTTTCAATTGAAGCGGGAAGTAGACTCGTGAGGGAGGAATTGGAGAAGTAAAATAAAACAATGAAATAATGATCACTCCACCGTTGTGTGATAATATACCATGGTTTGGGGTGGATAAATTCACACCTTTATCCAATGGTATCAATTTTATAATAATAATAACATAATAACGGTATAATAATAACTTTTATTAAGAAATTAAGATGAATTAGAACAACATACATGTGAAAGACAAACTTGAGATAACAAAATTGTAACATAACATTACAATGAAAGAAAGAACCAAAGATCCTAAAATCCTAAACCACAACTAACTTAAATAGTAATTTATGAGTCCTTGGGGTGAGCCTAAAATAGTAAAATTCTCCTAAATTAATGGGGGTAGGTCAAGGTTGGTGGAAAGTTGAGGGAGAGTGGACTTTTCCACCCTTGGCCAAAAATCGGAGCCAACTTGCATGCCTTTGACAGGTGTGTAAGAAAAAGAATCTAAATGATATAATTTGTGTTGGAAATATAATTCAAATATTAATATATGGATGCCCCCTGACCTTATGTAAAATTTCATCAAAAATGGATATCGGTTTTTCAAGATATGTGTAAAATGGTGGACTGATTTTTTGGGCCTCAGAATCTGACCCATAATTTTATCTCCAAATTGGGCCACCTATATTTCCATTAAAAAGTCATAATTATCTGTTTAAACTTTCTTATGAAATGTTCCCCATGATTTTCTCTATCTTCGGTTAAATTTTAATAATCATTGGGCTTGGATATTTTCCGTTGCCGTCTTTTAATTGCGCAGCTGTCTAGTTGAATTTTCCCAGAATGTGTTGGCATGAAATCCCATTTTGGTGGTCTTCCAATATGAATCTTCAAGTACTAAAAAAGTATGAATTGTTACCTATATTATGAGAAACATGAAAATTAAATATGAAAATAAAATCAAGATTATTTTTTATTTTAGGAGATTATAAAAAATGTACCATGTAATTGGGCATTTTAAGAGGGAATTACAAACATAATGTGAATCAATGTTCAAAGTATAAAATTCACTAAAATGGTGTTTATGAATAATAAATCACATGAATATTATAAATATTAACAATTAATATTATCCTATTTCAGTGGATAATCATGGATATAATAAATTTAATTGAAATTTTAATTTTATTTTATTCTTTGATGGTGATTATGATTCAAAACTCACCAAAGTTGTAAGTGATTTCCTTCTTACTTTTATTTTTGTGGGAAACATTCCACATTCACCACACATTTATTTTTTGTGGTGTATATATTACAGATCAATTTATTTTATGATTCTTCTCATGAAATTATGGTATCTAAATTTTCATATAATTTTCATTATTTTAGGGGTATTTTGATTGAAAAGATACCAAAGTGGTAAACTTTTTATGTTATAATCACATTTTTTATCAATATTGTTTATGATGAAGTATTTTATGATGAAATATTATGATATATATCTCAATAAACCCCTTATTTTTCTAATCCTTTTGTTATGTCATGAAAAAAATGTGTTCCTTTAATTTTCGGCTCTTTATGTACTCAAGAGTTCAAAAGATTTTTTTAATGAAAACCAACTTTATTTATTTCTTGAGTCAAAAATATTTTTTATTCATTGTCCAAGTTTTCTAAAAATGATTAAAATAAAGTTTTTACTATTATAAAATAATTAATTAAATACATTTTTAACCATGATTTAATTTTTACAAAATGGTTTAAAAGGAATTTTATTATCTTTTTTTGAATGGGAAACTTTGTACATTTTAACAAAAATGTGAAAGGAGTATTCATTATAACATGTACAACTTTAACAGGATTTTCCACAATCATAACCACTAAATGATTTAAATATTACATTAAATTCTTCCAAAGTTACTTTCAAAGAAAATTGTTTCTTTAAAATCTTGGATGGTTTTATATTTCAAAGAAGTGATTTCAATGTGGGAAGGACATTTTCCTCAAAAAACATTCCAAGAAATATTTCAAAATAATTTTCTATATAACATCACATACTTTGATATTACATAATATTTATTTTTAATATGATCCAATTATACCCTTATTATTCTTTATCTGTATGGTTTATGATTATAATGAAAATATGGTTATGAAAATCATTTCTTTTCCATGGATTATGCTATGAGGAAATGTTTAGGAAGTAAATTTACTTTTTCCTACGTTATGACATGATGAATGCATTATGATATTATGGGACGAAAATGTATGGATTATGTTATGGGTCAGACATATATATCCCTCCAATGTATTGGGTAATGATCGATAAATCATGAGTAAATATGTTATGTGTGGACCTAATTTCATATTCACAATGTTATGAGTGGACCTAGTATCAAGTCCATAAGGTTATGTGTGGACCTGGTTTCATGTCCATAAGGTTATATGTGGACCTGGTTCCATGTAAAGAAAGTTATGTGTAGACTTGGTTTTATGTCCATAAGTTTATGTGTGGACCTGGTTTCATATACATAAGTTTATGTGTGGACCTGGCTTTCAAGTCCATAATATTAATCATAGAACTATATTTCATGTCCATAAGTTTATGCAAGGGCCTAATTTCATTCCCTTAAATTAATGAGTTGACTTGTTTATATTTATACATGTTAAAAATGTTATATGATTATATGTATTCCATAAATAAATGTCATATACCAATTTTATGCTCTCATGGCTTATGTACTTTGATTTATTTATGAATCATGTATTATAATTTCCCAATATTTATTCCATGACTGATGTTTATGATCTTTGATGGGATTGTGTTTAAAATTTTTAATTTATATTCATGATCATATTACCTTATGCTTATTTTATGCTTTCATATGATCATTGATTGATATCTCCCATGTTTACCATTAATGATCATCCGAGATCAACCTTTCTTATGTTTACTTTCTCAAGTTTATGAACACAAGTTTTAAGTAGGGCATGTCTATAAATAGTACTAAATGGGGAGATCTTTGTGTGTGTTGTTAAAGATATTTCAGGAAATAAGATGATTGTGTATCAATTCTCCAAAGAAACTAAACCTATATTGTCCTCGAGCATTTACCTATGAAATGAATTTAATATTAATCTAAAAAATAAGAAATACCAAAGTATGAAAAATCCCATGCTGTTATAATCACTACACCGAGTCAAGAGATCGCACACTCAAACAAAGTCATAGAAATAAAAATTCAAGAAAAATAATAATTCAAGAAATGAATACAAGGTCTATGTAGTTTATACATTATTCCTATATCCATGGGAGAAAAATTATGCTTCCTTCCATTTATCATAAGTTACAAGATCATGATCACTATTAACTTTATAAGCTAATTAGATCAACAATAATAATGAGTGGAAAGAACATGTACTAGTGATCCCTCCCTATGTTTATAATGGGTCTTAAACATTCAACCGGTTACACTAACATTCGATATATTAAAATTGCATATCCCCCACCTTGGAAACCTTTGATTTTTTATAGTGTCCTCTATATCTGATCATTTAATTCTAGTGTGTTGAGAAAGTTACTTTTACATAAAATTTTGAATATTCTTATATATTGCATTTATCATAAATCCCCCCAAAAAATATTTATGTATCATCCTTATATACCTTCAATTATGTTATAACTTTCATGTATCTATCAGTCAACATATTGATAACTTTACACAACTTTAGAAACATGAATTTCTACACCACCACCTCTGTAAAACTTCCAATATTGATAGTTTGTAAGGCTTAAGAATATGCTTTATATTTTTTCCCTTAACACCACTAAATATGAACATAAATAATACTTTACTTTTCCTAAGACATAGAAGGCTATAGGTGTTGTATATGAGTAGGTGGTATGTCATGGATTTTGGGGAAAGACTAGGTGGATCCCTAGTGTTGTGTTGAGGATTTCTATTATACTCTTATACATGTGTGTATATGATCAGCCTGTGGAAAATCCTGTTAAATTTTATATGACATGTATAATATTATAGTTATATAATTTTCTTACCATGAGATATATTTTAAAATTTATTATTTATATTATGTTTGTCTATTTAATTATTTTATTTCCACTATTACTTGAGTTTTATACACATAGGGAATATTCCCCACTAACACCTCTTAGACCCTCACAACTAGTTAACAACCTCTAGTATAAAGGGATGCTCACTTGAGATTAGTGGAACTCTATTTAGGATTTTATTTGATTGAAGAGGGTCAGGGATACTACATCTATCAAGCTATTGAGGTTTATAGACATAAATTTTAAGGAATTTATTTTAAAACCATAGGTAATATTGATAAACTTTTCATTGAATAAAAAAATGATCACAACTATTTAATTCAATAATATCAATTATCATCCCATCATATCCATGTTCTAAGGCTGTAAAAATACCATTTTTTTGTTTTTAAACATTCTTTCTAATTTACTATAGTAAATTTGAGGTTATTCTCATTGTAAACATAAAATTTCCTAGCCTGCATTAGTTTACCTTGAGCCAACAATTTCAAATCATCTGATACTTCAACTAAAATATTGTTATTCATGGTTTTAAATAATTAATATAAATTATTACATTAAATAATATATATATCAACCTATTATTGATATGACTTGTGGTATATATAAACATTCATGAAAATAATTCTACAAACTCTTTATTAAGATATTTTATTATATCTATCTCATTTCATGCGTGGCTTATTAGGAATTTATACATATATATCCTCTGTTTTTAATGAATTTATATGGAATTTCACTATTTATAAGCATATATATATGCTCCTATAATAATTCTAGTTGTATTAGTATAATATTTGAGTTTATACAACCATTCAACCGATAATAGGAAATATTTTTAATTTCCAATCTGTTTACTATTGAATAAACATATCATCAACATGAATAACTAAATTGAATCTTGGATTAATATCATTCATGTACATGGAATAAAGGGTAAGACACTCCTCCAAAAAGTAAACATAATAAATAGATCCATATGGTTGGGATTTATTTATAATATAATATTCTAAATGTCCAAGGTATCTTTGAAACAAAATATATGAAACTTAGTCGGTTATTCATATTAAAAAGAATGATTTACTTAAGAATAAAATCTTATAAATAATGTACCTCACAACATGATACATTTATCGATAATTTATGCGTCTTAGTAATTTATTTTCCTCAACCAATGCATAGTCAATTGCGTCATTATAGTAAAAAATTATTTTGGAAAGATAATCTCCATAAAAAAGGGTTAGTATAATTATTTCTGAATTATTTCCAATCTCAATTGGTTATATATTTTTTCATATTCTTTTCTAAAAAATGTGAATAAATCTATTAAAATTGAATTTACTTTTTGATGAAACAATATAGGCAATGCTAAAGGTAATAATTGAACTATAAATATAAGTGAATGGTAAATTACCAGTCCATATAACCAATGAGGCTTCAAGTAAAAACATCATGAAGTGATACATAAATAACCATCAGGAACATTCAAATTCTTCAATATTTAATTGAATATATATTTATTCTAGTTTTTATTGAAAAAATTAAGGCAAAATTCTTTTCATTATCATTTGGAAATTAATCAGGCTTTATATTTGTTTCTTTTAAATCATTTTAAGTGTTAAGGTGGTCCTTTAATTTAAAATACTCATTAAGTAAAGTTAAAATCAAGTTATTACATAAATTATTCTCAGTATATAAAACATTAATATTTTTTATAGAAAATTAAATTCTCAATATATAAGTTTAAATAACATAACTTTTTTCTTCCATTGTTGTGTTCTAATTTCAACTGATGATGCATATAAAACTCATTTCCCTCTATCATTCAAATGATGTAACTTTCCAAATTTTACTAGTTGTTCCATTATTTTTGAAACTATGAGTAAAATTGGTGATCGTCTGTAATCATGGTTCTATTGAATTTTTAACTAATCAACTAAAATATATGTGATGCACCAATGAATCTATGATGACATGTGAATCACCATTTTTTATTGTAAAACAGTCATTATGGTTAATATCAAAGTTATAAACTGAACAAGGTGAACCAATAAAAGTGTTCCAACCAAAGAAGTTCCCAATTCTAGGGAAGAAACTAATTTTTCACATTATAGTAGCATTAATTTTGAACATTATTACCATAGATTCCTTATATGTTTCAACACTATTATTCTATGACTCCTATACTTTTTTAATTAGAGGATGAAAGTATACATCAATGTCATTTCTATAAAAATTTTCCTGAAATAATCATTCAAATGAAAAAGGGTGTTTTGTATATATATATTCATGGAGGTAGATTACAAAGGATATTAACAACTTTCCATATGATATAAATGGTACTCAAAATCTTGAATGGATAGAGTCCATCAATAGTCAATCCCAGTCACACATTCCTAGTCTTAGATGATAACTAAATATGTAATGAATTAAATGTTTCCCATTCCTTTGAATATCTGGAATGTGACATTACCCATCATTTTCTTTCCATAACATTCCACTTCATGTGCTCAAAAATTATAGATCACATGAATATTTATTGCAATTTAGGTTTAAAAGGAAAGTAATGAAAACCTTTTACTATAGAATTATTTTTATACTTATTTATGTTTTTATATTGATTTAATCGTTCACTATTACTCATCGACACACATATTAAAATTAAACATATTTTATACAATTGTCTACTCAAATTCTCACATCAAAATAAAATAAAATCAATGGAACGTGCATGTATTTCATTATAATCAAGCCTAATATTTTCAACAACATTGTTCATGTCATAAAATTACAAAAGGATGTTAAATTTAAGAAATGTATCATGCAATAATTCAAATATAATGGACATTTATTTATTTGTAATTACATATAATCTCTTAATATACTACAAATTTAGTAAAAAATAAAATTTGGAATACTTATAACATACTCAATATGGTAATTGATTTCAATCTCTAGATAATTCATAAAATTAATTTTTATGATTATTAATTTTTTCTATTTCATTATAATCAGCAATGTCTGGAAGAATATCCACAGATATATTACTATACTCATCTAGTTTTACCAAAGTCCCAGAAACATCATATGTTAAGTAAATAACTATGGCAACCTTGATTTGTTTTAAAGATATATTTTTATTTTTCTGGTGTTTCTATTTATTAATGAATTCATCATTTATCTTTTTATAAATTTCATTCTCTATTTTCAAGGAAGTAGTGTGTCTTAGAGTTGATTTCCTAGAAACAACTGACTATGTACTTTGAATTTTTAAAATATTTGAATACTTTAATATTAATTAATATCTTATCACATGATGATTTTTCATCTACATAAAATCCATGTGATAATTTCATTATATTATGTTCCACATCAAAATTTTAAAGAAGTTCCACACTATAATGGGAACCACTAAATGTTATAACAATATTCTTAAACAAATGTTTGGTGGTCTAGATATAATATTTCTAAGGGCATATAGATAATGCTCTTACTATCATGGGTTGGGGGATTATAATATATCAGGACTTCTTCCCATGAATTTCACACACTTGATAATCCCCATAAGAATAGGTTATGAGGAAAACCAACCAATAAAAATTCCACATGTTATATTTGTGATTGCAAATTATTATATATGGAAGTTTGTTTTGTTCATTATACATTATATTATATTAGTATATATCATGAATCATATGCTTTGATGTATGGTTGAAAATTGTGGTAGAATATTCTCATAGAAAGATAGCATACATTGGTTGCATCATAAGTGACATAAAATTAATTGAATAAGTAAAGAAAGGATTTGTCCCTTTTAAGTTGATGGAAGTAGATACTATGGACCTTTGATTAGAATAGAACTATTTGATTAAATCCTTGGCCATGGTTGTTCATTAACAAGTTCATTTCTGGTATTTAAAGAAAAATTAATCAAGAACATAAGTTGATTCCACAAGTATATAACTAACTTCGTGAGATATCAAGATAATGGGATTATATTACACAATAAGTCTTTGTGTATGTTTTAATTATGACATTACCTCTTTCCCTATGGGTTCTATGGAATATTTATAGATTCTAATATTTTACTTTAGGAAATTTCACATAATACCACTAAGAAATATGCCTATTGGTTAACACACTAAGTGTATTAAAAATCTCAGTTAAATTATATTTCAATTTATTATAATGAATAAATATTATTATCAGCTTATGGAATAATAATTATTCAATTATTTTCAATCAAATAAATTTGATCACCAGTAATATTTTTGTTTATAATATATTAATTTAATGTTTTAACTGGTTTATTATTCTCATGCAAATAAATAAATATTTATTTATTCACTAGTTAGTGAATAGATTAATATAAATATTTATTAAGATATGTAAGTATTAAAATAAATATTTATTCATGAGTTTTGTGTATATTATATTTATTTATTTATAAAAAAATAATAATACTTGATTTAATAAATATTTTATTATTCATGGATTGATAATTCTACAAAGGATGGATAGGGTGAGTTAAAGGCACAACAAAAATGATATATACTTTAGATATCATTTAAATAAATATTGATTGGTTTATTAAATAAAATATATATAAATATTCATGATTTTATCATGTGTTATAGAGTATCATAATTTCTATATTGTTATTATTTGATAGAAGGATTACTTAAGATAAATAATTAGATAAATGGAATATCTGTAATTATAAATTTCTTAACCCAAACTATATATTTTTGGTTATATCATTTTTCTGTAGGGGGGAGAATTATTGTGCATAATGATATTTTATTAGGAGAATTCTATCAAGATCAAGAGAAATTCTCATGAACTCTACCAATAATTCAAAGATAACTCACTCAAGAATATAAAGAGATCACCCTCTTCTTTCCTCTTAAGAACTAAGAGAGCATGAGATAACCCGTTATTGTGATCAGAAGCAAACAATGAAATATTCTCCATTCCTTTTCATGATCACCATGAATACCAAGATCGATGTTTAAAGATTTATAGATCACTTTTGGATATGACTAGAGATATTTTGGTTTGGATTCTTCATCACAATAATGGTACGACTTTAGTGGGAACAAAATTATTCATTAATAATTAAAAATAATTATCAAGACAAGGTAATTATTACTTTTAAATTAATTATAAATTAAATTTAAAACAATGATCCTGTGTAAAAATATTTAGGGTAGATTTTACAATTTATTGGAAAATTATTATTTGAAACCGATTAAAAAAATTGTTGGGTGTGGGCCTAACTGCTTATTCTTTTCCCTAGAACCTTCAAGTGACATTAGAGCAGTCATATTATAATTTATAATTATTTATTATTTGTTAGATCAATTTCAAGTTTGTTTGAAAGTTTTTATTTTTCCAGTTTTTCAATATTAATAAAAAATTTTAGCTAACATGATCATTCATATTTATATGACCGTGAATAGGTCAAGAAAAATGAATAATGATCAAATATCTCAACTATAGGTGTTGTGGATTTTGATCTCATACATGGATACATGAAGTGTAACCAAAACTTATATGTTGTGTAACCTTGGTCAACTACACAAGGGCATGCCACATTATTTATTCAATTTCATGTGAGTGATTGATACGTTGCATCATTATATAACATGTATTATCCTCCAATCGATACATGGCATGATAGGGACTATACGATGTTTATTTGATGCACGCATTGTGTAAACCCACATGGAATTGTTTGTGATTCTATATGGTTTTACTATATATCTTTCCTTTAAATAAATCTATTGTGTTTGATATCTTGTTTTACACGCAACACCGAACTCAAACGAGTTACAACATATTTTATGAATATTACTGAAAAACTTATAAATATAATGATAAAAAATATAAAATAAAAAAAATATGTTTACCAATAAAAAAGTATTACATTTAGAGGATATTTTATTCATATAATTAATATTTAAATGAATTGTTCATTCACAAATAACTATTTAGAATATTAAAAAATTAAACCAACCAATTTTTAATAATTATTATATATAATATTTAAATATATGAACTAATATATTAATATTATTTAAATTATTATTAACTAATATTGAAAACACATATTGTTTAAAATGGTCATTTTTTAATAAAAGTGGTCTTTCTTTATATTATGGATTTTCATTTAAAATATAAATTTAAAAATTTTATAATTTGAATTTTATAAAATTAAATTCAATTTTTTAATATTTATAAAAATATTATATTACGTTAAATTTTTAGGATTTTTTTTGAATAATTATTTTTAAGGTAAATAGTAAAAAAATATAGCTTTCACTAAGGCTGAAGCATTTATAACTATATCAAGAAGTAACTATAACGTAAAAACATATAAGAAACTTTTTATGATCAAAAATTTATTTATGTATTGAAATTATTATTTTTAAATTTCTATTTTTTATTTATAAAATCCATGTTTAACATTTTTAAAATTATGCAGTATTTTTCTAATCAACACTATTTTTAATCTTTCACTTTTAATTAAGTTTTATCTTAGTGAAATTAGGTTCTGTATTTATTTTAAAGTCACATAAATATAATTTGTTTGATAATAAACCAATTAATATCATATAAATTAATAAAATTGATAATTTTATCCTAAAAATAGCATTTATGCTAAAAATACACTTCTTTAAAAAATGGGTTTTACCTGTTACATGCAGTAATATTAAATTAATTTTTCTCAAACATCGAATTTTTTTGATAAAATTGATTTCATATTTTGAATAATTAGGTAAAAATTATTTAAAATTTTCCATTTTATTTTCAAGTACTAAAATTTAATTACATAGGTAAAAAAAAATTACCTAAATAAAAAATCAAAAATTGTAAAATTGAAATATATAAGAGTAAAGGAATTAAAACCCTATTTAAATAATGCATAAAATGAATGTATGAGGGAGTCTAAACCTTAAATTATCAACCAATCCTTTATTTTTCTCTTTTTATCCACATTCCTTGTGAAACATGTGCTCTTTTTATATTAATATTTTTTATTTACAAAAAAATGACATTCCATTCACCTATAAAATGATATTACCTAAACCTTATTTCATAACCCATTCTAAAGAATTATCTCAACATAAACTCTTCACTATTATATAATTTCCCCGTTTCTTGGAATCCTTTCTGTTTTCAAAAGAATAATCAATGTATCCTTAAGGTGTTAACTAAGGGAGCACATCCTAAAGGTGATGTAATGTTCTGAACCAAGACCTCATAATTATTTCCTTATTTTACTCCATAAAATCAATTATATCTTTGAAAGTTTGATAATAATAATATTTTAAAAATGATTATATTTTTTTTAATTAATAGAATATCCCTTTTTTAACTTCCTTAAAAACTATTCTAAAAATGAAGATGTCTTCATGTGTACCAGTGAACTACCACCTCCATGAACAGTGTTCTTGATTTTTCATCACCGCCATACATGGATGATTCTAAAATTATGCTTAAATTATTAATGATATATTTATAATTAGATTAATATTAAATAGTTATAATTCATTCCTTTTCTTCTTCCTGATCTATGGAAAATGAATGTGTCACCCGTGCGTACAAGCAGACTACCACCTCCACGAAAGTGATGTATTTTATTTTTCTCTAGTACATTATTTTTTTATTAAAATTTCCTAAAATATTATTAAATGTAACACCCCAAGCTTTCACGGTACGCTTCTCTTTGAATAATACAATAGCATGTGTTATACGCAACTTCGAGTTCTAACACACCACAACCAATCAAACTAGTCGTTAAGAATAGTAATACCAACTTTTTGAAATTTTATACATTTTATCTTTCAAAATAAACTTCATTTTTCAATTCGGGATATCGAAATTAGCTTAGGGTGAATTTTTGGTACTTTTCTGATAACTTTCATATTTTAATGAATAGTGAAAATTACTAGTTTTTAATTAAAAACAACTTTTTTTAATTGAAATAATTAATAGTGATAAATTATGCATTTGAGTGATTTTAAAGTATAATTAGATTATATTTTTACCATTTAATCCAATGTTGGTCATTGGACATAATTTCACATTTAAATTGGATATAAGCAAGTGTCAATCTTTTGGTAGTTATTATTTCTTAAAAACACGCTATTTGTTTTGACAACGGTAATTGATTTTTAAATTAATTAATGCAAATTATATGTTTTGAATTTGGTGAAATAGACATAATTTTTGAAATCATAATATAAAATATATCTTAGGCTGAATTTTGGGTATTTTTCTGAGAAACATCAATTTTTGATGAATAGTGCAAAACACTGAGTTATTGGTTAAAACCGATTTTTTTATTTAAATAATTATTTATTTTATTTAAATTAATTTATGTCAAAATATATACATAATACTTATATAATTTCATTGTAATTCAATGGAGTCAGTTTATAATAATTTTAGATATATAAAAATTTTATTGAACTTTTCACCGTCTTTTACCCACCTCCTAGGAGAATTTGAAAATTCATATAAAACTTAATTTTGCCGCTTCTGTGAGTTAAATTTTGAAAATCTGAGAGACACGGTTAATATCAAGGAGTAAAATTTGGTTCAATAAGATAAAAATAATTTTTGGTGAATAGTAACTTTTTACTTTTATTTACCGCGGTTAAAGGTAAATAGGGTAATTCAAGGTAAAAAGAATATTGTAATAATTAAAAATTACCTTAACACATGTCTTAAACTTATTTAATGAGTAATGGCCGACCATGGGAATCTTTGGGTTGATTTTGGGACCCCATGGAGCCACTTATGAATGATAATGACATTTTAGATTAATTAATTTAATGTAAAGGAAAAATTCACAAAAACAAAAACCTTTTAGAAATTAAATTGTATATGGTGTTATAAAAGTAATATTTTTGACTATAAATATTAATTAGAAATATAAAATTATTTCCTAAATAATCGTATTTTATTTATAATTTTTAGACATTAAATAATTTAATTTATTTATGACACAATGATGATGCAGTAATTACCGTATTAATGAAAGATTAAGATAATTGATACTATAAATACCCAAATAAATGTGATTTGAGACTTTTTATGAATTCAAATAATTTTATAGGTTAATATGACATATTAGGATTTGTTATATGAATTTGTTTTGAAGTAATAATACTGTTATGAATTTATCAAAAACAAAATACCCAATAGTTCCAAAATTGACATAAAAGAGTTTTTAAAACAAATATTATATTATTAATTGATATTATATTCCTAAAAATGTAAGGTTCATAAAACGGACTTATATAATGATAGTTGTATCATTAATGGACCACTTGGGGGTCTATTGGATGTTTATAGTAAGTTTATTAACTATATAATATAAAAATATAAAGTGACATGGTAAATGTCAAACTAATTAACTAAGAGTTAAAACTAAAAGATAAGGTTAATATAATGACCCAAACCTATATAAAATATATTGGTTGAAAGGATTTCTACCCATCCCCACCTTAGAATTTAAATAATCCTGTTTGGAGCCATTATAAACCAAATATGAATTTATTATAAAATAATACTTTAAGTTTTTCATAAAGAGCCCTTCCTCCCCCTTATAAAAGGACACCACTTATTACCAATTACTCACACCTCTGAAGCCTTTTGGCCGACCAAAATCTACCCCATTAATCCCCCTATAGTCCTCTCCTCCTCCTAGAATCCTTACCTTAGGTAGAGGGCACTTCAAGAGTCCTTTTTTGGTTCAAACCAAAGGGAGTTACCCAAATTAAAGGTAACGATTTCTCTTAGCTTCTTTTATTTTATTTTACTTATCCAACCCCTAAACTCTTCTTATTATTTTATTTCTTAACCAAAACAGTATCCTAAATATAATAGGATATTTTTATGAGAATTATTCTAACTACACTTACACACACCTCCATCTAATGGGTGAAGAACATAATTTTTCTGTGGATGGAAACCAAATGCCTCACGAAACGATGATTATTCAATTATCTCCTACCACCTCTCATGGTGGCCATTATGATGAAACTATAATTAAATATGTTATTAATGATATTTATTTTATATATAAGCCTCTTTAATTCCATTTTATATCATACCATTATTCGTTTCATGTTGTATATATATACGATAATTTCATTTGAGGAAGTGCGGACTACCGCCCCCTCAAAGTGATATGACTCATTCATACCATACAAGGAACGTATAAAGGATGGTGTTAATGAACTTAAGTAACACATATAAGATATTATATTATACTGGAATAATAATATACCTATGTATCATTTGTTTTTGATTCCTTTTAAAATGAAAAATAAAATGGATGTAGCGTTCGTGCGTACGTACGGATTACCGTCTCCACGAACGCAATGAGATTCATTTCCCCATAATATCCATTCAAGTATAAATCTCATTTTATGATTAAAAATAAGTTTTAAGGAATTTATATCATTTTTTATATGAATAAGATACTTCCTATCCATAACAAACATAGCTTATGTAACAAAACATATAAAAGAAAACGAGTAAGTTAACACCTGAAACGACGATAATAGTAAAATATTATTAACAAAGAAATGTTAAAAGATCATATATGATTTCATATTAACGTATATTATTATTTTAAAATTTAATAACAATTATTTCACTATTATACATGAGGTTAACCTACCCTCAACCAAGGAAAATTACAAGGTAAGGGGTTTTCATCTCACTCCTTATTCCTGTGAGATTCGTTCCATATTGCCACTATTACCTTTTGTGTGGTGTATATACCACCCATAATTGTATTATTTGTGTAATACACTTTAATTTATATTTATTTACATATTCATTGTATGAAACCTCTTTCATGGGGTGTATGTTTCAGAAGTTACCAAATTGGTAAGGGTTTATTTCACAATCCCTTCATTATCCAAGGTTGTTTATATGTAATTATCTACTAGGACCTATTTACCATCCACATACATGTTTCTTAAAAATTTATTTCAAAAAATTCTTACTATTTTACAGAATATGGGTTAAAGTCATTTTTACCCTTGTTCACTTTTTATAAGAATTTTATAAAGGAATATTTCCGTCGTTTTCCAAACAAGGTCCTTTTTAACCTTTTCGAAAGAATTAAGGTAAGAATGTCTTTTTTTAACTTATACGGCAGGTGCGGCTATTTTTCGCCATTATAAAATCTTCAAAGCTTCCCTTAGAATCTTATGAGAATATTTTTAAATTAAATGTTTTCTTTTATAATTATGTTCATTTTAAATGATTTCAAAAAAAGAGAAATTTCTCTCAAATAGTTTTGATTTCATCTATGTAAACATCCTTTGATGAATTTTAAGCTTATTTGAAGTTGAGTTATTATGATACAAATCATCCATATTGCATTTAAGGTTTTGTGATATGTTTGACTGGGGATGAGTTATTTTTATGCCATTAATGGTTTATGATTAATGTTTGGCATTCCGTATGCTTGTTTTAATACGAATGTTTATGTTACATTTCATCCTCTTCTTAAGATGAATGTGTTGGACTAGTATATTATGGGTTGGGTCCTGTTACAGAAGACCCTCCGAGTTGGGGTCCGGTTACAGTAGACCATCCGGGTTAGTGTCCGGTTATTAGAGGCACTCTGGGTTGGTGTCCGGTTATTAGAGGCACTCTGGGTTGGTGTCCAGTTATTAGAGGCACTCCGGGTTGGAGTCCGGTTACAGAGGCTCTACGGGATGGAGTCCGATTACAGAGGCTCTCCAGGTTGGGTTCTGGTTATAGTTATCCCTTAGGTCTTGGCACAAGGCCTTGACATAGAAATTAAATTTCGGCATTATGCATTACATCATTATGAAAGTGGTTATTGATATTACATGTGATTATTTGACTAGTACAATATCCATGTGAATGAGTAAATGACATTATTTCATTTTATTTCTAGCATATTATGCTGAAGTTCAAGTTAAAAAGGCTTTTGTTTTAGTTATACATTGCCTTAAATTTTTATGATTATTTATTAAAGTTTCCGCTATATTGCTTACCCATACTGATCATTTGAGCTCACCCCTTTCTATGTTTTTTTCCCAGGATTCCAAGAAGTAAGTTGTGATTGATATGTAGGGTTAAGCCAAGGGAATAATGGCGTTCATAAATATTATTTATGTTGTTTTATATGTCTTAAAGTGCAATGTAACATTCATGTATGTAATCTATTTTACAAGACTGCTAAACTGATCGGTCCTTCGGGACTTGATTCCTTGTAATCATGCCAATGTATTAAAATAATGCACCGACTCTGGGTAACGAGGGTCGGCACATTACAGTTGGTATCAGAAGAAGTTTAGTACAAACCTTGGAAGATAGATTTAGATAAAATCTGATTAGAGCACATACACCTAAGATGGACTTTGAAGATTAGTATAGAAGAACTTCCTAGAATTTTGGTATTGTAGAGATTTTGTGAGTTTTCTGAGCAATACATCCCTGTCTAGATATGATAAGGTAGAGGCGGCTCTGGCACAGATGTACCTAGGGGTAAAACCCAAAAACACCACTTTGAGCTAGACTCGAACGGGAACTGGTGAATGACAACGGGCCTTGCTACACTCTTGGTTACGAAAATCCTGGGGAATATGCTTAGGATAATTCTCATTTTCCTTAAAAAACATTATGAAGGGTTTATGAGTATATACATATTCAAAGAAAACATTTTTTTTATGATTATGGATTATATCCATAAACTGTTTAATGTATGTTAAGTTTTTTACAAGTTTGGGATTAGTTATTGTTATTCATAAACTAATCTAGTGTATGCCATTGTTTAGAAATGGCTCCCAGTAGAAGGAATGAGAACTCCAGCAATACGCATGATCCCAAGAGTAAGAAGGATCATATATTTCATGGTCTTAAGCCATAATTTAGAAGGGAAATAGTCTCCCATGTATTATCATCATATGAAGAAATCGTATCATGTGTTAATAAGATAGGTAAAGAATTCTCTGAGTCCTATGGATTTTAAGGGAAGCTAGAGAAGAAAAGGATGGTAGAAATAAATATAGATAAAGGGAATAAGGGAAAGAAGAATTTTCTAATATGTGATAAATGTAGAATGAATCACCTTGGTAAATTCTTAAAGGGAATGGGAGTTTGTTATAAGTGTGGAGAAAAAGGACACCAAGTATGTGATTTCAAGGGTAAGAAAAAGTTTTCAAATGTACAATGTTTCATATGCAAGGAGTTGGGACACTACACAAACCAATGTCCAAATCATCAGAGTATGAACCAAATGATGCTATTGGATAATAATCAAGTTATGATACTACCTCAGATGAAGAGGAATGACTAGTGTTCTTATGTTGTTATTATAGAATTATTTTATTTGAGTGTTGTATCAACAATATACTAGTTAAATGAATTATGGAGATAAATAAGGATTGTACTGTAGTACTATTTTATTGAGGATTTGAGATTATATGGTTCTAAGAAAATTGACTCAATAGTAATCTACACTTTTTTGAAAATACATGGTTAAAGGAAAGGTAATCCTTAATATGGTCCCGATAGTGAGGTAGTGATTTTGGAATAAGAGATGGTTGATTTGAATAAATTATATTGGATATTCTTGACTACCTTGAAACTGATTAATGATTTTTCATTGTTGTAGTTTACAGCATTTTTGGATAGAAGGAGTATGTCTAGTATTCTATTAATAATAAGGGAGGATGAATGCAGTCAATAAGGTTTTGTGGTAATTCAGGATGTTACCATGTTTTAAAATAATACGTGATGAAGGTGTTCACGTGTTATTACAAAAAAAGGATCTTCATTGTGTTTAACTTCCTTATAAATTTTGGACTGTGAGTTTGGATAGTAATATCTTGGATAATTATAAAGGTTGGAATGGATTAAGTTTGAAAGGTTATTTTTGGATTTTTATAAAAGGACAACACGCAGACCGTGTGACAACCTGTCGTGTCGGAAAAAGCTACGGGAATCGAACCCACAACCATAGTGCGATTGGGATTTATCTCCTACCACTGGACTATGTGAAGTCCCTGGATTGTATAATGTAGTTTCTTTTTATAAAGGGTCTAATATGTGAATTATAAATTCATTATATTTGGAACACTATACGATTAGGATAAATAGAGTATTTTTGAGTTGTATTATGTTTTGGAGTGAAAGATAAGTTTGTGGTAGAAATTTATTAATGGATAAAACACTAATTATAAAGTAAGTATATCTCATTATTATTTTATCCAATCTCATAAATAAATTCCTCAACATTAAGAAAAGGAAATTAGAACAAAAACGTTATCCTAGATGGTACCTTAGATCATCACAAATTTATGGCTTTGTGATTATTAGCCTTTTCATAGCCATGTTCTCTACCACTCTCCATCAGATATTGATGGTTAGATTCCTCTTCCATATCCATGGTTTCCTACATGGAATCCTAATATGTGTTATTTTCGGTAACCTTCATACTTACCACTATTTATTTTAAATAGAGGCCTCATTAATCCATTTTTCGATGTGGGATTTCAACTATGATATTTTGAAATGTCAACCCCAAGTTTCCAATACCGAGCATAAATTCTGAGGACGCAATTTATTGAAGGAGGTGAGAATGTAGCACCCCAATATTTCATGTTACGCTTCTCTTTTAATAATACAATAGTGTGTGTTATACACAACTTCGAGTTTTAACACACCACAACCAATAAAACTAGCCGTTAAGAATAGTAATACCAACTTTTTGAAATTTTATACATTTTATCTTTCAAAATGAACTGCATTTTTCGATTCGGAAAATCTAAATCAGCTTAGGGTGAATATTTGGTACTATTCTGATAACTTTCATATTTTGATGAATAGTAAAAAATACTAAATTTTAATTAAAAACAACTTCTTTTTAATCAAAATTATTAATAGTGATAAATTATTTATTTGAGTGATTTTAAAGTATAATTAGATTATATTTTTACCATTTAATCAAATGTTGGTCATTGGACATAATTTCACATTTAAACTGGACATAAGCAAGTGTTAATCTTTTGGTAGTTATTATTTCTTAAAAACATGCTATTTGTTTTGACAACGGGAATTAATTTTTAAATTAATTAATGCAACTTATATGTTTTGAATATGGAGAAATAGAAATAATTTTTGAATTAATAATATCAAATATATCTTAGGCTGAATTTTTGGTATTTTTCTGAGAAACATCAATTTTTGATGAATAGTGAAAACACTGAGTTATTGGTTAAAACCGATTTTTGTATTTAAATAAATTTATGTAAAAATAGATACATAATACTTATATAAGTTCATTTTAATTCATTGGAGTCCGTTTATAATAATTTAAGATATATAAAGATTTTATTGAACTTTTCACCATCTTTTACCCATCTCCTAGGAGAATTTTAAAATTCACATAAAACGTAATTTTACCGCTTTTGTGAGTGGAATTTTGAAAATATGAGAGACATGGTTAATATAAATGATTAAAATGTGGTACAACGAGATAAAAATAATTTTTGGTGAATAGTACCTTTTTACTTTTACTTACCGCGGTTAAAGGTAAATAGGGTGATTCAAGGTAAAAAAATATTTTAATAATTTAAAATTACCTTAACACATGTCTTAAACATATTGGATGAGTAATGGAAGACCAAGGTCATATTTGGGTCGATTTTGGGACTCCATGGAGCCACTTATGAATGATAATGACATTTTAGATTAATTAATTTAATGCAAAGGCAAAATTGACATAAACAAAAACCTTTTAGTAATTAATTTTTATATGGTGTTATAAAAGTAATATTTTTGACTATAAATATTAATCATAAATCTAAAAAGATTTACGAAATAATGATATTTTATTTATAATTTTTAGATATTAAATAATTAAATTTATTTATGACACAATGATGATGCAGTATTTACCATATTAATGAAAGATTAAGATAATTGATATTATAAATACCCAAATAAATGTGATTTGAGACTTTTTATGAATTAAAATAATTTTATAGGTTAATATGACATATTGGTATTTGTTATATTAATTTTTATATAACTAATAATGTTGTTCTGAATTTATCAAAAACAATATACCCAATAGTTCCAAAATTGACATACAAGAGTTTTTAAAACAAATATTATATCATTAATTGATATTTTATTCCTAAAGATCTAAGGTTCAGACAAAGGACTTATATCATGATACTTGTATCATTAATAGACCACTTGGGGGGTCTATTAGAAGTGTATAGTAAGTTTATTAACTATATAATATAAAAATACAAAGTGACATGGTAAATGTCAAACTAATTAACTAAGAGTTAAAACTAAAAGATAAGGTTAATATAATGACCCAAACCTGTATAAAGTATATTGTTTGAAATGATTTCAACCCATACCCACCTTATAATTTAAATAATCTAGTTTTAATCCATTATAAACTGAATATGAATTTATTATAAAATAATACTTTAAGTTCTTCTTAAAGAGCCCCTCCTCCCCCTTATAAAAGGACACCACTTCTAACCAATTACTCACACCTCTCAAGCCTTTTGGCTCATCCAAACTCTGACCAATTAAGCTCCCTATATTCCTATCCTCCTCTTAGAAGCCTTACCTTAGGTATAAGGTACTTCAAGAGTCCTTTTTGGTTCAAACCAAAGGGAGTTACCCAAATTAAAGGTAATGATTTCTCTTAGATTCTTTTCTTTTATTTTACTTCTCCAACCCCTAAACTCTTCTTATTCTTTACTTTTGTAACAAAAATAGTATCCTAAATATACTATGATATTTTTATGAGAATTATTTGAACTACACTTACACACACCTTCATCTATTGGGTGAAGAACATAATGTTTTTGTGGTTGGAAACCAAACGCCTCACGAAACGATGATTGTTCAATTATCTCATATCGCCTCTCATGGTGGCCATTATGATGGCACTATAATTCAAGATGTTATTAATGATATTTATTTTATATATAATCTTTTGTAATTCCATTTCATATCATACCATTATTTGTTTCATGTTGTATATATATACGATAATTTCATTTGAGGAAGTGCGAACTACCGCCCCCTCAAAGTGATATGACTCATTCATACCATATATGGAACGTATAAAGGATGGTGTCAATGAACCTAAGTAAAAAATATAAGATATTATATTATACTGTAATAATAATATACCTATGTATCATTTGGTTTTTATTCATTTTAAAATGAAAAATGAAATGGATGTAGCGTTCGGGCGTACGTACGGATTACAGTCTCTACGAACGCGATGGGATTCATTTCCCCATCGTATCCATTCAAGTCTAATTCTAATTTGACAATTAAAAAATAATTTTTAAGGACTTTATATCATTATGTATATGAATAATATACCTCCTATCCATAACAAACACGACTTATGTAACAAAACATATAAAAGAAAACGAGTAAGTTAACACCCGAAATGACGATAATACTAAAATATTATTAACAAAGCAATGTTAGAAGATCATATATGATATCATATTAACTTATATGATTATTTTATAATTTAATAATGATTATTTCACCATTACATAGGAGGTTAACCTACCCTTAACCAAGTAAAATTACAAGGTAAGGGGTTTTCATCTCACTCCTTATTCCCGTGAGATTCATGCCATATTGCCACTATTACCTTTTGTGTGGTCTATGTACTACCCATAACTGTATTCTTTGTGTAATAAACTTGAATTTATGTGTATTTACATATTCATTTTAAGATACCTATTTCATGGGGTGTATGTTTCGTAAGTTACCAAATTGGTAAGGGTTTATTTCACAATCTCTTCATTATCCGAGGTTGTTTATACGTAATTATCTACTGGGACATATTTACCATCCACATCCATGTTTCTTAAAAATGTATTTAAAAACATTCTTACTATTTTACATAATATTGGTTAAAGTAATTTTTACCACTTTTTACTTTTTATAAGAAGTTTATAAAGGAATATTTCCGTCATTTTCCAAACAAGGTCATTTTTAACCTTTTCAAAAGAATTAAGGTAAGAATGTCTTTTTTTTAACTTATACGGTGGGTGCGGCTATTTTTCGCCGTTATAAAATCTTCAAAGCTTCCCTTAGAAGCTTATGAGAATATTTTTAAAGTAAATTTTTTCTTTTATAATTTTGTGAATTTTAAATGATTTCAAAAAAAGAGAAATTTCTCTCAAATAGTTTTGATTTCATCTATGTCAACATCCATTGATGAATTTTAAGCTTATTTGAAGTTGAGTTATTATGATACAAATCATCCATATTGCATTTAAGGTTTTGTGATATGTTTGACTAGGGATGAGTTATTTTTATGCCATTAATGGTTTATGATTAATGTTTGGAATTCCGTATGCTTGTTTTAATACGAATGTTTATGTTATATTTCATCCTCTTATTAAGATGAATGTGTTGGACTAGTATGTTATGGGATGGGGTCCAGTTACAGAAGACCCTCCGGGTTGGGGTCCAGTTACAACAGACCCTCCGGGTTGGTGTCCGGTTATTAGAGGCACTCCGGGTTGGTGTCCGGTTATTAGAGGCACTCCGAGTTGGTGTCTGGTTATTAGAGGAACTTCGGGTTGGAGTCCGGTTACAGAGGCTCTCCGGGATGGAGTCTAGTTATAGAGGCTCTCTGAGTTGGGTTCTGGTTACAGTTATCCATTAGGTCTTGGCATGAGGCCTTGACACGGAAATTAAAGTTCGTCATTATGCATTCCATCATTATAAAAGTGGTTGTTGATATTACATGTGATTATTCAACTAGTAGAATATCCATTTGAATGAGTAAATGGCATTATTTAATTTTTTTTCTACCATATTATGCTGAAGTTCAAGTTTAAAAGTCTTTGGTTTTAGTTATACATTTCCTTAAATGTTTATTCTTATTTATGAATGTTTCCGCTGTATTTCTTACCCATACTGAGCGTTTGATCTCACCCCTTTCTATGTTTTATTTTTTTTCCCAGGATTCTAAGAAGTATGTTGTGATTGATATACAGGGTTAAGCCAATGGAATAATGGCATCCATAAAGATTATTTATGTTTGTTTTATATGTCTTAAAGTGCAATGTTACATTCATGTATGTAATCTATTTTCCAAGACTGCTAAACCTATAGGCCCTTCAGGACTTGATTCCTTGTAATCATGCCAATGTATTAAAATAATACACCGACTCTGGGTAACTAGGGTCGGGGCATTACATTAAATGCATTAAAATGTGTAAATAATCAAATTATGATTCTATAATTATGATATTAGGAAAAATAAATAACTTTCTTATCAATAATGACTTGTATATTATAACTTGTTCTTGATTAGGTTGGTTTTACCACTAACTTGAACATTCTTATAAATTTTTATCATTGATGAATATGGAAACATAAATAATTGTGTTATTAAAAAAATTGGGAAATAATGTTTCATCAATTATTATAAATATTTTAAATTAATATTTAACTTATTATTATGGTATCACTTTTTTGTTTGTTATAAATTATCGAAATAAGTTCATCGCCAACTTCTTCATCATCAATCATAACTAAAATTTTTATGAAATGAAATTATTAAATTATAAATAATTAAAAAACTTATATTAAAGTATCAATAATTAATTTATAATGATTCAATTTTAACTGATAAACAAGAATCAAAACCGCTATTATGAAACTAGTACTAAATAAACAATCGAATATAATAACATTTGATTATGAAAATAAAATATAAATAACTAATATATTTATAATAAATTACTATAAATGAAGTTTAAAGAAGTTTATAAATATGAATAAGGTTCTGAAATATGTTATTAAGATATTTTTTTATACAATAGGGTAGATCATGTTTTGACTAAGTGGGAATAAAGGTAAAGGTTTTGGTATCTAAATTTTCCTTCATTGAAATATAATGTATATTCATCACTTGTTTCCTTTTTGTGGTGTATATATATTGAACATTGATTTATTTTATATTAATTTTTCATTTACTCTTAGGTATTTAAAAATTTATCTCATGTTCTACCTTTCATGAGTTTTCAATTTGAAAGATAACGATGATGTAATGGGTTTTCTATACTAAACTTAATTTCTTGAGTCATGATTATTACTCTTTGACAATGGTCTTACAAGATAGTTTAATTATATTATATTATGATATTATAATTCCTCTCCACATTATTTTATGGGGAATTTCATTGATGGATTTATTTATTTAAAAAATTTGATGAAGTTAAGAATGATTCTCATCCTATCATAATAATAACTTTTTCTTACATGTTCATATTCACCCTTTCATCTAATGTTCTCCTATGTTATTTTAAAATAAAATTATTTTTTATTTCCAGTGATCTTAAAATTTATCTTTACCTGTTTTAAAATGAAATATTTATCACTCATTTTATGATGAGCGTTTTCAAATATGGTATTTTAAAATATTGAAAAGGTTTTCCTTTAATAATTATTTGTTATATCTTTCACTTCACATTTCTATTGGAAAACCTTTTTGGTTTATTAAATGATCCTTTATTGATTAGTATTTTTAAAATTAAATTTTTGACAAGTTATCAATTTTTCATTTTTAAAATTAATTTATAATATGACTCCTAACTTCTTATTTTAGTACAATGGTAAAACAAATTCTAAAAACTCTTTTATTATTTGTTTAACCACTATGATAATTATTCTTTACAAACAAAACTTACTAGTTTTAAAATGTTTTTTAGAATTATTTTAACTCTAGATGGTTTTAAAATGAAAATAAAATTATATTATATTTTTTAAAAGTAAATTTTTTATTTATAAATGAATTTTTTTAATATATTTTTAAAGGATAATATTTTTATGAAATATTTCATTAGTGTTTCTATGTATTCTCAATGAAATATTTCCAAATAAACTTTAACTTATAAGTATTTATTTCTAAATTCCATTTTTTTAGTTTTAAAGAATAATTTTTATTAAGCTTAAAGTGTCTCATTTTAAAGAAAATGTTTTTTAAAAGATTTCAACCCTTAAAAAAGAATATTTCCTCTCATTTTTCAAGTGATTTATCCAATGTTCTTAACAATTTCATTTTATCTATTTTAACATCATTAATGATACTTAATTTATACTGGGGATATTTATGGGCCACCATCTAACTTCTTTCACTAGATGGCTTGTGAAATGTTCTAGGAAATTTTTTCATGAAACCCATCCTTTTATAGAGGTTAATTAAGTAATGTTTGAAGAATTAATGTTTTCATATTCAAATGGAATATGTATATATGGATTATTATTATTATAAATTTTATGGACTAATATCACCCACTAATGCATTGTTTAAAGATTCATGTCATATGAGATTATGAAAATTTATGTAAATATGATGCAGGTAGCCTTATTCATGAGTTTTTTATGTGAATGTGATCTGGGTAGATTTTTTCATAGGTTTTTTGTGTGAAAATGATGCAAGTATATTTTTTCAAAAGTTTTTTGATTGAATGTGATATGGGTGGATTTTTTCGTAGGCTTTTTTGTGAACATGATGCGTGTATCTTTGATTACATTTTTTTTGTGTAAACGTGATGCATATAGATTTTTTCACAAGTTATTCTACGTGAACATGATATAGGTAGCATTGATCACAAGTTATTTCAAGAATGTAATGTGGGTATTTCATATCACAAAATTATTTATGATTATGTTTGTGCCATAGTTTCTTATTATTCTATGGTTCAATGAAAAGTCATATTTATATATACCTAGATTATGCACCTTGGATCATGTTTATTATCTCAAACTATTTTATCGTGGAATATGTTTGTTAATTTAAAACTTCATGTCCTTCTCTCATTAGTTGTGAACAACACTTATTATTACATGTTTTTTTAATAAGATATGTATCCCCTACTTGAGTTTTTTTATATTATTATGGTATAAACCATGATGAAATGTTTATAAATTTTCACTTTCTAAGGATTTGATATCACCCCTTTATTATGTTTCAATTAACTAGGTTATGAATATGATTATGGAATATTAGAAGTCTAGAAGGGATTATAATGTGGATTAATTAGGGAAAAGTGCTCACAAGTACTATAAAATAAGGTTCTTGTATAGTTTATCCTCAAAGTCACAAAATGTCTCATTCTCAGGATTTTGTGATTATTGTGTGATATAATGTATAACATTTATAAATGAAGTAAAATAAAATATATATAGCTTGGATCATCTCAAAAGTTCCAAAATCAATGTTTAAATGTGTTTTTTTGTCACCAGATCTGAGAGTGCGGGTTCCAGGCACATCAGCTGCTATTAGAGTAAGGTTTAGTTATTTTTTTAGGATTATATATGTTAATTTTTGGTATTAAGACTAGAATAAATTAGATAAAACCTTACGTATAAGTCTAAGTATAAGATAACATCCTAAAATTTTGGTAAATTTTTGAGTTTTTGGTTTTACTATCAATTACATCCCTTTATGGATACTATAAAGTGGATGTGGTTGTGGCATAGATGGACATAGGGGTAACCAAAATAAAAAATAATGTTTGTGTATCAACTTGATATTCACTTAGTACAGGATGACTGAACCTAATATTTCACATCTATAAATAAACTCTTAGGGGATATCCTTTGGTTAATCCACATTATCCTTATGAACCATTATGATATATATTAATATATTTAGGTTAAAAAACAAAAAATAAAATGACCATGGATAACATAGTTTAAAATAATTATTTTTAAAAGTTAAGGTATATATTAATTGATTTATCCTTTTACATATAAAGTAAAAGTCAAATTTTTAGGGGACAAATTTTAATGATTTTTATAATTATAATATTTTAAGAATTTTCATGATAATATTTGGGAAATATATTTTTTGGATTAGGTTAATAAGTACAAGAGAACCCAACTTAAAGGAGTTTTGATTGAGATGAGAGTGATTTAGGTTGAACTAAAATCTACTTTTATGGTTTAATATTTCAATTTTGAGTATTCTATGAGAGTATTTATGAAAATTATCTTATAATATTAATTATTCAAACCTCATGTCAATCCCTTTTTTGTTTTAATAATGTATAAAACTAGAAGCAACCAAGTTCTAAATGGATGTGATGGAAAATATAATAATTTTATAAAAAAACTACCAAGTGGGATATAAGCTAGAGTTAAAATCATGTGGTTATTCCCACCCAACTATATCTTGTCATTATTAAGATATTAATGATTAATGAGTGTATGAACACACAAATGAAAAGTTGGAGAGAATTTTTTATAAGATTAACTGTTGAATATGATGAAAGAAATAAGATTAAACTTCTTAAGTGTCACAAATGTGGGAAGAAGAACACAAGGGAATGTATTAATGGATAAATAAAATGTTTCAAGTGTGGAAGGATTATCCATTAAGATCGTGATTATAGAATAGATATAAAGTGGTTAGATAATACAATGGAATTTAAAAAGGTACCAAAAAATTCTCTCCCCACACCTCAATCACCAATTGAAAGGAGTTTGGTTATTATTAAAATCAATGCACTAACCTATGGGATAAAAAGGATAATATACATGAGAAACCTCTTAGGAAATAAGGAATAGAATTTTAAAAACAACTCATGAAGTAAATCATGTTAATTAAGGTAAAATTATCATCCACTCTAGATTCGTGGTTGTATCTAATCTTGTATGTCTAGGAAGTTTTATAAGAGCATAAAATAAATAACCCAATTATTTTATATTGTTTGAGAAAAATTATATGATTATTGTATCCTAAGTTTAAGTTTATAAGAATATGATTCATTATTCTTCCCTTTATATGAGTTTGATGTAATTTTAGAAATGGATTGTCCATCACCACATATAATCCATATTAAATAAATAGAGAAATAAAATTTCATACCTCACATCAAATTATGATCACTTATCACTACAAGGATAACTATGAACTCACATAGAAATTTGAGTCCATTATATAGGACTTAAAACCCAATTATGGGGAGTATTTATCTTAAATGTTTGAGATGCAACTCCAAAATTTGAAATGCCTTATATGAAAGAATAAATGAATTCTATATACTTACCCATGTTACAAAGGTTCAAACCTCATTAGAAATAATATTCCAATTCATGTCTATATTATGGACACCCTTAACTATTTCATTAGAGATAATGAATTAAAATTATAAGGTCACTATTTATTTAAGGGGATAAATGTAACACCCCAATATTTTACTATATATATTTCCTTTAAATAAACATAATGTTTTTTATAGATTTTTTCACACACAACACTGGAATAAAAAGTGTCGAGATATATTTGATGAAAATTGCTAAAAACTATTAAAATAAAAATGAAACCTCTAAAAAATAAAAAGTTATTAACTGATAAAAAAAATTATATTTAGAGGATATATAGTTAATATGATTTAGCATTTAAAAGGATTGTTCATTCACAAATAACTGTTTAAAGTGTTGATAAATTAAATTAACTAATTTTAAATTATTTTATATATAATATTTAAATATATGAACTAATATATTAAAATTCCTTAAATTAGTATAAAATAATATTGAGAACTCATAATTCTTGAAAGGCCCATTTTTTAATAAAATTAATTTTTACTTATATTTTGAATTTTCATTTAAAAGATAAATTTTAAAATTTTAAAATTTTAATTTTATAAAATGAAATTAATTTTTGGATTCATTATAAAAAAATTATATTATGATAAATTTTTGTATTTTTTTAAAATATTTTATTTTTTGTGAATAGTAAAGAAATACAGTTTTTTCAAAAATCGAATTGTTTATGACTATATCAAGAATCCGGTGTAATATTAATATATATATATATAACATTTCATGATAAAAAATGTATTTATGGAGTGAAATTATTCATTTTTAAAAAATAAGTTTATAAAATCCATGTTTAAGATTTTAAAAATTAATAAATTTTTTTCTAATAAAAATTATTTATAGTCTATCTATTTTAATTAAGTTTTGGTAGGTGAACATTGGTTTTGGGTTTCTTTTAAATTAATATAACACTAATTTTATTAACAATAAACAAATTTACTTCAAAAAATCATCAATATTGATAATTTTATCATAATCATAATATTTATGGTTAAAAATACACATCTAAAAATGTTTTTTACATGTTACATGCACTAATATTTAAAATAAATTATAATAATTTTATTTGAAAAAAATTATTTCATATTTGGAATCACTAGGTCCAAATAATTTCATAAATCCAATTTTATTTTTAGGCATTAAAAATAAATTACATTGGTGAAAATGAATTACCATGTTAAAAACTAAAAACATTGAAAGTGAAAAATCTAAGAGTTAAAGACTTAAAAAATGTTTAAAACATGTGTAAAAATGAATGGTTGTGGGAGGATCGACCTTAACGCATACCAAATTCCATTATTATCTTACTTTTCTCAACATTACTTGTGAAAAATGTGCAATCTTTATATTAATAAGTTATATCAATAGAAATGTTAGTCCATTCATTAAATAAAAGGATGTCACCTCCACCAAATTTATACATTAATTATAAATCATTAGATCATCCAAAATTATGATCCATCATATACTTCACCATATCCCTATATCCTAGAAGCCTTGGTCTTTCAAAAAGACCAAGATAAGGATCTATAAGGTGTTACCTAAGGGAGTGGTAATGCTCTCAACAGAGCTCCATTAATTCTTTATTTATTTAACCCCATATAATATATTATATCCATTAAATTGTGATAAAATAAGAATTTTTAATACGATTAAATTTTATTATACTAATTTAATATCTATTTTATACCTTCCTCTAAAACCATTTGAAAAATAAAGTCGTTGTCGTGTGTATGTGAGAGCTACCACCTCCATGAAAAACTTTCTTCATTTTTCATCACCAAATTAAAAATATAGTTGTAAAATCATATTTAAAGGATTAATATTATATTTATAAAATTATTAATATTTTTCAATTATAAACTATTCCTTCTATTCCACCCAATCTATGGAAAACGAACATGTCACTCATCCATACGTGCTGACTAGTGCCACCATGAAAGTAACATATTTCATTTTTTACTTTAGTATTATATTACTTTTCCAAATATATTAAAATAGGATTAAAAACATTCAAAAATATAAATAATATCATTATTCTTATGTGATAATGATATTTTTGAAAAAAAAAACTTTCTTAGTCATGATCACTGGTAAATTATGGCTTGTTCCTGTTTGGGTTGGTTTAAGCACCTACTTGAATAATTTGATAAATTTATTTCATAGAGGAATATAGAAACATAAATAATGATATTATTAGACATAAATGAGAAAATAATGTTTGGTTTATGGTCTTATAAATATTTTATTAACATTTAACTTATTATTATTGTAATTCCTTTTGTTGATTATAAATTATCAAAACAAAATCATCACAACCTTCATCATCACAAATCGTATGTAAAATAAAAATTTAATTAAATTAGAATATAATAAATAATTATAAATCATATATTATGTTAATTATAATTATTTTTTAATGATAAATTTTCAATTTATAAACAATAATTGACACCACCATTATGAAACAGGTAATAAATAAACACTTCAAAGCTAATAACATCTAAAGATGAGAACAAAATATAAAGGTAAGGGTTTTCGCATCAACATATAGTGAATAAAGGTAAGGGTTTTCGCATATCAATTTTATTTCATTGAGATATAATGTGTATTCAACACTTTTTTTCATTTTTTATGTATATATATTGGCCATTTATTTATTTTATCATAACTTTTTATGAAATATAAGGTATTTAAAAGTCTATATCCTATTATATCATTCATAGGTTTTCAATTCGAAAGATAACAATGAGGTAATGGGTTTTCTTGAATTAAATTCATCTCTTGAATCATAATGATTCCTCTTTGAAAATGGTTTAACATGATTGTATTCCTATGTTATATGCTTATATTAAAATGCATTTTCTACTTATTTTGTGGTAATTACATTGATGAATTTCTTTCTTTATAAACTTTAACTATGTTTAGAATTATTATCATCCTCTCATAAAAATAACTCTTTCCACCATATACATATTCACTCTTTCCACAAATGTTAACCTTTATTATTTTTAAATCCAAATATTTTTATTTTTTTATATATTAATATTTCTCTTTAACACATTTTGAATGAAATTTTTACCACTCTTTTTATCATTTTTGTTTTCAATAATGGTATTTTAAAATATTTAAAAGTATTTCCTCTTCCACTACACATTTTCTTTGAAAACCCATTATGTATTTTTCAAGGATCCATTATTGAATGTTATTTTGAAAATTTTATTTTTTTTAAAAAGTTATCACTCTTATTTTCTAAAAATGTATTTTCATAATGACCTATAAATTTTCCTTTTATAACAATGATAAAAATATTCGATAAAAGTTATTTTACTATTTATTGTATCATTATGGGCATTATTCTTTAAGAAGATTAATTTCCATGTTTTAAAATGTTTTTCAAAATTAATTGAACTCCAGATGATTTTTAAAAGACAATAAAATATTCATATATTTTATAAAAGTGAATTTTTTATTTGAAAAATGAATTCTTGACTTTAGAGGGGATTTTTAAAGGCTTGTGTTTATAAGAAATAATTATTTAGTGTTTTCTTGTCTTCTCAAAGAAATAATTTGAAAGGATGTTTATCTTAAATAATATAATTTATGAAAGGACTTTTATGGTTTTGAAGGATAATTTTTTTATTCTCAAATAATTTTATTTCAAAGAAAATATTTTAATGAGTTTTCAAGCCTTTCAAAAAAATTGTATTCCCTCTTATTTTCAGGTGATTTATTCAATGATATTAAAAAAATATTTTTTATCCATGTCAACATCATTAATTCTCTTTATATTACATTGGAAATATTTATAATATACTATATAAATTCTTTTTTTGTATGGACTATGGAATTTTCTAGGAAAAATATTTATGAAACTCATCCTTTTTCCAATATTTAATTAATTTATGTTTTAAGTATAAATTTTTTTCATTCTATAATGGCACACATATGTATGGATGGTTATTATTATGAAGTTTGGGGTCCTATATAACCCTCTAATGAATTATTTAAGGGTTTATATCACATTGGATGATGAAATATTGCATTAATGTGATGAAGGTGTCTTTATTAAAAATTTGGTTTCATAAACATAATGTGGTTAAATTTTTTCACATTTATTTTGGGTGAATGTGATAATGCTACCTATTTTCAAAAAGCAATTGTGTGAACATGATGTGGGTTGATTTTTTCACAAGTTTTTTTTTGTGGAAGTGGTTTAGGTAATTTTTTTCATTAGTTTTTTTTGAATGTGATGTAAGTAGAATTTTTTAAATGTTCACTATGTGAACATGATGTGGGTATATTTGTTTGCAAGTTATTGCATGATCATGATAAAGCCATTTTGGGTTGAAATATTTTCTATGTTTATGTTCATTCCATAATTCCTTATTATGTTATTTTTCAATGAAATTCCATAATTATATATGCCTATTATTATTTTAGTTAGATCAATTTTATTATATCCCACACTTTTAACATTTTATATGTTTTAATACTTGATATTACGTGCTCTTCTATCATGGCTTGACAACAAATCTTACTGTTCCATGTTATTTTTAATAATATATTCCTCCCATGCTTATATTTTCTTATATAGTTATGAACTAAACCTTAGTGAAATGTTGATAAGTTTTCCCTTTATTATATTTCCATTCCCTAGGCTATGAAGATGAATATAACTCATGAGAAGTGCAGTAGGGAGTCTATTGTGGCTAAATTAGAGATAAATGTTCATAATAATCATCAAATAATTTTATTATTTAAATAATCCTCAAATACATGAAACATTAATTTCTTGGTACTGTGTGATTATTGTGAGATGTAATTTATAACATATGGAAATAATGTAAAATAAATATATGTTTATCTTGGTCCATATCACTTTTATAAAATCCAATTATTATAGAAATTTTTTTAGCACCAGATCTAAGATTTCATGTATGGGGTCCCTCATTAATTATGTATTAATCATAAAAATTCATGTGGTCAAAGTAAAAAACCTCATTACATCCAATTTATTGATTTTTATCTGAGAGATATGGTTACAAATGTATGACACTGTGTGTAACTGGTTTTATAAACCGTATGACATGTTATTTCCTACATGAGATACACAACAAGTATTTAAGAATGTTGTGAAGATGTCCATAACAAATTACATGAAATGTAGTTGGTTAAAGAAATATTTTAATCCCTTATAACTCATTCAAGGTATACACTGAGATATACTTGTTGCGTGATTGAACACATGAATAATTCAAACAATACAGAAGTATATATTGTGTAGCTTATTGTGCAATTCATGTACTAGGTAATACTCTGCACTAGGTACACACCAAGTATATTTCAGTATGTCATTTGGATATAAATGATTATTTATAATTATCCTTATAATTATGAAAATATATGACATTTATAGTCATCATATATTTCATGTACTTCACTGTAATCTCCAATACTAAACACAGAGTATATTCGTGGCATGTTGTGCAGTCATACACACTACCCAGACTACATTGATTGACCAATAGAATAATACACCATGTATATTCCAACCCAACATGTTGGCATGAATTCCATGTAAGTAAGTACTAAATGAAAAGGACTATACACGACATAAGTCTCATTCCATTTTCAGTGAAAATACACAGAATGTAAGTGTTAAACTCTAAAAATGGGTTTAAAATAGTATAAAATGGTGCACGTCATGTTTCCTTCAATACATTCTCTATATGTATTGCGTTAACTCATCGGTACATGTATAGTACTAAAATAATTTTAAATTAAATTATTTATAATTTATTAATTTAATATTATGAAGGATGGGAATCTTAGGGACATCTTGGACAACAAATAAGATAAAATATTAATTAATTGATTGATTAATAAATTAATTTGAGAAAATTAATTTTAATATGGGATAAATTAAAATGAATTATACAAATTTTAAACTCATAGTCATTTAATTTATGTGATTGATCGTGATCTTGACCATTTTATGTATATGTTGAGTTTATATTGGATTTAATTATTTATAGAGTGAGTTTTATTATATGATAAATTTATTATTTAATTAAATATGATGATATGTGAATCATCCCTCATTCCATTATTATGTAAAATAATGTGTGTCTGAGGACTGTTTTCATAACTATATTCCCCTAATACCCCTCAACTATGAGTGAGTAAGAATTTATATAGGATGGAGCTCTTAGGTATATGAGATGGTTTATGATTTGAGTTGAGTTGAGACCAGCTAAAAAGATACACAAGTTTACGGTGGGATGTTGTAGCATAATCCAAGGTTTCAGCTCAAGGATTTTTTTCCTAGGGTAATAGTATTGTTTATCTTCAACTTGATAAACTAACCATTAGAAAAGTTTTTGATCAAGTCACCTATTTATCTTTTTTATCAATATAGGGTTATTTAATTATTTACATGATGAATGGTTTATTTGATGATTAAACACAATCACATAAAGTTAATATATTAACAAGTATATTAAGATGAAATAAAATAAATGGTTTATATATAAATTATTTTTTCATATATAGTTAATTAATTATAGGAGAGTTTTAACAAAATTATTAGGTTAAATTAACCTTGTTGGCATCAAGGATCAATTTCCTTAGTATAACTTGTGAAACATGGAGGAAATTTTTGAGGAAATATTGGTTTATGATTTCAATATTGGGGAGTCCATTCAATAAATCATGTAACTATGATTTAACACAATTGGAAATAATATTGCAACTAAATACCTTTTAATAATTTTGTAGAACCTCATATCGATTATTTAAAGGGGAATAAAGATCCTTGGCACTAGAATATTTAACGGGAATGATATTCGGAATCCAACAGTGTGGTATATTGGTATTTGATATAAGAGTGAGTGACTAATAATATTAATTTATTACATCACACATAGTAATCAAGATAACGTATTAAAATATTCATTAATATATTATAGAAGATGAAAATATAAACCATTATAAAACTGTAATAATTTATAGATAAAGATAATTTCCTCACTATAGTAAAAAAATTAATTTTTTTTGGAATCCCCTTATCCTGATTAGCCACCCTAGGGAGAAAAAAAATTGAAAATTATGCCTACACTAGTTACATAGAGGATGTTTTATATGTTTTTTTCATCATGTTATTATTTATTTCTAGGGAGTTAAAGATGAAATATAAATACATAGATGCAAGAAATAAGATAAGTCATATAATATCACTTGAAATGGGAAAATAGAGTCTCAATATAAATGGGATTCTCACTACATTATACCAGTGTGAATTAACAGATAGTTCTCTAGATAGTAATCATGCCTTAAAGATGTTAAAATATATTAATCATTTAGTGAAGTTAGGATTCCACTTGGATAATAAATAATCCATTAGTATCATATTGTCATCTTTACCACCCATATTCTCTATATTCATTCAAAATTACATAGTGAAAAGTATACATAATCCACTTAGGAATATTTTATTTGTGATTCACTAAGATAATAACGATTGGTGGGAATATGTTTTCTCACCCTTTATAGTGAAAAAACTCATTGAAAAGGTTGAGAATCCAATAGAAAGTTAAAATTAAATGTTTTTTTTTCAATTTCCATCCAAAAAACAAAATTTTTAGAGAGAGATAAAGGAACAATATTTTATCATTTTTAGATATGGTAAAATGGTTTATGGGATGAGAAACTCCAATGAGTTAAAGAATAAGTAAGTAAATGCTTATACTTCGGGTATATTCATCAATTCATGTAATATTTTTATTTTACTACTAGGATATTAAATAAAATATGTTATTCAAATATTTGTATTCAAATAAAGAAACCAAAGAGTATATAAAAATTTCAATAAGTAAGGTATATTATTAAGTATATAAATGAGGTTGATTCATAAGTTAGTAATAAGAAGAACATGAATCCATATATCATAATGGATTGATTCATGTTAAACTATTTTTTTCATTGATTGCAACCAAAACATTTTTCATAATGTACAATTATATAAAAAATAGTCATTATTTCATGTTTGAAATAAATGTTTATATGATATTTTATACTTAATATTTTAGTAATATTTTATTCATAGATATCTAATACAAGTAATTAATGATGAATATAAAATATAAGACTCAGAATACCCAATTATGGAAAAATTATTCTTTATCAAGAAAAACTAAAATTAGTTGTATAGTTTATATAAAGGGGGTTTTAGTATCTATAGAGCTAAAACTGTTATGTATACTAATTTACTAACTTATCAAGTATTATATAAAGAAAAATTTATAGATTAAATCCATAAAGCCAAAAATATTCTATAGTAAGTTTGGAAAGACATGTGTGAAATTTTCAAATGAAAATATAGAGGAAAATTCATATGTACCATATTATTCCTATAAGAGATTTTAAGAATGTATAGTATAAGTAATTAATATAATTAGTAAAAACATAAAAGATCATTCGATCTTTATAGTCAGAGAATATCGTAACTAAGTAATCATTGATCATTTAAATTTTGAGTGGATCCATTCTTGAACTCACATTAAATTATAAAATTCATAGTAATTATGGTATTGGTAGGATCTATGATGAGTATTATAATTATTAAATGTATTCCACAATACCTTTCAAGGCATGTTTTATAAATAATAGTGAAACACCTAACCATATTAAAACTATATTTATTAGAGTATATCATATGAGTTATAATACGATAAAGAAACCATTAGGTCAAAGATTCATCTGTTTTTCTGTGGATTTTTATGTTAAGGATAATTTTATAAACAAACATTACACCATTAAAAACACCATGTGCATCTCAATTAGTTATCATATAGCTACTTTGGATATAGATATACCTAATATAGAAAGGTATTAGTCAAGTGATTGACTATAAAAATATTAGTGTGAATTAATTATCATTTGAAATTGTGGGAGAATTCTAGATTTAATTGAATACAAAGATCCATATGCACAAGACTTGGCATAGGAATACAAACTATACTAGACTCAGTGGGAGGATTTGTTCTAGAGACACACACTATGTAGGAAAGTTAAAACTAAAGAGATCATTTTGTAATCACCTAGTCAGATGATATATTATTTAATAAGAATAATGAATCATAAAAGGACTCAGTAAATGGAAATAAGTTAATATTGACAATTTCATATGAATTCAAAAATGGATTCTATGTGCCAAAATCAAGTTCCATATTTTGGTTATTTCTTCAGTTGATGTAAATTCATTTATGGGTATTCAAGAATAAATAAAACATGGATGGTAAATTTCAGACCTATAATAGATAGTTAGTTACTGAAGGTTTCAGTTTAAGTCTAGAAATAATCTATTAGGAAAACTTATTATTTTAGTAATTATTCTAAAATAAAATAGATTTTACTAATAATAGAAGCCTTTTATGGGCATGTTTTGTTAAAGGGTTTTCATGTCACATCCATGATTTTTGTTTTCAGGTAATCTATTGTTTGTTTTTTGTATGGTATTTATCCATTAGATTCCTCAAGAGTTCTTGGTGAGAAATGAAATTTTTGGGCTCAACAACAGCTGGTGCACGGTTGGCGCATAGTTTGGGGAAATCATGTGGCATTCGTACGGAAACCATGCAGACTCGTTCCACTTGGATAGTGAGGGATGCAAGGTTTTTTAATGGTTTGTAAAATCATATGGGAAACTCGTTGTAATGACCCAATGTTTGTAATGGAAATTCCCTTCTTATAAATATGCCATAAAATCACATAATAATGAACAACTAAGTGATAAGTGACCTTTAAACATAAGTTTGTCACTTCTGTGTTAGGAATTTTGAAAGTATGACATACATAGTTGTGTTCAGGAAGTTTTTTGGAGTCTAACAAAACAAAAATATTTTTTGGTGAATAGTAACCTACCCTAATTAATAGTAATATAACCATATTAATAGTTATATACCCTAATGAATAGTATCCTCTCCTATGGTGGTATAAAAATAATATTCATGTTAGAATTATGATATACCGATAGTTTAGAATAAGTTAATGAATGTTTTAAAACTGGTTTTGATAATAAATTATTATTTTAATTTAATATTAAAATAATCATATTTAGAAAATTATTTGTGAAAAATGGACTTAATTTTTGTATTCTACACATCGAAAAATGGTTACGGTGAATTTTTGGGATTTTTCTGAAATACTTGAATATTTGAAGAATAGTAGAATCTGATAATTCACAATAAATGCTAAATAATGGATTAATTGAGTCATCGATGATGTTATGATGATGTAAGACCACTTGGTTTGGGATCACATGATAAAATCTCTATTCTTGGTCAGGGAATACTTACTATTCTTTGTCTTTTGAAGAAATAATAAATTAAGGATTATAATATCATGAAATCCCTCCTCTCCTCCACTATAAACACCCCCTTCACTCCCTCTTCTCTCCACTCCTCTCAAGCTCCAAGACTTCTCTAAATTCTGCCCAAATATTTCCCCAAGGTCCTCCCCCACTTCCAAAATCTCTCATCCTCCTCAAAATACCAAAACCTCTCCCCTTAATAGGTTCTCAACGGAGGAAGTCTCAAGAGGTAAATTCCTCTTCCCAAATTTCTTCTTTTCTTTTAAGTTCTTTTTTTTTATTTCCTCACCTACCTTCACCAAAATAGTATTAAAAATCCAGTTACATACATGTAATGGAATGTCTTCAATCTAGTGGTATATTTCATTATATTCTATCCTTTCCCCACCCTTTTATTTGAAAGAAATGAAATCACCATTTGAGATGTGCTAATTTAGCACAATCAAGGACAAGGGTTTATCAATTTATATTATTATCATTAATTCTGATCATGAAAACATTTGTATTATAGTTGAACCAGAATATTATATATGTAATATATCCTATTTTTTGTTCTTTAATCCTTTGGTACAAATTTAATTAAGTTATAAATCAAGACACTTTCTTTGTAATCAAATCCACCGATTAACAAAAACGATTATCACTAAGGTTATATATATAATAATTATACTTTTCTATAAGTAACCTAATTAAAATTAAAACCATGTAATCTCTAGGATATGATATAAATAATATAACTTTAATTCTGGATAACCACTTTCACCTAGCATATAATCCAAACTAGAATATAAGTGAACCGATCTTTAAAGCCAAGTAAACAAATGAGCTCGAACAAAGAAATTGAACCTTATAACTAATAAAAAAGGATTTGAATGAACTAAAAAGGGTTATAATAAATAAATTACATATAGAAGAGGTTCAGGAATTATTAATTAATAATCATAATTTTTTTATTCAGGTCATTAATAACAAGTGGAGAACACCAACAGATTTTAGGTAAGGGGTCCTCTCCTTTTCTCTCTTAATCAAGATTATCCTCTATAGTATGCCTTTTTATGTGTACTTGAAAATGATGGGGTATGTTTAAGAACCTACCCATAATTTCTTCTGGATTTATAAGTGATGATAAACCCCATTTCTCTCTCATCAATCCTTCTTGTTCACACCTGACACCATGTCGATAAAATCGTAATGAATTCTACCCGAACCTTCTTTGTTCTTTCAGGTTGCCTTATATTTCTTTCAAAATGGTGTTATCTTATCTATTTATGTGAGTCTTATTAATTCTGGTTAGTTGTACAAGATTATTATATCAATACCCTTTGATCACATTCTTTTGGTGATATACATTATTTTGAAACATTCCCTCCTTAGAACTTTCCGATAAGCAAACCTGTTTTAAGGGGACTTCCAAAAATTTTACCCAAATTTCAAGTGCACCCTATCCTATGTTTTAAAAAACCATTGTATTTATAAAATCAGTATTTTTATTATGAAAACCTTCTTGTTTCAATTTTGGTTTTATATAAAATAATTTCATCTTTTCTATTTGAAAAGATCTAGTGTGTTTTCCTTAAAACCGCACAAAAATGTTATAATGCTAATGTTTCTAAAATACATTTCTAATATGCTGTAACTTCTATTTGACACCATTTACCATGTTATATGCCTATTTTACCCTATGAACATCCATGTATGTTTTAATCCTTTCCTTTCAGGAACACTTTGATGATACACCCGTTGGATATGCTTTATGTCATGATTGTGGTACCCAATTCTTTCCATGGGTACCCTTATGTTTATGTATAGTTGATTATGTATGATTGCATATGTGGTAAAAATATTAATGTGGAAAGAATACTCATGAAAATGTTGATATGGGTGCACCCAAATAGCGCTCCAATGCATTGGGTAAGGTTAAGTCTCCTGGGATGTGATGTGAAATGGGATTGGCGGTTAGCCTTGACCCGTACTAAAATGGGAAACGGGATTGGCGGTTAGCCTTGACCCATACTAAAGATATGATTTATGATTCTGCCACATTTATATGATTTTATGTTTATATTATCTCTTTCTTATCTTAAATGATTTTATAAGTTTCATGCTTTGTATATCATTATGTCATGCCTCATAACTCATGTGCTTTGAGATGAATCCTTATGTTCTTTCCCTTACTGGGATTTTCAGCTCATCCCTTTGTTCATGTGTTTACCAGGGTACCCTATGAAGATGTAAGAGATCAAATGAAGTTAGAATCTCTTTATGGAGATTAAATAAAGAAGTTTTCTTTAGCCCCATGTTTTATGTTATATGTACCTAGTCTTCCAAGAAACTAGACATAAATATCCTTGTCTTATACTCTGATGGTTAATTATGCTTGAAATAATGAAATGTTATATGTAAAAAGGATTGGGTTGCTATAGTTGGTATTAGACGATGGTCTAGTTATTTTTGGAGATTAGGAATATAGAACCTTAGCGAGAACCTTAAGGATGAGACTAATTATAAGAAAATAGTCCTAAATTTTGGTGAGTATAGAGTAAGTGGTTTATCAAGAAAATACATCCATGTCTAGATACGAGCAGGTAGAGGCAGCTCTGACACAGATGTATCTAGGGGTAAAACCTGAAAACACCACTTTGAGCTAAAATAAAATGGGAACTAGTACACGACAACGGGCCTTACTACACTCTTGGTTACGACACTCCAGGGGGATATGCTTTGGTAGATTCATGAGCTTAGTACAAACCTTCATTAAGGGACAAAAAGAAGCCCATTAGAATATAAGTTAAGAAATAGATCGAGGATAGCCTAGATATAAACCTAAGGAATCACAAGTCAGGATATACATTTTCTTTATAAGTTCATACTTTTATGTTCAAAGTTTTCTTCTTTTTCTCAATAGACAAGTATTCAAAAACTCTAATTATACGTTCTTTTTCTTAGTTAATGGTGGGAAATAGAAGAACACGTTCCAACAACCAATGTGATAGGCAATGTAATGACTGACCTAATGAAATGCCTGATTTGATGGAAGCTGGTTCTCAAAACTTCATGGAAGTACTTGCTCAGCTGGCTCAAGTTATGAAAAATAACTTGAATCAGGTGGAATGTCCCCCTCCTCCAAGGAAAGAGAAAGTTGTCGTAGAATCCTTCATGCGGAAAAGGCCTCACATGTTTAGCAGGTATTATGATTCCCTCCTCGCATAACAATGGATTAACTCCATTGAAAATATTTTCTCTGTCCTCCAGTGCTCGGAAGAAGAGAAAGTTGTACTGGAAGTATATCACTTTGATGGGGAAGCTAATCAGTGGTGGAAACTGATCAAGAATACAAAGTCCCAAGAGGAAATTGATTCCATATATTGGGAGGAATTCAAGAAAATATTTTTACACAAATATTTTCCTCGAACCCTCCGTCTCAAGATGGAAAGAGAGTTCCTTGGACTCAAGCCGAAGGAATATGAGTCCATCAGGGCGTATGAAGTGAACTTTACAAGGCTTTCAAGGTACACCTCTGGCTTTGTCATGAACACTAAAAGCATGGTGGATTTCTTCTTTAGCGGACAAAAGCCGAGTCTACAAAAAGTGTTGGCGATTCGAGACTTCAACAGCTATGAGGAGATTGTTCGTTGTGCCCTCAAGGTTGAAATGGAGATTGTAGACTCTCAGTGGTCTCATGGGCCTAGTGACAAGAAGCAGAAAATGGAGAACAAAATGGGTGGTTCATCGAAAAAATCCCATGATGGAAAGAAGCCTCACTTTCCCCTTTGCAAAAATTGTGGGAAGAAGCATCCTGGTGACTGTCTCAAGGGAACCAAGAATTTTTTCAAATGTGGAAAAGTTTGGTCATCTGGCCAAGAACTGCCGAAGGGATATGAAAAATCCCTCTAATGTTGAAGAAGAAAGGAAGGTTCATATCAACACTCAACTTGCAGTGTAGTGTTATAACTACAAGCATCTTGGGCATTATGCGAACAATTTCTCTAAGCCAAGGGTTGTTGGAGGCAATCTGCAACAACCTCCAAGGCAACAAGGAAGGGCTTATTCTATCTCTACTACTGAGGTGGAGCCAGAAAACGATGTGGGGACACGTACGATTGTTATTCATTCAAGAATAGCGAACGTACTATTTTATTCTGGTTCTACACATTCTTTCATATCAATCAAGTTTAGTAGAACTATTCCAACACCACCTCAAAATTTGGAGGAAAAGTTATCTGTGAGAATAGTGAATGGGGAAATTATTGCATCCATGATTTATAACTCCTCCCCCGTTAATGTTTTTGGACTGAACCTCCTAGAAAATCTTTTCATACTTCCTTTAGTAGAGTTTGATGCTATCTTGGGCATGAACTGGCTATCTTTGTACAAGGCCAACATCAATTTTCAGGAAAGGGATATTACTCTTCACATTTCGATGCATCCTCTTATTCTTTACAAGTGCAAGGAGGAAGATGAGTCTCCTTTAGAATCTTCATCTCATGTTTGGATATTTCTTCCATATAAGCATGCATACCTAGCACAAATGATTGTGAGAAAGGAGAGAATCATGCTTAAAGACGTGCCCATTGTGAGGGATTACACTGATGTATTCCACGAAGAGTTTTTTGTTCTTCCTCCTAGCCAAGAGTTTGAGTTCCCAATTGAACTTATCCCTAGATCTCTGCCAATCTCAAAGAAACCTTACAGAATGGCCACCGAAGAGCTGGAAGAGCTGAAGAAGCAGTTATAAGAGAATATGGAGATGGGTTTTATATGCCCGAGTGCTTCACCATGGGGTTCTCTAGTCCTCTTTGTCAAGAAGAAGGATGGATCAATGTGCCTCTTCATTTATTATCGTGAGATCAATAAAATCACTATAAAGAACAAGTATCCCCTTCCACGGATAGATGACTTGTTCGATTAGCTTCATGGGTCCAGTTATTTCTCTAAGGTGGACCTTTGGTCAGGATATCATCAACTAAAGGTGAGGTATGGACAATATGAGTTCATAGTTATGCCCTTTGGACTCACTAATGCTCTAGCAATTTTCATGGATGTAATGAATAGAGACTTTAGAGATTACCTCGACAAATTTGTGGTGGTATTTATTGATGATATTTTGATATACTCCAAGAGCAAGGAGGAACATGAGGAGTATTTGGAAACTGTGTTAAAGACTTTGCAAAGGGAGAATTTGTATTCAAAGTATAGTAAATGTGAGTTCTGGATGAAGGAAGTATCATTCTTGGGGCATGTTATCACTTGGAAAGGGATATATGTGGACCCTTCCAAGACAAAGGCAATTGAAGAGTGGATGAGGCCAACTTCAGTAACGGAGATCCAAATCTTCTTAGGTCTATCTAGGTTTTATCAATGATTCATGAAGAACTTTTCACGATTGTCAAACCCAATGACCACGCTGACACGGAAGGAAGTAAAGTTCATCTAGACACAAGAATGTGAAGACTATTTCAAGGAGTTGAAAAAGAGGCTTACCACTGCGCCGGTACTCACACTCCCTTCAAGTGGAGAACTCTTTGTGGTGTATAGTGATGCTTCTAAGAAAGGCTTAGGTTGTGTGCTAATGAAAATTGATAAAGTGATAGCCTATGACTCAAGGCAGCTGAAAAACCATGAGAAAAACTATCCCACACATGATCTGGAGTTGGAGGTTGTGATCTTTTTCTTGAAAATCTGGCGGCATTATCTCTACAGGAAAAAATGTGAGATATATACTGACCACAAGAGTCTCAAATATATATTCACACAGAAAGAGCATAATATGCGCCAACAAAGATGGATAGATATCATCAAGGATTATGACTTCTCAATCCACTACCATCCCGGTAAGGCAAACAAGGTGGCGGATGCTCTAAGTAGAAAGGATCCTGCATCTTTATCAATGATGAGAATTGAAATGGATCTGATCTTCTTAGATTTGAAAAGGATGGAAATGGGAATCATTATGGGAGGAACAACATCAATCCTTTCTCAAATTATTCCTCAACCATCCCTCTTGAAGAAAATAAAGGTTGCTCAAAGAAAAAATGTGGAAATTCAGAAAAGGGTGGAAATTGTTAAAAATGGTAAATCCTATGATTTCAAAATTGATGAGGAAGGAGTTGTAAGATTTTGGACACAATTATGTATACCATCTGATCCAGAGATAAAGAAAGAGCTATTGAATGATGCTCATAGCTCGACCTTCTCTATCCATCCTGGGAGTACCAAAATGTACCGTGATCTTCGAGAACACTTTTTGTGGGATAACATGAAGAAGGAGATTGCAGAATATATATCAAGGTGATTGGTATGTCATCAAGTTAAAGTTGAGCGAAAAAAGTCCAAATATATGATGCATCCATTGCCTATACCCATGTGGAAATGGGAAAATGTTACTATGGACTTTGTCACAAGTTTCCCAAAGACGTCGAAAGGAAATAATTCAATATTGGTTGTGGTTGACAAACTCACCAAGACTTCCCATTTTATCTCTATTTGGGAAGATATCTCACTTGAAAAACTTGAAAAGATATATGTGAAGGAAGTGGTGAGACTGCACGGTGTTCCACTTTCAATTGTCTCGGACTGTGATCCAAGGTTCACATCTAAATTCTGGAGGAGCTTTCAACATTATTTGAGTACTGAATTAAATTTCAGCACGGTCTATCACTCCCAAACTGATGGCCAGTCTGAAAGAACTATTCATACGCTTGAAGATATGCTTAGAGCTTGATCTCTAGAATTCAAAGGTGGATGGGATCAGCATCTCCCATTGGTTGAGTTCTCATACAACAATATATTCCACTCGAGTATTCAGATGGCTCCATATGAAGCTCTGTTTGGAAAGCGATGTAGAACTCCAACCTGTTGGGATGAAGTTGGAGAGAGAAATCTACTTGGACCCGATCGTGTTCAAGAGATGACAGATAAGGTTCAAGTCATCCAGAAACACCTCAATGATGCTCAAAGTCAGAAAAAGAGCTATGCTGACAACCATCGAAGGGACTTGGAGTTCGACATTGGAGATAAAGTCTTCCTTCAAATATCTCCATGGAAAAGAGTCATGCGATTCGAGAAGAAAGGGAATCTAAGCCCAAGGTATATTGGCCCCTTTGAGATCCTTGAAAGCATAGGATCTGTGGCCTATCGTCCTGCACTTCCACTGAATATGGCTCGAGTTCATGGTGTTTTCCACGTATCACTCTTGAGGAAGTACATACCTGATCCCTCATATGTACTAAACTCAGAGGTGGTGCAGCTAGAAAATGATCTCTGCTATGAGGAGCATCCAGTAAAGATTCTGGATCAGAGAGATAAGGTTCTATGCAACAAGACAACCCATCTTGTCAAAGTGTTGTGGAGGAACCATAAGTTTGAGGAAGCACCATGGGAACTGGAGTAATCAATGAACAAAAAGTACCCACATCTGTTTTTGTCCTAGAATGTAAAATGAAATTTCAAGAGGGAAAAATTTCTTAAGGGGGGAAGAATGTAACGACCCAATGTTTTTAATGGAAATTAAATTCTTATAAATATGCCATAAAATTACATAATAATGAACTACTAAGTGATAAGTGACCTTTAAACATAATTTTGTCACTTCTGTGTTTGGAATTCTAAAAGTCTGACATACACGGTTGTGTTCAAGATGTTTTTTGAAGTCTAATAAAACAAAAATAATTTTTGGTGAATAGTAACCTACCCTAATTAATAGTAACATACCCTTTTTAATAGTTATATACCCTAAAAAATAGTAACCTCGCCTATGGTGGCATAAAAATAATATTCATGTTGGAAGTACGATATACCTATAGTTTAGAATGAGTTAATGAATGTTTTAAAAATGGTTTTGATAATAAATTATTATTTTAATTTAATATTAAAATAATCATATTTAGATATTTTTTTAAAAAATTGGACTTCATTTTGAGATTCTACACATCGAAAAATGGTTATCGTGAATTTTTGGGATTTTTCTGAAATACTTGAATTTTTGATGAATAGTAGAATTTGATAATTCACAATACATGCTAAATAATGGATTAATTGAGTCATCGATGATATTATGCTGATGTAATCCCACTTGGTTCGGGATCACATGATAAAATCACTATTCTTGGTCATGGAATACTTACAATTCTTTTTATTTTGAATAAGATAATAAATTAAGGATTATAATATCATGAAATCCCTCCTCTCCTCCACTATAAAAACCCCCTTCACTCCCTCTTCTCTCCACTCCTCTCAAGCTCCAAGCCTTCTCTAAATTATGCCCAAATATCTCCCCAAGGTCCTCCCTCATGTCCAAAAGCTCTCATCCTCCTCAAAATACCAAAACCTCTCCCATTAAGATGTTCTCAAAGGAGGAAGTCTCGAGAGGTAAATTCCTCTTCCCGAATTTCTTCTTTTCTTTTAAGTTATTTTCTTTTTTATTTCATTCCTCACCTCCCTTAACCATAATATTATGAAAAATCCAGTAAAATACATGTATAGTAATTTATTCATTCTAGTGGTATATTTCATTATATTCTCTCCTTTCCCTACCCTTTTATTTGAAAGAAATGAAAGCACCGTTTGAGATATGCTAATTTAGCACATTCAAGGACAACAGTTTATCAATTTCTATTATTATATTTAATTATAGTCATGAAACCATTTTAGTTATGGTTGAACCAGATTATTATATATGTAATATATCTTATTTTTGGTTCTATAATCTTTTGTTACAAATGGAATTAAGTTATAAATCAAAACACTTTCTTTGTAATCAAATCCACCAATTAACAAAAATGGTTATCACTAAGGTTATATATATAATAATTATACTTCACTATAAGTAACCTAATTAAAATTAAAACCATGTAATATCCTGGATATGAACTAAATAATATAACTTCAATTTTGTACAACCACTTTCATCTAGCATATAATACAAACTCGAATATAAGTGAACCGATCTTTAAAGCCAAGTAAACAAATGAGCTCGAACAATGAAATTGAACCTTATAACTAATAAAAAAGGATTTTAATGAACTAAAAAGTGTTATAATAAATAAATTACATATATAATAGGTTATGGAATTATTAATTAATAATCCTAATTTGTTTATTCAGGTCATTAATAACAAGTGGAGAACACTAACAGATTTAATGTAAGGGATCCTCTCCTTTTCTCTCTTAATCAAGATTATCCTCTATACTATGCCTTTTATGTGTACTAGAAAATTATGGGGGATGTTTAACAACCTCCCACATACTTCCTTATGGATTTATAAGTGATGAGAAACCTCATTTCTCTCTTATAAATCCCTCTTGGTCACACATGACACCATGCCGATAAAATTGTAACGAATTCTACCCAAACCTTCTTTGTTCTTTCGGGTTGCCTTATCATTATTTCAAAATCGTGTTATCTAATATATTTATGTGAGTATTTTGAATTATGGTTAGTTTTACAATATTCTTATATCAATACCCTTTCATCACATTCTTTCGGGGATATATATGATTTTGAAAGATTCCCTTCTTAGAACTTTCCGATAAGCAAACCTCTTTTAAGGGGACTTCCAAAAAATTTACCCAAATTTCAAGTGCACCATATCCTATGTTTTAAAACACCATTGAATTTATAAAATCAGTATTTTTTATTATTAAAACCTTGTTGTTTAAATTCTGGTTTTATATAAAATAATGTCTTGTTTTCTATTTGAAAAGCTCTAGAGTGTTTTCCTTAAAACCACACAAAAATGTTTTAAAACTAATGTTTCTAAAATAAATTTCTAATATGTTGTCACTTCAATTTGACACCACTTATCATGTTATAGGTATATTTTACCCTATTAACGTCCATGTATGTTTTAATCCTTTCTTTTCATGGACACTTTGATGATACACCCATTGGATATGTTTTATGTCATGATTGTGGTACCCAATTCTTTCCATGGGTACCCTTATGTTTATGTATGGTTGATTATGTATGATTTCATATGTGGTAAGAATATTTATGTGGCAAGAATATTCATGCAAATTTTGAGATGGTTGTGCCTAGATAGCACTCCTATGCATTGGGTAAAGTTAAGTCTCATGAGATGCGATGTGAAATGGGATTAACAGTTAGCCTTGACCCGTACTAAAATTGGAAACGGGATTGGCAGTTAGCCTTGAACCATACTAAAGATATTATTTATGATTTTTCCACATTTATATGATTCCATGTTTATATGATCCCATGCTTATATTAAATTATTTTATAAGTTTCATGCTTTGGATATCATTATGGCATGCCTCCTAACTCATGTGCTTGAGATGCATCCTTATGTTCTTTCCCTTACTGGGATTTTCATCTCGTCCCTTTGTTCACGTGTCTCCCAGAGTACCCTATGCAGATGTAAGATCTCAAAGAAAGTTAGACGCTCTTTATGGAGATTAAATAAAGAAGTTTTTTTAGCCCCATGTTTTATGTTATATGTACCTAGTCTTCTAAGACCCTAGACTTAACGATCCTTGTCTTCTACTCTGATTGTTAATTATTCATGAAATAATGAAATGTTATATGTAAAAAGGCTTGGGTCGCTATAATCTTGCATCATTATCCTCTTAAATATTCAAGGATGCATGGTTTCCACATGATTTGGAAAACCGTGCGGTCTAACGATGCAACCTGTCTAGATCATTAAAAAGTGGTAAATTACCTTCTTTCTCGCTTTGTATTTAACTATAAAAAACCTTTAATTAGAACCCTAAAATATTTTAATCCATGGTAGATTTTTCCAAACCCTCTTGGACCCTTTGAGAATCAATATTTGGGTGGTTTTGGCCATGATTATTCAAGAAATCACCAAGTGAGTCTAGTTTCCTTTGGTTTTTTCCTTACTCTATGGTTTCTATTCACTATTTCTTGGGTTTTCCTTTTTTCCATTGGGTTTTTACATAATTAGGGATTTATCTTATGTTTTTGGGGAAAATATTGATCTTTTTTGTCTGGTATGGCCTTTATAGGGTCTTGTTGAGGTGTAGTTGTGGTGGCTCACTGGTTTCTGGAATTTTCCAAGTGTGAGGTAGGTGGTTACATACTTTTACATGATTAGAAGATTTCATCTTGATTTATTGATTCCATGAATGTGTTCTATGGATTGTTTGTGTGGTGAGAAATAAGTTTTCAAATTATTGTGAGATTCATAGATGATGAATGTTTCTTTTTGAAAAATAAATTGGTTGTGTTTCTTATGCAACTCATTTTAGTGATTCTTGAAAGTGTTCTATTTTTTGTTTAAAAGTTTTGAATTTTTTTTAAATGAACTTGAGGAGATAATGTGTTGAACATTTTGTTTTCCAAATAAATGGAGTTTATTGCATGAGGGACTATGCTTTTTTTAATTTAAATTTGATTTATTGATTTTGAAAGTGATGTGAAGCATGTTTTAAAATGGATTGGGTGTGTGTATGTATTGTGAAATGGGATATTCCCATGGAAATGGTTGGAGTTCACTTGTTGTATTCTAGTTATGTTTCGAAAAGGGTTTCATGAACTGTGAAGGTGGTTCAAAATTTATTACCAAACAATTTTGGTGTGCGTCTGAAATGGTAAGTGGTTTTGTTAATGGAAAATGGTGGCTTCCATGTGATCTTGACTGTTGGATTAATGTGAAATGTAAATATGGTTATTTCACAATGTTTTCATGATACTTGGAATGTGTTTGTAAAATTGATGATTTATGTGATATTTGAAATGTTAAATGAGCACAAATAGAATATTGGGTATCTAGGTGGGTCGACTATAACTAGTATGCAAGCTGCTTTAGTGGGGTGATGCCTGGTTTCTTCTAGTAGGATTGAAAATTACAAAAATAACTAAACATGTGATATGATTAGAGACCACTAGAACTTAGGATGGGATTCCCTCTAGTGGCTCATGCATAGGAACACTTTTGGTCTTGTATTATGATATGAAGACCATTATACCTTGGGATGGAATCCCATCTAATGGATCATGCTTGTAAAAGTTATTGCTATTGGTTGGAGGATTTGATCACTGAGGTAAGAGGTTTCTAGGGTCTCACTAGTGCTATATTACCTATAAGGATTTCCCATGGATCTCTATTATGATATTATGTTTATGTGATGTGGTACTAACCATTAGTATATGGTAGACTATGGGTACATGTTTCTTTCAAATAAATATTATTCTAAGAAAAATGTTTTCCTTAAAAGGTTTTACTTAAGAAATTTTTTCCTTAGAATTTTTTTCCCAAATTTGTTATCTTGGAAAAGTTTTGATATTTTTTATATAAATGAGCATGTTGATTTATCTTCTAATGTTATTTCATGGAATCCTTATTTTGTTTGTATTCCTACTGGTATTTTGATTACACCCTATATACACATTTGGGTGCATGTAGACTTTCTTATGTATGTCCCAGGTAAAGGAAATATCTTCTGTGGTGTTGTGGTGGATCTAGTTACTTGTGTTACACTTCTTATAGGTGTTGTTGGTGGTGGATTTAGGCGATTTTCCTATTGTTACATAGAGGTTTTTAGTATGTTGTTGTGGTTCCCCTTCTGTTGTGGTACTCTTGGAATAGGTTAAATTTGTAAAATTTTGAATCTGAAAATTATTGTTCCTCATTTAGTTATGTTTATCAGTTATGTGATGTTTATTATTTTTTTATGGTTATATAACTAGGCAAAATCAATTTCAAGGTGTATATTTGATAAAAAAGAAATAGTGTCTAACTCATGGGGATCAGGAATACCCTTTGGGCTATACCAATGATTGGGTTGGTGTCAGGTTAGATGGAACTCTGATTTGGTTCGTGAAAAAATGGTATCGAAGGAGGTCATTAACTTTTGGATTAGGTTATTTAGGATGAGTTTGGATAGACCAAATCTAGTATTTTTTGGGGTTGAGGTTCTATATTATAGTGGGGTTTCTGGCCAACACACCACATGATAGGACTAGAGTTTCCATGGGATCTTAGGAATTTGGTTTTTACATCTCCTCCGGGTGATATGTAAAGGTTGAAGACTATATATAGACATTGTTTAGAGATTGTGTGGTATTTTTGGATCATTATTGTAATGGATGTGGTTTTTTTATGGTTTATGGAGGTGTTTGATTTTTTTTTGTAAATTTTCATAATTTTTCATTGATGGTTGTATTGATGGTTATCATTTGTGATTTTTACTTTTTATAGAAAAATTCCTCCTTGGAGACCTCATGTGAAACTGTGGGAAGAGGCCAGAGAGAGTTATCTCTCACCAATTGATCAGAGGATAATGAAAGCAGTGGTTTGTATTGTCCAATATTTGAGTAAGAGATTGGGATCTGGTCTTATTCAAATTAGAGAAATCGATCCAGGTCCTAGAAAGGATAAATATTAGGAGTTCCTCAATAACAAGCCTCCTTCCTTCCAGGGTAGCACAAGGCCCTAATAAGCATAGGAGAGGATTGAGAAAATTGAGGGGATGTTTGAGTTTTTTGATACCCCTGAGGCAGTAAGGGTGAAATAATCTTTATTCATGTTGGAAAGTCCCAGTCGAAAGTGGTGGGAATTTATGGTGCAAAATGGAAATAATAATAATATGGGTTGGAAGGATTTCAACGTTATCTTCAACAAGTAGTATTTTCCTGATATTTTGTCTATTTATAGGGATTAGAAGTTTCCGGATCTCATATAGGGATATTGGACTGTGATGGAGTATGCCAACCACATCATAGAGTAAGTTTAGTTTTCACTTGAGGTCATTTATAATGAAAATATGAAGGATCAAAAGTTAGATATTTGTATTCTATTAAAAATATAATCCCATATCTTCTTTTTAAAGATCAAGACATATATCAAGGTGGTTGAACATGTTATGTGGTTGAAATTGACTATAAAGGAAAGTCTGGTTTCTCTGGAGCAGTTTCAACACTAGGCAGTAGTACTTCATCTGAAAAGAAAATGAAGCGGGATGAGGAGGAGAATAAGTGAGGTTGTAGTTTAGGCCATCCTTCCTAGTTGTCTTTTTCCATGGCTTCAGGTGTTGGGTTTGTTGTGTGCCATCAGTTTGGGAAGGTAGGGAACATGTGATCTGTATGTTCATCCCCACCCAGACCTTTCCATTAGTTTGTAACTATGGTACACTTGCAGTGATTTTTCAAGGTGGTGATCCCATATCGAAGTTTTCCAAGATCTGTAGGTTCTGGGAATAGAGGAAGCATGCAATGGGCGGTGACCAACTTTTCTTTTTTACATGATGAATGATCAATCCAAAATTTACATAATGATAAATGTAGTGATCTGAGGAATTGAATCAAAGAATATAAAAAAGGGATATAACACCATAAATAAGAGAGAGTATCATCACATATTATTTATAATCAATTTAATTAAATAATGAATTACCTTGATGGAATTATTTCTCTGTTGATGGATATGACAACAAATGTATGTTGTTATATCATTTCATTGTATGAATCAAAGTGTATTCCCTCTAGTGGTAATCGACATGTGTTCCGAAAATCTATGAACATCATCATAGGAATCTTCATGTGCTATCATATAAGATCATAGTGCTTGTGTCATCTGCCTTTGATTGCCTAGAAAACCACTTCTAAGGAGTTGACCTGGATCTCTCTTAACTCGAGAGTGTGAGGTGGAGGAAGATCACCCTCCATTATTGGAATAATTTTTTAAGAAAATAGATTTCTAGGTCTGGAGAAGATTCTCTAAATCTATTGTTCACAACAACAAAAATGAATTGGATTATTGATAAAATAATATGATTGGGTTTATATATCACTAGGATTAAAATAAAATAATTGTACAAGTTCCCTTTATATTTATTTAATCCCTATGGAAACCCATGAAAATTATTATTATTATTATTATTATTATTATTATTTCTTGACATGCTCTTAACTTGCGAATAATATTCCATATTTATTATTTCTCACCAGACCATTAAATTCAGTCTGACATTCCTCTATAAAATTTATCAGACCTTGAATAATGACTATTTATTTATTAAATAAATATCACTGCATTATTTTCTAATAAATATATAAATATTAAATTTACTAAATATATAATAAATATTTATATGTGATCAGTATACATGAATAATTATTTAACCACATCCAGGAATAATATTTATTCAAATTGTTAAATAATAAATAATAATATATTATTGAACTAAGACTCTAGATACACTTAATATGTGACCACTAGGCCTATTTCTCAGTGGTATTAGGAGAAGTAGCCTAAAGTCCAAGGTTATCATCTAGAAACATGCCAAATAACCAATAGAAAATGAATTTAATGCTGCAATGACATGAAACCTCATACAAACTCTTATTGTGTAATATAATCCTTTTATCACCATATCTCAAATCAAGTAGGTTGTGTGTTGTTTCCATCAACCCATGTGCTCAATGTCTCTTTCTTTGACTTCCTGAAAATTGAAGTTCCCAATTATACACCATGGAAAAGGATTTATTTATGATATGTCATTTCCATCAAAGGGAGTAAGATATCAACTTCTTATAAATAAAAGAAGGTACAAATCCTTTCTCGTGTTATTCATTAATTCAGTTTTAATTGTGATGCACCCAACTTATACTACCTCATTGGGAAGATCTTTTGTCATGATTTTTTTAATACATCAATGTGTGTGACTCATAATACTAATTAAAAATAATCTTAAATTATAAGGACCAATACACACATCTGAATATATGAACATCCAATGACACATATAAATGAGGATTTACTTCTGGTCGGTATCGTTTTCATAATATCATATTGGATATTACTAAGGGTGTACACCATGAGAAGGTGTCTCACCATCCTATGAGTCTCCACCTATGATATCTTGTATCATTTATGTCTCTAAAATGATATAATCGAGATATAGAACATATATTTAATAATAGCGTCGTATCACTTTTGGGTTCTCATCATAGTGGGGAACTTCTATGACCTTTTAGTGTGACAGCTACTCTTATGACATTATCACATACTATGTTACGCAAAAGAAAAATCATGATGTGATAAGGAGTTAATTAATATTCAAAACTATGAATATATATTATCATAAAGCACACAAAATTTGGTTCTTGGGAACCAACTCCAACAGAGAAACACTTTCACTAAATCCAACTACTAATAACCTTCATTCCGCTACCACCCATAAGATACTCATGCTCCTACTAAGATAGGCCTTTAGTTAAAGTTTTCACCAAATTCTCTTCCATGTGAACTCTTCTTACTATAACTTCACCCCTCTGATAAAAATATCTCCAGAGGTGATACTTCCTAAGTGTGTGTTTTGTTTATTGGTATGACCCTAGCTCTTTTTCAAGAGCCTATGCTATAGTATTATCATAATAAAATGTAATAGGTTCCTTAATACTAGGGACCAGATCAAAATCCTAGATAAAGTTTCAAATAAAAATGGCTTAATTAGCTATATATGAAGCCACTATATACTCTAACTCCATTGTATAATTAGAAACAACTAGCTATTTAAACTCTTCTATCTCACAGCTCCTCTGTTGTGATAGAAAACATATATTGACTATGACTTTAGATCATTTGGATCTATTTAAAACCTAGTATCAGTATAACCCATGATTACCAGCTTATCGTCTCCTCTATACACTAGGAATATATCCATATTTCTTTTCAAATACTTAATGATAGCCTTAATAGTAGACCAATGTTGTTCTCTTGGATCTGTCTGATATCTACCTACCATACTCAATGAATTGGCATCATCAAGTCTAGTACATAACATGTCATACATTATTGATCATATCATTGAAGTGTATGAGATCTTTCTCATTCTCTCTTTCTATTATTCTTCCTAAGGAAAATTTTTCTTATAAATATGCAAACCATGTGACACTAAAACCAATACCTTATTAGATTGTTCCATACTAAATATATTTAGTTTCTGGTCAACATATTTACTATAAATTAGTCCAAGAAGCCTCTTGGATCTATCATGGATGATCTTGATCCCCAAAATGTAAGTTGTTTCACCTAGTTCCTTCATGGATGAACACTTCTTTAACTGGTCTATAAAAGGCTGTAAGGCTAGTATGTCATTTCCAATAAGTAATATGTCATCAACATATACTAATGGGATAATGACCACATTTACACTAAACCTCTTGTAAACACACAACTCACATTTGTAATTAATGAAACAAAATTCTTTTATGGATTCATCAAATCAAATGTTCCATGAACTAGATTCTTAATGAAATCCATAAATGGATCTCTACAACTTGAAAATATTCTTGGAATCACCTGGAGTCACAAAACCTTCTGGTTATGTCATATAGACATCTTCTTAAAGGATCACATTAAGGAGCACAGTTTTGACATCCATCTTCTAAATATCATAGTCAGGGTAATCTATTATAGTATGTAGAATTTTGATGGATTTAAACATGGAAACTAGTGAATTTTTTTATCATAGTTAATTTCTTGATGTTTTTTAAACCCTTTATCCACTATCTTTGCATTATATGTATTTAATTTACCTTCCATGTCCACTTTACTCATGAATATCCATTTTCATTCAATGGGATTTACATAAAATGGCGCATCGACCAGAACCCAAACATGGTTCTGTTACATGGAATTCATTTTATAATTCATGGATTCCTTCCATCTTGAAGCTTCTGAGCTCTCTAATACCTCCTTGTAGGAGGTAGGTTCATCATTATCAACCAATAATGATTCACCATCATTAGTGACTAGAAATCCATATCTCTCTGGTACTCTTACCTCTCTTACACCCCAATGCAGTGCTTGTTTTGTAGGAACTAATTCTTCCATGGGGACCTCTGGAATCTGTTCTGGTACCAACTCTTGTTTATACTAAGTATTAACTTCATAATATTAAATATTTATCCCACTATAATTTTTGAGTATGTAATCCCTATCAAGAAATATGTCTTGACTGGTGACATTCACTTTCCAGACTGAATGGTTGTATAGCTAGTGTCCCTTTTTTTTCCTTGAGATATCCTATAAAGACACACTTTTTGCCTCAGGATTCTAGTTTTTTCTTGATAAGGCCTTAAAGAATTCCTCACAACCCCATACATGTGTTTCTGTAAAAATGGGTTTCTTTCATCTCCATAGCTCAAAGTGAATTCTATTTTCCGCTTTATTTGGTACTTGATTTGATATATATGCTTCAGTTTGTAATGCATATCCCTAAAAGATAATTGAATATTTGCATGAATCATAATCGACCTTACCATGTCTACCAAGGTATGGTTCCTCTTTTAACTAACACCATTCCACTATGGTGTGTAAGGTGGAGTGAGGTGAGATAAAATTCTAAACTATCGTAGAAATTCAATAAACACTTGGTTAAGATATTCACCACCCTGACCCGATTGAAGCTTCTTTATCTACATTTCAGGATGATTCTCTACATAATTCTTCAATTCCATGAATTTCTAAAAGGAATCTAACATATACCTCATCATGTGGATATATACATATCTACTCATGTCATCAGTAAAAGTTATGAATTAAGAATATCCACCTCTAGATTCTACTAGAAATGGTCCTTACACATCAGTGTGTACTAATCTTAGACGCATTGTGGCCCTGTCAACCTATCCAAAAAATGATGGTTTGGTCATTTTTTCGTGTAAAGAAGCATGGAATGTTTCAAGTGTTTTTAGATCATAGGAGTTAAATCACCATCATGACAAAGCATTATCAAAATCTTCTCATTTACATGACCAAGATGGTGATGCCAAAGCTGGGTGTTATATGATTCGTGTAGACATGATTCATTATCAATTTTCAAAACATGGTTTTCATAGTTTAATACATAAGGAACATTATTTAAATGTTCATTTTCATAACATATGTTTTATTTATAAAATATACAACTTTTATTTCCAAACATAAAAATAAACACATCTGTATCTAGGAATGATACAGAAATTATGTTTTGTGTAACCTTAGGTACCTAATAATAATAATTTTAAAAAATCACTCTCATTATCAGTGAAAGGTGGTAGTCACCAATGGATATGGAAACTATCCTCACTCTATCAGCATCGCTCATATCTACCTCTCCTCTATAAATCTTTCAAAAACTACTTGGTTCCTCCATTTGGATGTATATGTGAGCCCGAAAAGTTATATCTAATACTCGATGTTTATATATTTAAATAATACACTTGATAAAAAATTCATCTTTAACTTCCTCAAGCTTCTGGGTGCAGTTCCACTTCCAATGGCCTGGATTTCCATATAAAAAACATATTGCCTCCTTTCTCTTACCATGATTATGGATCATTCCCTTCTTGGAAGGATGGTGCTTGGGAGATTTAGACTATTTATAGGTCTTTGGCCCCTTTTACTTTTTATTTATTTTCTTATTAACCATAAGTATTATGGTTTTATCATTCACCATGTCCTTATCCACTTGTAGAATCAAACTAAGTAGTTATAATAGACTCTTCTCATTATTTCTCATGTTGTAATTAATAATAAAACTAGAGAAGGTCTTTAGACATGATGAAAGTATGAGATCTGTATGCAACTCATCTGGGAATTTAATCCCAAATATTTCTAAGTGTATAATGTAACTAATAATCTTGACTACCTGTGGACCAGCTGGAATAGACTCTCTATGCTCAGTTGTAAAAAAACCATTGGATATCTCACACCTCTCTAGTCTCACCTCTTCTTGATAGATATCCTGAAGGTGAGACATCATTCTATACATATCCATGCCCTTATATTTCTTCAAAATCTCATTAGAAATGGATAAAAGCATGAAAATTTGAACATCCACGGAATCGCTCAAATGTTTCTCATAGAGTTTTAACTCTTCATCACTAGCCTCATTTATAGGCACTTTAAGAAAAGGTTCTTCCAGAGTATATAATTTTCTTTCATGGAGAAGGTTGACACGAGATCCTTTTCCATTCATGGAAATTTGTGCGGGTGAGAAGGTTTTCCTTATCAACTATGGATCACAATGATATATTTTATTTCATTTTAATGTTGTTTCTAAAAAATAAGATAATTATAATTTTAGTACTTTATCTATTATAATTTAGACAAATAAATGAATATTATATTTATTAGTCTCCCACTATTTTATTGAATCCCAACAACCCCCACCATTGGCTTCAAAATATCATATTTCTTAGATATTCAACAATAAATGATCCATATTACCCTTATCATTACCAAAACTATGGTTGGACAACCAACTTGAATGGTTTTATATAGGAATTCCAAATGCCAACTGTATTAACTCACAGCTCCTTGATCTATTGAGTGGACTCCCCATTCTTGAAATCCATAAATTGGATTTCCTTAACCTCTACCTCCCAATTATGCCAATTCCTACTTTGGTAGTCAACCCTTTATGTGAACTAAGTTAATTCAATCCAAAATTACAAGTGAGAATTCCCCTATAATTGAAATCACCCCAAATTTGGTTGGTCAAGCACTTAACACTAATATTATATTTTAACTGAGGTAGTGGAAGGCTATACCAACTTAACATATATTATTGGGGGATTTTAACCTTTTATGTGTAAAGTTATAATTATTGTCTTTATTAAATTTCTATTAATATTAAGTGTATTTACTTAAGTGATTAACCATGTTTGAGATAATATTTAATCATAATCTAATTTATTTTAGTTCTATCTTTCTTGATTGTTAATTTCATTAAAATGTGTGATCACGATAAAACCTCCATGATGAAATAAACATGAAACTTGACAGAAATAAAATAATAAATTAGTATGATTATGAATATTTACTAATGGTTAGTTTATCTAGAAATTGATAAACTAATCACTAACCTATAGAGAAAACTCCTTGAACCAATTAAGTTTTTTATTTAATATTTCCACCTATCCATCAATATATCTCTCTTGGATTGGTTTCGCCTTGGCTCCAAACATGAACTACCTCCACTAGCTTAGGAGATCTATCCATTATATATGTTTTTACTCCCACAAAGGTGAGTGGAAAGGGTTTACATAAAAGAAACCATGGGCACACAGGCCCTACATAATAAAAGGAGAGAAGAAATGTGGGAATCCTATTTAATTTAATAATAAATTAAATAAAACCAATAACATACAAAGGTGTGGTCTATGGTCATGATCATCCACATGCATGCAACGAATTATGCATTTAATAAAACTACCATTAAATTATTAATCGTTCTTATTTAAGATAAATAGTGATCGAATCAATTAATTATTATCTTTAATTAATCAGTTCTTTTATCATAATTATCATCCAATTCCTTGACATTTTCATCCATCATAACTTTGAACAAATTTAATAAACTTAGTTAAAATTAACTATGTACATTAAATATACTTTGGAGGCAACATGGTGAATACCCGTCTAAAACCACCCAACATGTATTATACTTGTATATAGTTTTAATTTTGTGACATATAGAATACATGACTTATAACGTACTTTCATGCCATGTACTATCAAATTAATGATTACATGAATTACATGATTTTTCAGCCACCTGTTATGCTTCAATGCACGTAGAGTAACAACTGTAATACAACTAATACATGATATGCAGATCTGAACACTATGTAGATATTAATTAAACATTTATATATATATATATATATATATATATATATTAAAAACCCATCACATGACTTGTCAAATCAACTTAATGGCTACATGAAAGAACATGTCTCAAGGTTTACACAGTATAATAAATAAATTTTAAATTTTTGTAATTTGTTATAAGTACACGGAATGTACAGGTGAGCTATAAGGCATGTGAATCACTCAAATTCTATATGAGGTACATGCCTAGGGACTCAGCATGTAAATCGTACATAAAAAAATGGAGTACATGAAATTTAAAAGGAACTACACAACATGTAGACTCCGAGTTACAAGGTCACCAGTTAGGTAGTCTATGAATAAAATACACGACCCATTTGTGACTCAAATGGACTACATGTCATGGGTGTGAGATACATGATGTGTACTCTAGATGGCTGTGTTCTAGGCTAGCTTTGTCAACACGTGGTCTAATAATTAACTACACCTCATGTCATCAATTCACACACATTGAATTAATTGTCAAATTAATTCTAGATACATTGAACACTGGTACAAAGCGTGTAAATCAGGTCACACGGAGTGTATTCCTATGTTATCTGTCCAGAATCCTTGGAACCTCAGGATGAGTTCTTTGATTTTACTTAATTAATAAAACTAATTAAATTGATTAGATCTATGAGAAAAAAGTAGGAAGAATCAAATCTCACAATTTTAATTAAATGAATGATTAAACTTCAATTGAAAAACTAAATCACAAATGTGTAAATCATCAATGATCGTTGAATAATTATAAATAATTATGTCACTGCACTGATACCACTTGTAGGTTTCAGATGAAGTGAAAGTGTACGATGGGTGGTTCCCAACTTTTCTTTTTTCCATGATTGATTATCAATTAAAGATTGAAACAACGATAAACATTATTATCTACCAAATTGAATCAAATAATATAGGCAAGGGATAGAATCTTGGAACCAAGATTAATTTAATTAAATAATGAATTATCTTTATGGATTTCATTCTTCAATGATGGATCTATAAAAATATCTACATTGTTATGTCGTTATGTTATTGGAATCAAAGTAGATTCCCCCTAGTTTTGATCCACATGTTTTCCAAAAATATCTAAATGTCTATATAGAAATATATGGGTTCTAGAATGGTAGATCCTAGGGTTTACATCATCCACCTTTGATCACCTTGAGAACTTCTTTCAAAGCGTTCTCCTGGAACTCTATCTTAACTCAAGAGTGGGAGGTGGAGGAAGATCGCTCTCCATTCTTGGGAGTGTTCTTGGAGAAGAGATCTCTCTAAGTCATGAGAGGATTCACTCATCCATTGTAAACAACAACAAAAAATAATTGGATTATTGAGAAAATAATATAATTGGGTTTATATATCATTAGGGTTAATATAAAATAATTTCACAAGTGACCTTTATTATTTATTTAATCCCTGTGGAACCCCATGTCAATTATTATTATTATTATTATTATTATTATTATTATTATTATTTTTCGACATGAGTTTAACTTGAGAATTAAACAAAATATAATTTAATAAAATAATATTCAATAATTACTATTTCTAATCAGACCATTAAACTTAGTTCGTCATTCCTTCAAAATATTTATCAGGTCTTGAATAATGACTATTTATTTATAAAATAAATCTAACTTCATTATTCGCTAATAAATATATAAATAATATATTCACTAAATAGAAAATAAATATTTATATGTTATCAAGAATATATGAATAATTATTAATCTACATCTGAGAATAATATTTATTCAACTTATTAAATAATAAATAATAATATATTATTTAACTAAGATTTTGGAAACACTTAGTGTGTAACCCTCTAAGCCTCTTTCTTAGGGGCATGAGGCCAGGTAGCCTAAAGTCAAAGGTTAGCATCTAAAAAAACACCAAGGCACCCATAGATAAAGAAGTTAATTTTGTATTGACATGATAGAAAATACAGATTCTTACTCTGTAATATGATCTCTTTATCATAATATCTCAAGTCAATCAGGTTGTATGCTTGTGCAATCAACAAATATTCTTGATGTGTCTTTCATTGACTTCCCAGAAAATGAACTTTCGTATTTTGCACCATGGACATGGATTCATTTAGGCTATATCATTTCCATCAAAGGGCCTAAGATATAAACTTTTGTTAAATAATATAAGGGAAAAATCCGTTCTCACATTATTCATTAATGCAATACTACTCAGGATGCACCCAACATATCCTACCTTGTCGTGAACATCTATCATCATAGTTTTTATCAATACATAAAAGTTTATGACTCATAATAATCATTAATAAATTATTAAATTATAAGTTCCAATAAACACGTCCATAGATAGGAACATCCAATGACACATATGAATGCGGATTTCCTACTAGAAGGTCTCATTATCATAATATCTTATGGGATATTACCAAGGGAGTACACCATGAGAAGGTTCTACAAAGTCCTATGAGTCTCCACCACTGATAGCATGTATCATTTTTGTCCCTCAAATGATATCATCTGGCTATAGAACATATTTTTAAGAATAGTTTCATGACACTTTCAGGTTCTCATCATAGTAGGGAACTACTATGACCTTTCAGTGTGATAGTTACTCTTAGGAAATCATCACATACTGTGTTACGTAGAAGAAAAATCATGATGTGATAAAGAGTTTATTAAAACTCAAAACTAGGAATAAATGTTATCATAAAGTATATAGAAGTTGGTTCCATGGTAACAACTCCAACAGGATCTGTGACTTCCAGAGGGATGCCAGCTCAGTCAGAACCATCCAGGATACTGGGATCTCGGTTTGGAGGTCATGGACGTAGAGATGGATCATCTTCTAAGCATAAGTAGTTCAAGGAATAGTTTTATGGTAGTGGTCGTCCTCAAGCTTAGATAGAGATGAGGAAACTTCATGTCATGGAATGAGAAGTGGTGGAATCAGATGCAGGGTCTATGATAGTTCGAGGTACCATTCTTATTGCACCGTCATTAGTGATTATTTTATTTGATACTAGGTCCTCTATTTGTTTTATTTATTCCCATATTTTTGATGTGTTAAAGTTTTCCAACCATGTTAATGCCTTATGTGATAGAGTTGGTAACACCACTTGGTAAGAAGAGAGAGTAGGGTTTTAGGTGCCCATCTTCTACACTCACTATGAGAGGGGTCGAGTTAGAATGGTATTTTCTAGTTTTAGAGATTGACCTCATTGAAATGATACATCGTATTGATTGGATGGTGCATTTATAGGTGTACATTGATTGTTATAGGTGGAGAGTGGG